>QLNU02015270.1:125622364-125646535 GCA_006491805.2 Dysdera silvatica
GGTTAGCGGTCCGTTCACAGGTAGTCGTTCGATTGAGCGACCGTCGGACGATCGCTCATTCTAAATTATATTTTAAGGTTTTCAAGGACTTGCTTTTCTTTGAAATCAATTTACTGGAAAGGAGATAACTCATTTCTATATCTATTATCTTTTTCCTACTCTTTTGCATATCGCATTTGATTTGAATTCGTTTCAATCATAAACTACTAAGATTACCATACGCGTTATTTAATACTAAGTGTAAAGAAAATATATTTGAAAGATGATTATCGTAGATGGTATATAATATTCAAATTAAAAAAAAAATAATACTTTTTATACAATGGTAAAACTAATGATTTCTATACGTAGTATAAATTAATTTTATGATTTAAAAAAATTATTCAAATTTACATTAACTAGCAAGCGAACATGATGTTCCAGAAGCAGATACGATACAATACAAACTTCATTCAAACGGATTTTCAGATGCATTATATATTTCTTTATGATTATTATAATCGAGAATTAACCGAATTCATCGTATCGTCAATTTATGGTTAACTTTCTACTTTTCTTTCTTGCTTATGCAGTATATAATCAGAAGAAAAATTTAAACCATTTCCATCTTTCGTTTCCCAATCCATCTATCTCTTGATCACACAGACACCAATTAGTAATTAAGCACGAATTTTAACTTTTAAATAAAGTTTTCTTCAAACGTTTTTTGTTACTCATCAAACTTAACTTTTTTATGAAAAAAAAAACGAATAATGTGATCAGGTATCAATAAGGAATTTCAAACTTACCATCATATAGTTATTTTAACCTTTACTTCCATCCTAGAAAACCTGTTGAACTATTTTTATTTTCATAATTAAACTTTAAACACAACTTTTAGTATTCATAATATCAAGGAATTTTTAACTAGTTAAAATTGTTTATTTTTTTAATAATTATAATAGCTGAAATCTAAAACATTGCCACGACTCATTTAAAAGATTTAAGGAATATTTTAACGTGATTTTCTATATGTTCTCAGATGTATAATATAAATTTAACTCGAGTTGACTCTTAGACGATGACCATAAAAATGATCAAATGTAGTTGATGAAAATATTAAATTCATTATTTTTCGAAAATATTAAATTCATTACTTTTGAAAAATATTAAATTCATTACTTTTGTAAACTATTAAATTCATTACTTTTGAAAAATATTAAATTCATTACTTCTGGAAAATATTAAATTCATTATTTTTGGAAACTATTAAATTCATTACTTTTGGAAGATATTAAATTTATTACTTTTGGAAGATATTAAATTCATTACTTTTGGAAAATATTAAATGCATTAAATTTGAAAAATATTACTACTCCTCTCACAGTTAATACAGTTCCCAAATAATCAATACACGAAGTCACTGGGGCATGTTTGTTGTGGAGAATTTATGGAATATATTTTTCACATCCACGTCTTTCAGCTCAAACTAGAGCTTTGTATGCATAGAAGAAAAAGTGATACCCTCTGACCCGGAGTCAAAATAGGGACGCTCCTTATAAACTGGAGTGCTTTAATCTGCTAGGCTACCAAGGCATAAGAACAATGCCCTTTTCTTCGCATATAAGGCTTTCGTAAGTTATTATTAACCTTCTTAGTGTTAGTACAGTTTCCAAATGCCCGATACACCGTCACCGTGGAATGCTTTTTGTGATTTTTGTATTAACGTTTAGAAGGGTAATAATACCTTACAAAAACCTTATATAAGAAGAAAAAGGACCTCGTTCCTGTGTCTTGGTGGCCTAGAAGGCTAAGGAACAGTTATATTCATACGGACGGTCCTCGTTTCAATTTCGGGTCCAGGCGATGTCTTTTTTCCTTCTATGCATAAAAAACTTTAGTTGGAGCTAAAAAACCTGGATCAAAAATATTGTCCCTATATCTATTTTATCTTATCTTTTTCACTACTATATAAAATGTATTTGTTTAATGTGAATTTTTTCAGAGCGTTTTTAATTTATTTTTTATGGACGAAAAAATTGACTAAATAAAAAATGTATGATCATTAAATGCGAATTCACTGTCTCAAAGAAACTACCTTCGAAATACTCGTTTAAATTCATACGAGAAATATTTTTAATTTTTGCTTTCCATTCTACATGTATCTTGGCAGAATAAAATATTTCTTCTGAGTTTATTTGAATGGTCATTCCTTTGTTTTCGCCTATTTTCACACTCTAGACTGGAAGAAATATTTTCAATCGTGCTTCATGTTTGACTTTGTACTTCACCACGGAAAATATAACCTTTCTGGTTACAATTTCTTATATATCACTACGCTTTTTCTTTTTCTGCACTTCTGCCAAAAAAACAAAACAAAAAAAACAACAATATCTTACCATTCTTCTCTTTCTGCTTCTACCTAATCCTTGTTTTAAGAAACTTACACCATGTATTTGTTTTCTTTTTGATTTTGCCTTCTTTTCCTCTATTTCCATGTATTATTTTGACACTTAAACGTTATATTTTGAAAATAATTTAAGAAATATTTATAAAATACAGGGTACCAGGGAGGAAATTACATAAAAAGGTTAAACACTGGTAAAATAGCAATGAAAAAGATCACTCAAGCTTTCGGACGCATCAGCAGCAGTCCTTCTCCTCCTGATGAAGGACTGCTGCTGATGCGTCCGAAAGCTTGAGTGATCTTTTTCATTGCTATTTTACCAGTGTTTAACCTTTTTATGTAGAAATATTTATGTTTTAATATATTTGTAATAGCCTCCGCGTATTTATGTTTTTCTAATGAGCATAATATTCCTCCACTTCCATTTCTTTTGCCAGTTAATGCACCCGAGTAAACCGCACGTTTTGTGATTATTTGCAATCATTTCGTCATTCTGCATTTTGTCTCATATACATCAAACTTATTGAATCAGTATTATGGTTTTATTCTTCGATTAACTCAAATAATTTTCTGAGTTTGCCAAAGGTAAGTTTAATGAATTTAAAGATAAAACAAAAACAAATTGACCAATTTAGTGCTATTGCGGATAAGTTTTTCGTAATTTGTTGTTTGCTATTTCATTTTTATTTAATAATATAATAATAGCTACTGCATGTAAATTTGCAATAATTTTTCCATTTGGATATGTAGAAAAACCAATAAATTTTATCTTCTATTTGTATAATCACCGTTTCACCCTTCTGTCAACCTTGAACGTCCTTGCAGATTTTGTCCTAAACTCTGTACCTCTCCACGCCTTTCTAGTAAATGATAAAAAAAAAAAAAGCAGGAAGGAAAAAATCGCTAAAGGAGTAGTTTAGCATTCGCATCAGAAGGCAGAAGTCTTGCAACTATGTGCTTTTACATTTCGGTCTTTCGTTGAAGAAACGTGTACACATGTACCCGACGATCCGAATTCAAATCGTACAAGACTCAGGGACACGAGCAACACAGTTTCCGAATCGGTTTTGGTAACGAATCGAACCAAAATCGCTGCGGAGGAAATGAAAGCGGCGCAGAGTATGCCCTTTAAGAAGACGACGAAGAAAGTAAGAAAGAATACCTCAGTGGGACGGGTAGCAGAAGGAGAAGGAGAAAAAAGACAGGGCGGAGTGAATAGGTGTATGTGTGAGTGGTAATGCGTCCGAGTCGGACTCCCTTAGTGGAAATCCTTGTCGGGAATCAAGCGGCCGGACAGGGGGAGGAAGTAGCAGAACCTTTGAGACTTCTGGTACACGTGTCGCTACTTCGGATCCAACACGAAAAATACATTAGTAGAAACAAGAGGGGGACTAGCTTTGCTTCCTTCCAATCTGGGAGGTGGCAGAGGAGGTAGAAAAGTGGGTGAAATCTGGGACTCTGGAGAAATAGAGGGGGATGTGAATTCGGGCGTCAGGAGTCCCGCTTCTGGAGTGTCTCGGGAGCCATGAGTAACCCCCCTCTTCCCTCCCCTCGCTCATGCGACTCGATCGAGAAGAGAGTTGACCTGATTCCCCCACCCACTCCCGAAGGGAATGAGAAAAGGGGGTGCTTGCCGATGCGGAAGATCCCGAACAAAGAAGAGTTGGAAAAAAAAAATCTCTGAAAAAAAGGAACGCAGCTCTTTGGAAAGAACGGAGAGGAGAAGCGAAAAAGAGCAAGTGTAAGTAAATAAAAGCTGAGAAAGTGTGAAATGGAAAGAGCAGAACCCGCAATTCCTACTTACTTTCTCCTCCACAGCTACTGCAATAAGTTGACGCAGACGAAAATTCGAGAACTAAAACCTCCTCCATCTCTGAGTGTTGGATGAAAGGAGTGTTTGCCAAGTTTGAGGGATATCGCCTTAATGCGATTTCTTTCGATTAAGGCCTCGAAGTGGGAGAAGAAGCTTCTCTTTCGAACACAGGCAGAAAGCCAGCAGGAAAACGACGTGGTTAGAACTATTCGAGATTCGGACACATACGGCAATAAATGTTACCAAAACATTTCAATTTACTTTTCAATAAAATGTCGAATCATTTCCCGCAATTAGAGATATTTATGCAACAATATTACTAAATGCATTCTGTAAATAGCAAACTAAACAAATATATATAACATGCTCACAAGTCAAAACTGTGATAATCACAGGACCATGTCTCACCACACTCGCATGTTTTTCCTCATATCTGGATGTTATGAGCACTAACTCCTTAAAAACAATATTGCAAGTTCACAGATAAATGGTTGTTTTTAATATCGTGCCAAACTCGATTATTATTTCCATTTGAGCCAAAATACACGCATCAACACAAGCTTCATCCTGCCCATTATCACAGATTCTCAACTGAAACCATGAATTAATATAAAATTAATGTTCTCCTCATCATTAAATTTGTAAAATTGTGTCAAAAATATCAATACAACAAAACTGTAAAAGGCGATCGATGTAATGCACTGCCTATCTGGAGAAGAGCCATCTAATAAGCTATAACATTCTGCCCTTCATTTCTAACCTATTTACCAGTCAATAGCCTTTCTTTTCAAAACTATCAACGTTATCCTTCATACATAAATTTATAACGACAAAAGTTGTGAGGAAAATAGTGCGAAATCGTGAATGCATTAATTAAAATGATGCTTGTTTCACGTACGTGAAATGCAATAAAACCCCACTAAGCACCTTCGACGCTCCTTACTCCAACGCACGGAATAAAATCCCGACTTATGTGAAACGAAAGTAAAATATTTTTTCTTGTAGCCTTATGAAAATTTCTCTTTCAATATACAGTGAGGTTAGAAAACACAAAACTAGCAAATCAAAGTGAAGTAATGGAAGTTTTTGTAAGTAAGCTTCTGGGCTTGATTTAGATATACTGAACAATATTTTTATTTACAAATGTACATGCCATTTTGTTAAAAAATTCCAGAAATTTTGTTAAAGTAATGCTTCAAATTTTATTAAAGTAATGCTTGAAATTTTGTTAAAATATTTCTTGAAATTTTGTTAAAATGTTTCTTGAAATTTTGTTAAAATGTTTCTTGAAATTTTGTTAAAATATTTCTTGAAATTTTGTTAAAATTTTTCTTGAAATTTTGTTAAAGTAAGTAATACTTGCAATTTATAAATATGGTGATCGGTAAGAAGAAAAAATGAGCTTTGGACTTCTGACTTAAAAACTTACAAAAAAAAACTAAAAGTTTCATATAAGCTTATTAAATATATTAAAGTTATGTTGAAAATGGGCCGTACAGTATAATTCCATCCCCTGTATTACACAAACATTTAGTATATTTTTATGCATATTTTTGACGTCATATTCTACTTGCTGGAAATTCTAAAACACAATTATTTTTTAAAAGAAATTGGGTTTTCGAATTTCTAACAAGTTCTATGTTATTAAATCAAAAGAGCCTCCTATTAGTTAAGAGGTAATTAAGAGTTCTGGATAATATATATTAAGCTAAAATATTATCGAATAAAATCTGAGAACCAGAAAAAAAGAAATACGAAAGCTTTCTGAACGTTAATAAAATTTGAAAAACGTAATTTAGTGTCATTAAAAACTGGACAATAGAATTTTTTCCAAAATATCAAATTCATTTACTAAAGAACGCCATTAAAATAGGAATTTTTTAGAATTTTAAAGTGTTATAACTAGTTAATATTTGTTAAATAAAGAGCGCAGCTAAAACACATTGTATGAATACATAACTATAATTGACACTTAGTTATATCGAGTTCCTGTAATTTTATATTTACAATGAAAGCTTACCGTGCGATGAAAATCTGTGTTTTACAGTGCATGGCCAACTAAGGTCACACTGCGTCGGAACTTTCAGTTTTCGAAGGAGAGAAGCCAAACTTCTATTGCCTAAAACCTCGAACTACGGAGAGCAGAAAAATGGCCTGCGTATTATGTTACGATTAGAACCAAACTTGAGTTAACTCACTAAGACGAACGCGTCACTTCTACACCACACTAGAGCATTATGGAAATTTAAGTCGAAGACAAAATATTTACTGTAAAACAGTGAAAGCGTTCTAAAAATTTTATATCGACATTTTTTAAGTTTTCAAAGGAGGAACGCTCTAAACAAACAGAGGCTTTGTTTAATGAATTAATTTGTGAAACTACACTTTAACTAGATCTAAGCTATAATATTTTTGACTTATGAGCGCTTAAAGTGAAAGGATTTGACCATGTGCTCAAGCTAGATTCGAACCAACAACCACCAGGTTTCAGGCTCAAAATTTTGACCACTAAGCGAATGAGTATAGAGGTGGGGTGGGGTCTATATTTCGTACTACAACGCCCCTTCTGCAATTACAAAGCTTCCTTCTCGCAAACATAAGTTCGAAATGTAGACAACGTACAAAACTATACTCAGAAGGAACCCTGTCTGTAGACGGAAACCTAAAGGTCGTTTCGCCCAACTCCTAGTTTTCTCAACTCTGGTGTAGACGTTCGATTTTCATCTCCTCAGACTTATATGAATAAAAATGTTTCCAATTTGAATATACAAAACGCGGAATGTCAAAATTTAATTTCGTAAAATTCATAAGTATCTACGCCGTCTGGTTTTTGCGCTTTTACCTTTTTTTAATATATGCGTTGAAATTACGAAGTTTTGAGAAAGCAGGCAATTCATCTTTTCTTGAAAAAAACTGATTGATAGAAAAATTAAGCTTATTTATAAATAAAAAAAAAAATAACTAAATTTTCATATTCCCTTCACCCTGAAAAAAATCTTGACAGAGATCTGATAATCTTCTTCTTTCCACATTTCTTGAGAATAATTTGTTTCGAAGTAACTTTTCCAATTACAGAAGACTCTCTTTTTTCCAAGCCAACTAGTAAAGCATAAATTTATTGATTTTTAATGTAAACTAAATAATGTACCCACCTAATACTTAGTGATATATCCCACGTTCAAAATTTAATTAGCTTGTAATTTAGTTAATAACGGTGTGTAGTTTTGCCTCAATTTTCACCATAGTCTTTAAAATAGTGCTTAAACATTTTGCTGCTACTTGTTTTTTCTCTTTAAGTAATATTTATGTCATTTAAAAAACAATGTTGTTCTCGATATAATGCCCGAATTTTACCATTTATATTCTATGAACTGTAAACTTTATGAATTATTAAGTATGTGAATTACGAGAATTTAGCTGAAATATTACACATTACTACTCTCCTCTCCTTTCTTTCTTTCGATAATTCAAAATGTAATGTTATAAAATACCATCGTATGATTTTGATATTGTTGAATTATACAATTCCAATTTAGGTTTAATGAAATCGTATGCAATATTATTTTTCAGATAATACGCTCAATATTAAGCTTTCCTATTTTATACAAGAAAATGGGTGTTAATAACTGCAATTAAACTGGGTCCAAATTTTAAAAAATCCCAAAAATGAAAGAAAATGTTCTGCTTTTAAATCGTAGTATTTTTATCGAAATTTCCTAAAGTTCAAAAAATCCCGTATCACTAGAAACGTAGCTAGATATTTTTCCGCCCGGGGCGAGTGACTGTCATTGCCGTAGTTGTTGTGACTATCATTTTTTTTAAAGGCTAATAATTTCTGTCCCCCCGGATTGTGGCGCCCGGAGCGACCGCTTCCCTTGCCCCACCCGCCAGCCACGCTTCTGTAAATCACCATCACTAGTTACTTGCAATTTTCTGCTTCCAAAAATCGAGTTTGAATTCAAAAATGTTTATCAAGAATTTTAATGGGTTGAAATCAATTATCATACTTCACATATTAGATTAGTTTCAGATATAGCATGGACTTTAATAATATGGAAATTCGACAGGAACGTATTAGAGGCGTACTAATCACTGACGTAGCGATTCAAAAATTATGAGAGGGGGGGGAGATTAAAATAGCTTTAAAGAAGATCCTGTGCTGTGACGTTTAAAAGAAGAGTGCGTTTTGATATCCCATGGGGGAGGGCTCAAGCCCTTCCCGCTTCCTACACCAGAAATTCTAATTACTGTCTGCTCGGAAATTCTTTTCTGATTGCATTAGTCAACTTTGCAGCAATAATTACCATAACTATCAATCCTTTTTTTCTTACCCAAATCATGAGTAGAATCAGGAGCGGCTGGAGGTTGATTTTGAATCCGGGCGGCCTGACACAGATTGCTTTTTGGCGCCCCCACCCTCTCCTACTTTCGCAGGAGATTTTCACAGATGCACAGTGAGCCATATACCCTATAAAAGTGGCCAAAAGTCTCTGAAAGAATTTCTCTAAAGATGTCTCTCAAAATTTCTCTTAACTTGTCTCTTTTTAGAGAGATTTTCTACTGTTGGGTAAATTAAAAAAAAAAATTTAACTTGACTTCAGTTTGGCTCCCTCATCCAAACGGTGGCGGCCCGGGTCACCGGTTCCTTAAGCCGCCCCTCAGTATCATATTAGAACAATCTTGAATATCGATTTTAAATTAAAATCGTTTTTAAATACGCACAGTGCCGGTTTATAAATGGGCAATGCTGGGCACTTGCCCAGGGCGTAAAATTTCTAGGGGCGCGAGCCGCTTTTCTTTTTTTTTTTTTTTTTTAAAATTGCAAATTATTTACCGTAGAATTCTGTCGATCAGCTTTCCCCGAGAAGGCGCCCTCCACCTTTTATCTAAATCTGAAATTCTGAAAAATTGTGTGAAACAACCCTTGTCCCAAGGCCTGATGCAAGCAGGAGGCGTGCGCCCCCTGAGAATGATAAGTTTACGTTAAAATTACATAATTTCAAGTAAAAAATGCTTAAAAATAACTTACAAGTGAAATTTTTAATCTTTGCGCCTTCCCTAAAATTTTCTTTTGCATCCGCTCTTGCCCTCTCCTTCAATATAGAAGCGTTTAAGTATTACGTGGGCATCTTGGGGGACGGTGTTTGTCTTATTTTCTTATGTTAAAACGTTACCTTCGCCACCGGTGTGGGGTGAAATGGCCAAAATATTGCTTATATAATACTTGAACTCTCCTTATCCAAAAAATAAAAAAAAATAAATAAAAAAAAATAAAAAAGTCGTCGTTACATAAACTAAATTTGTTTATAAAAATATCCTTATTATATCTTATAATAATGCACATAAGGTAGACTAACCATAAATGTCGCCCCTTCCCTATCCTCCTCGATTTTCGATCACGAGAGGGTAGAACGACAGTTTTATTTATTTCTGCTAGTACGGCGGGGGGGGAGAGGAGGCAGCACCAGCTTCGAAGTTCAGGGAGTTAACTTTTCTTTGCGGGGGAGGGCTAAACCGTATAATTCAATGCTTAGAAGAAATTTTCTAGGGGGATTAGCCCCCCCCACGTAGTTACGGTAATGGTGGGGGACGCCAAAAATAGTTGTGACCAGGGCACATCGTACCTAAATCCGGCCCTGGATACGCATCATAGAGACGTCACGATCTGTAATACTTTGAATCCACTGTTAACAATGGCATCTCAATTTTTAACTAAATATGTCCTCGAAAATTCTTAAATGCTCCACGTGGTTAGGAAAATATTACGCAAAAAGTTTTGCCGGTAGTTCAATGCCGTAAAACAAGATTACGCCATGATTTATATGATGGGCATGCAGCGCCACCTAGGAGAGAATGGACAAAACACGAGGTTTAAAGGTAGCGCGAAACCGTTTATAAGTTACCGAAGAGAACGCGAACTTCTAAAATCCAGCATACTTATATGAACAAAGGGTAATTTTTTTTTTATGTAAAAAATAACTTATACTCATTTAAATAAATGTTATTTTATGTGGAAGGAAAGGTTATTTTGTGTACGAACCTATTTACTCTGACTATTAAAAATAATTTCTTTAATTTTTAAACATCCGTCGAATGTGAAATTTGACATTTGGGAACGTTCAAACATTACGTAAACATATTTTGGCCATTTCACCCCCACCTCAGAAAGCAAAATTTAACATTGGCTAACATAGGAAAATAAGACCAACGGCAACCTCCCGCCACGGTGCTTATGTAGTACTTGAAGCCTCCCTTTCACTGAACATAGTTTTTTTAAGTTTGAGAACTGCATAAATAAAACCAATATCGAACTAGATTTAGAACAACACTGAAGTGGTTAAAAAACTTTAATAATACATAAACATGCTTTCAACCTTTCAAAGTGGTGGTCATCGTCAGCTGTTACAAAATCTGAAAATGATGATTTTTAGATTTTGTAACGTCTGGTAATGACCGTCATTTTGAATGGCTGAAAGGATGTTTATGTATTATTAAATTTTTTTAACCACTTTAACGTTGTTCTAAATATGATTTATGCTTTGTGGTGTAGTGATTTGCATTTACCAATATCGAAGTTTGAAAGGATTTAAATCATCTTCTGATAATTTTCTTTTTCCGCTATGTGAGGGAACAAACTCCCTCTATTTTAGTGGGAATGCTATAATAAGAGTGACGAATTCCCTCACTATATTCTCTTCTTTTAAGTTTCGCAATTTTAATTAAATTTGTTAAACTAATATATTTATTTTGGTACTAGATTTTTTTAAATGTCAATTATTCATACTTTATTTCTGTTAGTGAATTTTGCTTAAAAATTTATCATGTGATTATTTCTTCAATACTCGATGCTTTTTATTAATAAAACGTTTTATGTTCTTCTAAGGCCTTTTCAACAATAATCACTGAGTTTTCCTTTTCCTCTCTTTATCAGAATGAATACTTATGATTTAAGCATCCCTTAAAAATTAATTTACTTTATGTACGTATGTTTCGACATTTCATAATATAAATAACATTAATGAAAATTAATTATAATAATATCCATTTAAGAAAAATTGGTCGGATGGAACATACAGTGAATTATTATTGATTTGCATACATTTCATTACTTGGATTAAAAGGAAATATTAATGTCTGATAAACAAACTAGAAACGGGAAAGAAGGCAAAAAGTTTGTTTGTAAAGTTTTTTTCTTTCAAAGAAGTGGACACTTAAAGAAGCAACACAATTCGTTTAAAAACTGCTACCAATCATTACCTGCCAAGTTGTGGAGGAGGGATAAAGTAGGAAATTAATTTTTGACTTTTTTTCCCCCTTCGAGTCAGATTTTTTTACCCATAAAAGCCTATGGATAGAAGGATTACCTACGCACTCAAACTGGATACGAACCAGCGATCTTTGAGCTAATGTCCTAGCGTTTCCACCACTAAGCGACTGGACATAGCGATGCATGGAACTTTCTCATACTCTCTCTCTCTCTCTTTTATTTATGTGTCAGAACGATTCTAGCTTGAATAGAAACACCAGTGGAGTATCAGAAATTACATTCGGTAATTAAATCTTCCACAATGTAAAATTATTTTGCATTTTTACACAAATCTAGATTAATTTAAATTAATTTTGATTTTGAAAAATAGTGGAGACATTTGTGCTGGTATGTCGGCCTTATTAAGAAGATGCGATAGCTAGCAGGATAAAGAATTGCAATTAAAGGCTAAGCTTATCTTAGTGAACGGTTATGGCTACACGTCGACATAAAGGAAACGCGTTTGTCTAAATCGCCGTTATCCCGAGTTTGATTCTAATATCGCTGTAGAATGTGTATCGTTTTTCCTGCCCATCTTTGTCCGAAGTTTGGTTTCCTTAATAACAAGATTCAGATTTCTCGGGAAACTGTAGGCGCAAGATGACCTCAACTTCCCTGGCTCCATAACACAAAGGCGAACTTAAATAATTGCTTAAAAACAACGTTTATGTCCCAATATAGATTGGAAATGTTTATTTTAAGGTTACCTCTCTATATAGAAAGGGAAACATAATCCAGCCGCAATCTTTTTCTTGAAACTCTTTTGAAGAAAATGATGAGTTCTTCTCAACATGCGAAAAAAAAGCATTTCTCTTAACGAAAGTAGAAAAGTGAAATCTGCGCATTTCATCGACATTCCCATGGTCATGTTGCTCAAGAAAATAATTTGAATTCTTTTAAATACCAATTATTATTATTATTATTGCAATTATAAGTAATAATTAGTAATTTACTGTGTAATTTAATGAGCAAATTTTTCACAACGAAAATTCGTTTAATTCGACCACATTTCTGCAAAACTTTGAACAAATTTTCAAATTAATTGTGAAAGACTGCGAAATAAATTCTTTGAAAGAATTCACCAGAGAGAAAAAAAAAGAGCCGCCACGACAATCGACCAGATACTGCTTATGTGAATTCTAATCAATTGAAGAAAAAGATCTATCTTTTTCTGAAACTTTTAATAATTTTATTAGTCATATAAATATAATAATTATATTGTTAAAATATAATTTTGGTAATTTTAATATTTGTATTTTGAAAAAAAACGATTATAGGTTTTTCCCAATTATGACCGTCAGAATCATAGGAAGAAAAGGAAGATTTCCTATGAATAAAAATAAGTTTTGTTTCTATGGCCCCATATATATTCCTAAAAAATTAAGATATCCTCTTATTGCTCTATTCCGAAAACGAAAACGTGACATCTTTGGAATTTATACGTATACTATCAGGGGCGCCAATTTCAAGAACTCCATGTCCTTTCGGCCCCGAAATATTTTTTGAGGGTGGGGAGGAGAATGAAACAGAATGTGTTCAACTATTTTGTACACAGACTGCATAAATAGCACATGTTTACTCTTTTTTAGAAGAATGCATTGTATTATTTATCACTAAGAAAATTCGCTTTAAAAATAAGCCATGTCACATTTATTCGTTAAGTCATTTATTTTCCCTAAATTATACAATAACTTGCGTGTGAAATTAGCACTTTTTATTATTACATTGTATTTATTATCATAGCCATTTTGGATTTTTTAAATTTAAAATAGATATTTAAATGCAGTAAAAACAAGTTTAACGAAAAATTTTCAAGTACGATCACTCCGTTTTTACGGTTGGCTATAAATTCAGCAAGAGACCCCCTTTACAATAGTACCATTCGTGGACGCCCATATAAATACTTTTAGGGGGGGTCTGAGAAAAATTATTACTTTCTTCTCAAGGCTGTCAAACATTTTAGTGAATGTACAAGATACTAAAATGCTACAAAAATAATTGATACTGCTTGACAATTAGTAATGAGCTAAAAAGTACCTTATTTTAAAATGTGACTGTAAAACCTTTGAAACTAAATGCATAGCAGAACCTTGCAAATAAAATTTTTGAACGACTTTGTGGGGCTCGAGCCGCCCTGCCCACTTATGTGGGCGCCCATGGTACCATCCTCTCTTTTACGGTCACCATCTTTTACGAACAAATTTTTCTGTCCCGTGAGTGTCCGTTAATGAGCTGTTTGACTATATTACGGATGATGTATATACAAGGTAAACCATGAGTCCGAAAGAACTTTAGAACAATAGAAAGGAAAGGAAAAATCATCGCATTGCAGTGCAGCTTAGAAGATTTTTTTTTAACGGAATAAAAATCATGGTTCAAAATTCCCCAATAGGTGGCGCTTTAGACACCCGAAATACAATGAAAATGACTACTGTTTGTTCAGTTTGTGTATTACACTACTGTTTGGCATAAACGTAACTGCAGGCATCACATTTTATTCTCGCGAGGGAGATACTTGGTCAATATTTGGGCATTATGGAGAATCATCTCATGTCATAACATAATTCCAATAAAGATTGTTTCTGATTGACACTTTCGATAAACACAGATTTACCAGTAGGCGCTACAACATCCAGGGCCCTCCTTGGTCTCCAGATTTGACATTAATTGATTTCTGGTTGTGGAGAATTTGAGGTTTGGACTTTTTCAATCAGGCACTTCAAGCTTGTCCGAACCAAAAGATGCCATGCGGCGTCAGAGACGAGCGCCATCCATCCGGTAAAGATATCACACCCTTGCGACGAAAATTTTACAACTAACTGAAGAAAATGCAAAAAACTGTTTCTGGCTGAATTGAGGGATGTTGTGTTCATCTAATGACATGTGCCAACTAGCAGAAACCCGAATAACTTATGACCTAACGTTTTTTACGAGAGGATGAAGCACTGTTTTCTACATCTGGTTATGACAGTAAATCATTTTCACCGAATTTTGTATTGCAAAACTTTCGTGGCAAGGGTGCGATATATGTATATATGTAAAAGTTGTTGCTATTGTTGTAGTTGCATGTTTCTAACGTTGGTGATCTTAACACCTACATTTACAAAATACTACGTACAAGCACTTGCATGTGTGTAAATTTTTGTCCTTTCAATAGGTTAAAGTCAATTGTGTAAATTCTATGTTAGTTTAATACCCGCTAAGAATAAAATCAAATGGGCTTTCATATTGTCCATTCATTTCATACTGTATCATTTTTAATTTTTTTTTCCGCCAATCAAAATTGAACTCATTTGTTTTCATACAATCGTTGATCGTCGAATATTGTATTTATTTGTTCCTTGCTTTTTAGATATCTAAACATTTTCTTTTTCTGTGTTATTAAATCGATACATTCGATTGATAATTTTTATCTTTACTTGTTTCTGCAATTAACGTTAGTATTTCTATAATATTTGTTCGGTTACATAAAATCCCTTTACGCATTTAAGTGCATAAGTAATTTTAAATTCTTTATAATTCCTTATTTCTCTTGTTTCCACACTTAGTACGTTATGTAATTTATGTCTTCCAAATTTTGTTATTTCTCCTTTTTTCCCCTTTTTATTTTGGGTACATGTATAACATGCATATTTCATTTTTTAATGGAAAAACCAGGTTTGGTTAGAAATGTGAAAAAATATGTTGGTTTAAATAGTAACATCATTTAGAATTTTTAGAATCGCATTTAGGGTGGGTCGAATTTTCAAAAATTGCTCGAATCGAAACGTAATAGTGCGGAAAAGTTGCTGCTTGTCGAGATAAACACAGTGGCAAAAGAAGTTTTGGAATCGGATAATATCTTCAGGTCACACATGACCCTCAAAATTTGTGAAATTAGCCATAAATTGACCTTTTTTAGAAACTTTTGAATAGTGCCTTAAATCGTCAGATTATCATGAAACTTCAATTGTGACAGTAAATAGAAACAAACCAGCTGGAAATAATTACTTTCACAGACGAAAATACCCCCAAAGGGAGCGAGCAGGGGGGTCACTTTAGGAAGAAAATTGGCTAATATTCTGGAAAAAATGACACACTGTAGAAGAATTCATGACTTCAGAAAAATAGGTTAAGTAGACTGTTTGATTAACTATTGCTGTGCAGCTCTTCGCCTGTTTGCATTCCACATTCAGTGTAAAGGAAAACGACCTCGAACTCATCAGGGAAGGTGGCCGCACATCGAGTTCCACCCGTGCCCTTCCCAACCAATCAACCATATCTGGAAGTGGAAAATTACTATTCTTTTGATTTGGTTTGGTTCCACATGAACTGGACTTTGTTTTCCAATAATGGCATTTGGCAGCGAGAAAGCAAAACTTCTCTGATGAAACCATCTCTGCTGTCACCGCCACATATTTTGCTTGCTGCTTCTGTGATTAGTTTCACAGTAAGTTTAACCTCCTGAGTGTGACATGGAAATTCGTTTATGTTGAAAGTTGTTATCTGCTTGGAATGAATGAGGTCTAAGAGTTCTTTGGATATTTCAGATGCTAGAAGTGGAGGACAGGTAATTTTCGTTGATGACTAGATGATCCACCTTGTCTAGTCTTTTGCATTAAAATTTACACCAGGAATGATGAACGCATGTAAGGATTTGCATTTCTCTGGTCGTTCCTTGGCTTTTAAAATGCGCTTCAAAGCAAACTCTCTGACATGCTTTTTTTCGTCTTTCACCATAGCCAGAGAAAGATTCTTAACATGGGCAAAGAAGGCATTGTTTTGGATTATTGGATCAATGATTGTTTTGAGATGGTCTGATACACTGTAAAAATAAATCTCAAAAATGAGAACTTGCGCCTACTTTTTTTTTTTTTTTTTGAGTATAATCGTCTCATAAAGGAATTAGTGAATTATCAAATATAAGTAATCGCACTTACTGAAAAATGAGTACGTCAATAAATAAACGTATTATTTAATTTTCAATTTCAACATAAATTGAGTAATAAGGGCGTATTTATAAATCTGAAATAATTTGCGCAAAATGTCGAAGTATATAAAACATAATGCCTGTAAATTTAAAAAACTATATCTCATGGCGGATGCATGTATATGTCGTGTGATTCGTCCCGTGGCGGGTGTTTATTACTTACGCGCAACGGTTTTCTACGCACTCGTAGGGAATCACTGTGGACTGACTCAGTGTTTAAAATAGAAATCTATTATGGACGAGCTGTAAAGAAAAAAATTAGAATAGTGGAAGTGTGAAGAATTCCGGACTTACTTCGAAAGTATGTGTTTTAGTCTTTTAATGTTTAAGGCCAAGTTAACTTGATTATATGATGATATATATATATCATCATCATCATATTCAACCATTATCTATCCACTGCTGGATGAAGGTCTCTCCAAATGCTTTCCACACAAGTCTATCCTGAGCAATTCGCTTCCACGTCACCCCAACCTGTTTTCTTATTTCATCCACCCATCTAGTTTGAGGACGTTTTCTAGGTCTTCGGTGGTCTCTTGGAATCCAGTTCAGAATTTCTGTTGTCCATCGTTGATCAGTTCTTCTTGCAATATGCCCAGCCCATCGCCATTTCAGTCCTTTTACTTTAACAATGATGTCCTCTACTCTAGTTTGCTCTCTCACCCAAGTGTTTCTTTTTCGATCTCTCCTAGTTATTCCAAGCATGCACCTCTCCATGCTCCTTTGCGTTGTCTGTAACTTTCGTATTGCTCCAACTGTTAGACTCCATGTCTCTGATCCATAAGAGAGGACTGGCAATACACACTGGTTGAAGACCTTTCTTTTTAGACACAAAGGCAATTTCCCCTTCAGGATAAAACTGTTTCTTCCAAATGCACTCCAGCCAAGTTTAATACGTCTGTTGAGTTCTTTCATAATGTTGCCATCCATTGAAATCAGCTGGCCAAGGTAAATATATGAATCAGCAATTTCTAGCTCAATGTTGTCAACTTGTATTTTTGTTTCCTCTACGAAATTATTGAACATGATTTTAGTTTTTTGTAGGTTCATCTTGAGTCCAACTTCTTTACTTCTAGTTGAGAGCTCCTGTACCATGTCTTGGAGTTCTGATGGGTTCGTTGAAAAAATAACAATGTCATCAGCAAACCGCAAATGATTTAAATATTCACCATTTATTTTTATTCCCTTGTTATTCCAATTTATCTGCTGAAAAATCATCTGTAAAGCTGAAGTAAAAAGTTTTGGAGAAATGGTATCTCCCTGCCTCACACCTTTACCAATTTTGATAGTTTTGGTATCTTTATGTAACCGAAATTTTGCACTTGCATTTTTATACACACGTTTCAATATGTCAATGTACACATCCTCAACGTCTGTTGATCTTAAAGAGTTGATGACTGCTGATGTTTTAATAGAGTCAAAGGCCTTCTCATAGTCAATAAATGCAACACACAATGGAAGTTCATATTCATGTGTTCTTTCAATTAATTCTCTTAATACTTGAATATGGTCCACTGTACTGAATCCACTTCGAAATCCAGCTTGTTCTCTTGGTTGAGCTGCATCTAATTTTTTCTGCAGGCGATGTGTTAGCACTTTTGTGAAGATTTTATAAATAGCAGGTAACAAGCTAATTGGTCGGTAATTTTTTAAATCCTCTTTATCACCTTTTTTATGCAAAAGAATTACTGTTGCAGAATCCCATTGGTTTGGTATGTTACCGCTGTTAAGACATTTGGTAAAGAATTTTGCAAGTATGTCTTCTACATATTCTCCAGCTTCTTTTAGGATATCCATATATATATATATATATATCAAAATAGAGATAGGTGTAAAATATCTCACTCACATTATGATATCACGTGTCCAGTTAGTATAATAAAATATGGAATAAAATCAGATTTCTAAAGCATGAAGTTTCACAATTAAATATTTCGTAGTCCCAAACTACATTCGGAATTTTATTTAGCATTCATTCTTTCACATGTAAATTGTGGTTCTTCAACTAATCATGGCGGAGGGATATAACAATTTAATTACTCAGAGATCTCATAAAGATCGCACTGCTCACTGTAGTCCGGGGTTTGGTTCCCTAGGCCTTAAGAGGTTCGGATTCCTCGGAAAACAGTAGGTCCCGGCGCAGCATGACCACTGTAGTCTTTGAGCCGTAAAACCAAAAAGAAAGCGAAAGCGAAACCATGGTATATCAGAAATATTGATATACAGAGAGACGTTAAAATAGAACCACTGTCAGAATACATATTAGAAATATTGGGGCCTAATGTAATTACTTTATTTTTCTTATATTAATTAACAATTTTATTAAAAATTTTGCATGTTTTGCGTGAAGTCTAGACTTTGATATTATAGTAAAAATGAAAAATCGGCGTTTTGACCGAAAATGACATTTTGAACGTGTACTGGCACCTAAAAGGTTTATCTTTATACTGTGTGCACCAGTTTCCCTCACCTTTTTTACTAAAAAATATGTATACTATATCAGGGGTAAGGGTCTGTAAAGTTATTTCTGGACAGGGTCTGATTAAGTAGTGTGGGGCCCCCTTAAGTCGGGGGTACCGACAAGAAATAATAAAGAAACCAAGAAAACGCCACCAAGAAATTAATGTATTGAATTTGCAATTTCATGTTTATAGTTCAAAATACACTTTTCTATTATAACGATTCAATTTTTTATAGAAAATAAAAAAATTAAATTAATAAAATAATTACAAATTCAACTGGCCCGAAGTCGTCTCCCTTCGGCATCTTAAAAAACTATTAGATATTAGTGGAGGCAGTAGCGGATCCACAAGACCATTCTGGGGGGAAGGGGGCATAATGTATAATTTTTAAAATAATTTTGAAAAATATCCATCTTTTCTAGTGTTTACTTAGCTCGTCTGGGGGGCACATGCCCCCTCTGGATCCGTCCTTGTGTGGAAAAAACTGAATACTGAAGAACATAACTTGTGAACAACATAATACTTACGTGAGTCCTATGTGAATAAAAAAAAGAATATATAACATGGCCCAGACCCAATGTCAAGTAACTGTGTGTGTATTTTTATTTTTAATTTTTTCTATTAAATATTCCTTTATTTTACATTTTGAATTCCCCTATTTTTAGTGGCGAAAACTGGGAGTGGGGGGGGGGGCAAAAGCATGATTTTTTTTTATAATTCCAACGTAAATTTGATAAATTTGCTCCTTCTCTTTAAAAACTAGGGGATACATGCCCCCTCGCCCCTCCCAGATTACGCCCATGTCTATTTTATTCATGTTTTGTATGAGGAGAGATATCTCCATCCCTAATTTCAATCCTGTTATTTTTATAATTATTTTTAATGGTCTGAACCCTGTTTAAGTGTTTGTAATGTCCATGCTCAGTAAGTGCAGTGAACTTAACGTACCATACTTAAGTTGTTGCAACACACTACGTAACGTTATGAAAGAGCGGGCAAAACACAACAAATTAACGCAGTTAAAAATGTTTAATTACACTGTTGATAGCTATTTCAATGGCTATTCCGCCACCGTCCTCAGAACAGTTATGACTCTGTTTACATACGTGACCATGAGGCATTGCCAACGCCGTGATCACAAAAACTGCGAACTAAGAGGTATTTACAGGTTGTACGTTAGGGGTGGCGTCTCTTGCGGTAGAACTAAGCAAATTTTTCCAAATAGGTGAAAGGGCGTTAAAAGGGAGCTGATCATTCACGGAATTAGCTGTATTTGTAAGGATGTGATAAGCTTCGAAGGAGTTGAAATCAAAAATTGAAGAGACTCTTTCAATTAACTGTGCTTTGGAAGAAAGAAATTTGTGGCCAGCTTCCCAAGAACGTTTCGCCAGCGCGGATTTATGGAATTCTTGTTTTCGAACGTACGCCTCATGCTTTTTTAATCTAAAACGTAAGGCCCGACGTGTTTGGCCGATGTATATATAATATCACACTGGCACGGAACAAAATAAATTTCACAATTATCATGTCCGGAATGCTATCTTTCAATTTTGAAAAACCGAACTTATGGACTGGAGTGAAAACCACACGGAAATTGAATTTATGAAGGATAGCGTAGATTTTCGGAACGGAGGGGTGCACGCACTATTGATAATAGGAGAAGAGCTATTGGAGAGAGTGGTGACCAGTTTAGGTCTATTGAGTGTAGAAAAGATCTTGTTAACAATGGACAGGTCGTAACCACGGTCAGGAGCAATGTTCCGTATGATATTGAGTTCAATATCATACTTCACTAGTAGAAGAAAATTTTATCGCACGGGAAATAAGCCAATGAAATTAACTTATTTTTTGGCATTGTGGATGCGCAGATAATGAGTGCGGTGGGAGAGACATAGTGAACGGTTTTCTGTATGCTGCTTCGGAAAGCAGACGGGGTTTTTGTGACGTAGACATCCAGAAATGGTAATGACCTGTTGGCTTCTTCTTCGAAAGTAAACGAGATATGTGGATCGATTGAATTTAGTATGACAATGATACATGAAAGATCGGAGGCATCATTAGGAAGGATTGCAAAAGTGTCGCCCACATGTATTGTCCATCATCACCCAAACTTGTTTCTCATTTCAAGGACGATTCTATAAACAACTAGAGGGTCTCGCAATGGGCAACCCCCTTTCTCCTATCTTGAGCGACGTGTATATTCGTTATATAGAAGCTGAGATCCTAAAATGAATCCCATTCAAGTTTTGGACAAGATATGTGGACGACACTTTTGCAATCCTTCCTGATGATGACTCCGATCTTTTATGTGTCATTGTTATACCAAATTCAGTCGATCTACATATCTCGTTTACTTTCGAAGAAGAAGCCAATAGCTTATTACCATTTCTGGATGTCTACGTCACAAGAACCCGTCTACTTTCCAAACCAGTGTATACAGAAAACCGTTTGCTGTGTCTCTCCCACCGCACTCACTATCTGCGCATCCACAATGACAAAAAATGAGTTCATTTTATTGGCTTATCTCCCGTGAGACAAAATTTAATTCTACTAGGCAAGCCTTGGATATTGAACTCAATATCCTACCGAAAATTGCGTCGGATCCTGGTTACGATCCGTCCATTGTCAACGAGATCTTTTCTAAACTCAATAGACCTAAGCTGGCCACCATTTCCTCCAATAGTTCTTTACCTATTATCAATACTGTGTGCATCCCCTTCGTTCCGGAAATCTTACCCAAACTCTCCGCTGTCCTTCATAAATTCAATTTCCGTGTGGTTTTCACCCCAGTCCATAAGTTCGGTTTTTCAAAATTGAAAGATAGCATTCCGGACAATGATAATTGGTAAATTTACTCTGTCCCGCGTCAGTGTGACATGATATACATCGGCCAAACATGTCGGGTCTTACGTTTTCGATTAAAAGAGCACGAGGCGTACGTTCGAAAACAAGAATTCCATAAATCTGTGCTGGCGAAACATTCTTGGGAAGCTGGCCACGTTTCTTTTTTTCGAAGCACAGTTAATTGTAAAAATCTCTTCAAATTTTGACCTCAACTTCTTGGAAGCTTATCACATCCTTACAAATGCAGCCAATCTATGAATGACCAGCTCCCTTTCAACGTGCTCTTGCCTATTTGGAAAAATGTTCTCAGTTCTACAGAAAGAGATGCCACCCCTAACGTACAACCTGTAAATACCTCTTAGTTCGTTGTTTTTGTGATCACTGCGTTGACAACGCCTCACACCCACGTATGTAAACAAGTGATAACTGTTCTGAGGATGGTGGCGAATTAGCCACCGCAGTAGCTATCAACAGCGTAATTAAACATTTTTAACTGCGTTAATTTGTTGTTTTTTACTTGCTCTTTCGTAACGTACCATATTAGTCAATGATAATAGTTCTTATAATGTTTATTACTTTCAGACTGGACAAGGGATTGATAAGTTCTTAAGAGAAGACAGGCTTCTTGGTGGAGAGCGTACACAGCCATTCGTCCTGGCTGTTGGAGAAAAGTATAATCTATCCCAGACATTCATCATTGTGGAGGAAAATTACATAGCTACAAATTCACAATTGCAAGTCGTTGTCTTGTGCTTTAAACTGACATATATTCTAAATCTTGAATTTTCACCATACTGTAGAAATGTTTATTATGTTTTAAACACCATTTTTCATGATATTGAATTTGACTTGGAGATTCAATCGTGTATTTTGGAATTAAAGAATCGTCTTTTTATTTCCGTAAAGTAACATTCTCAGCATGTTATTTGTTTTGAGAACATTTATTTTTTATTTGTTTCATCACGTTTTCAGAACATTTGTATATGTATTTTTATTTTTTTGCAATGAGATCACATCCTGTAGCATCAGTGTTTCAACAGTCCTGAAATTGGAAATTATATACTAATTTAAAAATTGTTGATCACATCAGATTATTCTTATCTTTTTCTTTGTAAATCTCATATATAAAAGGGGATGGTTAGTTAAATGTATAAATATTCTTAATCATTTTTGATTCATTCTGATGTAGATAAAGATGAAAATTAAATGATGATGATGAAATTTAAAATTTGATATGACAACTGTAATTTAATGAGTTACGTTTAATCATAATTTATTTGTGTAGTGACACATAATATAATCATCCACTCTCATTTTTCAGTGGGCTTTCATATTTTCGTAAAAATCTTTATACATTACGATTGAAGACAAGTGCATGAAACTTTTTCAATTGAGGCTGACGAACCAATGTTGCTGACCAACCCGAGAGAATAGCATGGATATGTGCATTTATTCATATTGCCAAGATTTATCTCATCTTGATTTCACTCTAACAATAATATTTTCAGCAAATTAGGGTTAAAGCTTTTTTCTGTAAGGTTTTTCAGTGTTGCACTATTTACGAAATGTTTTGTCTACATGCAGGTATTAAAGGTCATATGATATTTCACAAATGGTTCCATGCTAAAGATGGGTACATAATAAATACAACATCCATGCCAACATTTTTTTTTAAATTGCTTGTTAAGATAGCTGTGTGAACATCCCGAAGAGGTACTAAAGTTATATGGGACGATGAAGGATAGAACGGTCTGCTAGATAATACCTTTATTACTTGCTAAATATTTTTATATGTCACAATGTTTGTTTAAAAAAGACATTTTTTTGCACATATTTGGCATCAATGATGTTGATGACAAATATGAACGACCACATTACTTTCTCTCTGCTCCCATGGATAATTTATTCTATGTTTAGTCCAATTTAAGTGTCATCATTCGAAGTACTATAATATTTAATAAACATGAACCCTTCCTGGGTACAATAAAGCTTCTGAATATTGGACACCTGTGGACCAGAGTATTTGTCCTTAGTTCGGAGATGTTCGCTATTTAGGACGATTAAGGGATATCAAGCATTAGGACTGGGAATTTGAAAAATGTTCCTTAAACGGGCGTCATCTATTCGGGAGTGTCTATTAAAAGGTTTTTATTGAAGTTGTTTTCAAATACCTTTGCAATATTGGCGCAGTATAGCCCAGATGCTCTTGCGCCATAAAAAAGCCAAACAAACAAACAAACAAACAACCTTTGCAATGATTTTGCAACAGGCGTTAAGGTCTAAATCCTCCTACCCCCTACACACTACTTTTGCAATTACACACAAAATAACTTTTTCACAATTCAACTTACAATAAAAAATTTTAATACCTGAATATCTTAAATATCAGAT
>QLNU02015270.1:125646635-125656886 GCA_006491805.2 Dysdera silvatica
TTTTATTATATTACTGATTATTGTCTAATAATTTCTGAAGTCATTCAATTAAAAATCCTTATACATAATGCCTTTCTCGAGTAACTGCTTTTCTTGTAGCACAATTTAATCCAGTTATACTAAATTAAAATTTAATTTGGGAATGAAAAAAAGCGGATTGGAGTGTACCGTATCTCGGGGTTACTTAAGCCACTTTTCAATTTAAAACATCTGCGAATTCAATAGCATTTACTTTAGAGATTAATTAATTGTTGTAAAACTTGGGTCTACAGTTACACTCTATGTTCATATATATGAAAATTTTTAAACAACATGTATGCTAAAAAAAGAAAAAAAAACGTTCTGGCTTAAGTTACCTCTCAATATGGGGTAACTAAAGCCAGCAGAAGAATTCAATGTTTGACTTAGGTTAGTTGATGATGGGGTATCAAAATCCATATAAAGGGCTAAAATAAATGTACATATACTGCTCAAGATATTTATTAGTAAAAATGAAAGTAAAAAGTAAATTTTTTTACATTTTAGTGTTTCGGATGTTTAATTTACACTAAAAAAGTTCAAGATGTTTAATTTAACATGTGTTACCAAAATCGGTGTCCGAAATTTAATCAGTATAATGGCTTTACACAATAATTTTCACCACCCATGTATAAATAGCTCAAGATAGATCTTTTTTGATTTTGGAGAAAGAGAGACGCCGTCCTCACCTTGGATTCGAACCGGGTCCCTTTGTTGAGCCTGGTGTGTCTTGACTGCTAGATGAAAGAAGACAGAAACAACTCTCTCTCTCTTCCTTTGTGTATAAGGGTGTAATATATATTATTACCCTTCTCAGGGATTACACAATTGCCAAATAATTGTCAACACGCAAAGCCTCCGGGGCGAATTTTTGTGAGGCTTCGCGGAGGAATTTATTTTTACTCAATAATTTTCGACACCCACGTAGAAACAAGCTCAAACTAGAGCTGTTTTTGTTTAGGAGAAAAAAAGATGACGTCCTTATCCAGGATGAGGACGGCAAATACCACTCTTGTTTGGTGGCCTTTGTTACCCCGTACAGGGGCCAACAATGAATTTAAAAATATAGAAAAAAAATGGAAATATTATCTAGAAATTTATATAAATCGAACACTACGCAGATTAAATTAAACAACAATATTAATCAACGTTTATTGGCGTAGTGATACCAGCGCCGATGTTATGGCGTGATTAGATGGTGAAACGTTCGAAAGAAAATAAATATTTCTGCGTCCCACCGAAGACAAAATATTTATTTTCTTTCGAACGTTTCACCATCTAATCACGCCATAACATCGGCGCTGGTATCACTACGCCAATAAACGTTGATTTATATTGTTGTTTAAATAATCTAGGAAGTATAACAACCGTAAGAGTATTGTTTGAGGTTATGTTTAAAAATGATTTTAGTGAATTTAACTTAAAAATGTGATTTTGGCGATGAAAGTTATGGACTGTATAAATTTATGACGAAATTATCCTAAATACAAATAAAGGTTTATAAACTTAATTTTAAAACACACACACTATTAAAATATGTGGCCCAAAGCTTCGTCAAAATATGGAATTGATGGCATGAAAGTTAACAATCAAACTCAAAACAGTGTTGCCAGAATCAGTGTCCAAAATTTACCCAGTAGTATCAGTGGCTTAAGTTACCCCAGAAGCTTAAGTAGCTCCGATGTACGGTATAGTTGAATATTCATGGGAAAACAATTGTCCTAACGTTAGCATTTTTGAAGTTATATGCATAGATTTTAACATTGTACTGAATGTCAAAATATAAAAAGAGGAGAGATCTCACATAGAGTATCGCAAAATACTTTGATTTACGTAAGGCGTTCTATAAGGTGAAATACAGGGGTGGGCTAGGTCCTTTCAAAGGGCGGTTACCTTGGATTATCAGAAGGCGCAAGTCTTATCGCCCATGAGAGATCACCGGGCCTGGGGCCGGCGGCCCAGTCCGCCCCTCGTGAAATAGGATGAACTTATTAATAATCGTTAGAAACACGTACAAAATTCATGTTATTAATAATAAGATTATTTAAAAACAATAATTTCACGTAGAATAAAAGGCAAAGGGGGTATACGACAACTTCAACAATTCAGCTAGCGCGATTCAAAGTTCTTTACATGCATAGTGTATCCCATGCATTTTGATTTCGATAAAATGATTGTAGAAATAAAATACAGGGTACCAGGGAGGAAATTACATAAAAAGGTTAAACACTGGTAAAATAGCAATGAAAAAGATCACTCAAGCTTTCGGACGCATCAGCAGCAGTCCTTCATCAGGAGTAATGACGATGTTATGTTTCTGTCTCTTTTTTATACTTGAAATTTCTGGAAAACCCTTCATCAGAGTAGTCCCGGGAGGAGGAATTGTGCAAGGGTTTCATTGGGAAGGGTGGCCGCCGGAGGCGGCGCTGTAACCCCAATCAGAGTAGTCCCGCAGAATGGAAAAACCTAGTGGGAACCAATGGGAGGCCTCCAATAGAAATCATGGAAGAACCCCAATGGGAACCAATGAGAAACCCACACTGCGGGTTACCTAATGTTGGGGATGTCTCATACATTTCAGAGTAAGAGTTGTTTATAAGTTTCTGGAAGTGGTTGTGATGTATTAATGGCTTTCCCGTGTAGTTTGTAAGTTTCCCAAGATTCTAAGAAGAGTCTACTATTCTTGTTTGTGATGTGACGGTGTAGTATTTTTGTTGAGTCCCAGTCGGGTTCGTGTCCGTGTTGTAAAGCGTGTTCTGCCAGACGTGAGGCTATGTCTCCTTTCGCGAGTGCTTGTTTGTGTTCTTTTTTTCTTGTTTTGATCATTCTTTTTGTTTGTCCTATGTAATGTTTGTTGCAGTCTTTGCATGGTATTTGGTATATTGCGCCTGTGATCTTTTCATTGCTATTTTACCAGTGTTTAACCTGTTGTATGTAAAAATGATTGTATCTAATATGTTCGTTTATGGTTTTAGGACGCAACGCCAACAAAGATCATGCTGCGCCAACACTTACAGTTTTCAAAGAAATTCCAACCTCAAGCTACGGCGCACTTTTACGGCGCAATTGGGATCGAACTCGTGATCATGGTACGATAAACGAACGCATTACCATAGTGCTACCATAGAAAAGTGACGATTTTCCCTAGGAGTCTGAACCTCTTGAGGCCTAGGGAGCCAATCCCCCAGACTATAGTGAGTATTTCGTTCATAGGCGGTTTCTATTCTTCTTTTCTTTTCTTTTTTTTTGTGGGTGGGTGGGTGGCGGATTCCGAATTAATAACATTCTAGATCAGTGTTTCTCAAAGTGTGGTCCGCGACGGTTTATCGAGTGGTCACAGGATCGTCGCCAAATTTCAGAAAACAAAAATGAACTAGAAATTTCCGGCGTAGTTAGAGTTTAGGCTCGAGTGGGATTTAAGGAATTTCTCATAAATATTACCTGTTATAAACCTTACCTTTCGGCGTTTCGTGAAAGATTTGAATCCTCTGAATACACCCATGCTGTCTACATTGCTTATTATTATTTAAATTAATGATGTCATTGTAAATTTGACAAAATAGGATTTTAACTCACGCTCCCTTTATCAAAAAGCGTTACTCTAAAATTTTATTTGTTTGTTTGTTTGGATTTTTATGGCGCAAGAGCATCTGGGCTATACTGCGCCAAACATGGTAAAATCAAAGATTGAAAAAATTATTTTGTTTCAGGTGAGTTTGGCAACCAACCCATGTTTTAAGAATACGGTCTCGAAGATTTTAGAGATTTTCTGCCAAAAGCTGGTGCTTTAAAAAAAAATTATCATAAAAGAAGTTAAAATTAACTACAAATTATATTTCAATGAATGAATAAGTCTCTCCTGCGGAAGCTCTTATATACTTATATATGCCTACGAATAAATCACATAACTCGAGGGTTACTTTGGATATGTCTTTACTTGGGAGAGATGGGGAGCGGGGATTAGTATGATGGGCTAAGTAGGGCTTAATATTATTAGCCCTAGTTGGCAACTTTAATTTCAGGCAATATACTTTTTTAATAGGGAAGAAAGCCCCCCAACGGTGGTCCGCGATAAATGAAGGAATGCTTAAAATAGTTCGTGAGTAACCAAAGTTAGTGAAACACTGCTCTAGGTGAACGAATTACCACTGCATGTCCTATACCTAATATGAAATTCTGTCATTTGTAATCTTATTTCAGTCATTAAATTATTGGGTTATAAATATATTTCTGCAACATGGCTGTAAGTTCACATATATGCTAAATAAATATGACTACTTTCTAGTTGTAAAAAAAAAAAAACAAGAAAAGACAACAATATGTTTCGAAAAATTGTGCAATAAAAAGTGAATTTTTACTATCGAGTAAATTATTATATGAAATATTCTTTTATAACCATTTTGCATTTCACAATATCAAGTTTTGTTTACATTAGCATGAAATCCCAAGAGATCACAATTAAAGTTTATTCCACTTTCAGAGTACATAGAATACCACAGAGAAATATATAAAAAATATTACATACAAAAATTCTTCATTGTTAAAAATAATAATACCTTAACAAAGGTAATAATGTAAATACTTTAACTTTTGCACACTTTATCAAAAACTGCAAGGTATATGTGAAAATTAACTTTATGACAATTAAATGATTTTACAACTGAACATTAAATTTTATGGAATGAACAAATAGATGATATAAATAAAAAAAAATAAGAAGAATAAATGAACTATTAGCCAGATTAAATAATAAACTAACTTTAAATGCAAAAATTGATATTTATTATTCAATAATTTACAGTATACTACTGTACTGAAAACCAACATGGGGTGGACTAAACAAGAAAAACTTAATAAAAATAAATAATTTATTAAGTGATACGATAAACAAAATAAAAATCACCATATCAATCAATTGTTCAATTTAGAGAAGAATATCAACTACTTAATATAGAAAATATACACAAATTAAAAATATCTCAATATATATACAGGGTGGTCCTAAACTATATGTCAAAAATGTAAAGGCAGGTAGAGGGGACCTAAATAAGCAGATTTCGTATAGGATTGTGTGTGTGGTAATGCCGCCTTGAGCCGGTAGAGAGCGCTGATGACTGCGGCGTATAAAAGCGCTTCGCTAGCTGGATTCATCATTTCCCGCACGGATCTCGAGCAGCATGCATCGTTTCACCAATGCGGAGCTGGCCGACATGCATTTCATGTATGGGGCTGCACAAGGAAATGGATTAGCTGCTCAAAGGATGTACAGGGAGCGATTCCCGGATAGGAATCAGCCGGATCGTCGAACATTCGAGCGTCTGCATCGGGAGTTACGCATGAGTGGATCATTTTATGCTTCCAGGCGTGGAACTGGCTTTGGAAGATATCGCAGAACTCCTGCAGTGGAAGAAAGAATACTGAACACAGTAGAGGATAATCCTTCGACAAGCTCGAGAGCTGTAGGACGTGCGTTGGGTGTGAGCCATCAAAATGTTTTGAGGACGTTACATGAAGACGGAATGCATCCGTATCATTTACAGAGAGTGCAGGCAATGACCCCTGACGATTATCTTCCACGTCTCAACTTTGCTCGTTGGTACCTACAGCAGACTGCAGCCAATCAAACCTTCCCTGCAGATGTTTTATTTACTGATGAGGCTACCTTTACGCGGTCGGGTATGTTTAACATCCATAATTCTCACCTGTGGGCTCATAGTAACCCACATGGCACAATAGCACACGCCTACCAAGAAAGGTTTTCCATTAATGTTTGGGCAGGCATTGTGCTCAATAACTTAGTAGGACCGTACATTCTACCTAGTCGTTTAACTGGCCACACATACAACATCTTCCTACAGGAGGTCTTACCTGAACTTCTGGTCGATCCAGTTCTCTGGCCACCGCGTTCTCCTGATTTAACCTGCTTGGATTTTTTCTTCTGGGGTCATATTAAAAGCCTGGTGTACGAGAGTCCCGTCACATCTGAAGAAGATCTTGTTGCCCGCTTGCCTGTTGCTGCTGGACATGTGATCGACATGCCTGACGTCTTTTCTAATGTACGCCGATCCATGCGCCGTCGCTGTGAATCTTGTATCGCTGTTGGTGGCCGCTCTTTCGGGCACCTCTTGTAAACTATTAATAAATTTTTGTTTTCTTTTGTCTTTACTTGTCTTTTCAGTTTCCTGTGATTCATACTGCTTTACAAGCTAGCGCTTTAATGTGTCATTACCGCACACACATTCCTATACGAAATCTGCTTATTTAGGTCCCCTCTACCTGCCTTTACATTTTTGACATATAGTTTAGGACCACCCTGTATATACGAAAGAATAAATGAAGGAAAACACATAGACATAATAGAAATAATAAAAGAAGACCACAAATAAAATACTTGTCATAAAAAAGAAATTAAAACAAAACATATATTCGAACTAATTATGGAAAAGATAATATGAATTATTACGGATTAAATATTTGGAATAGCATACCAAACGAAATAAAAAATTTAACACCAATAAAACAATTTAAAAATACACTCAAAAATATTTCTTATTTAACGAAACATAAATCAAACAATAATATAAATCAACGTTTATTGGCGTAGTGATACCAGCGCCGATGTTATGGCGTGATTAGATGGTGAAACGTTCGAAAGAAAATAAATATTTCTGCGTTCGGTGGGACCTGAACCCACGACCTTCCACTTGCCGGGCGGAGGCTCTACCCACTGAGCTACGAACGACAATATCTAATCTCTTTACGAACGTATATAAAGACTATTTACTGATGCCGGTCATTTCGCAGAACGGATTAGTACATGGACTACTATTTAAACCAAATTAAGAAAGGACCGGTAATAAATTGATCGAAATGCCCATTGGAGCATATATATTTTTTATATAAATCGAACACTACGCAGATTAAATCAAACAACAATATAAATCAACGTTTATTAGCGTAGTCGATTTATATAAATACATGTGCTGTAACGGGCTTTTCGATCAATTTAATACCGGTCTCTTCGTAATTTGGTTTAAGTAGTCCATGTACTACACCGTTCTACGAAATAACCGGCTTCAGTAAAGCCTTTATATACGTTCGTAAAGGATTATATATTGTCGTTCGTAGCTCAGTGGGTACAGCCTCCGCCCGGCAAGTGGAAGGTCGTGGGTTCAGGTCCCACCGAACCCAGAAATATTTATTTTCTTTCGAACGTTTCACTATCTAATTACGTTAACATCGTCACTGGTATCACTACGCCAATAAACGTTGATTAATATTGTTGTTTGATTTAAGCTACGTAGTGTTCGATTTATATATATACAAACATAAATGGCCAAAGTTTTTAGGTTGCATGTGTTTTAGCATGTAATCCATCATGCATGTATGTACATGTAATCTATACACATGTGTATGAAAATAAAATTCATTTGTATTGTATTATTGTAAACCTTATAGCATCAACTTCCTACTTTACAGGATAATTTACAGTTCTAAGATTAGATTGCGGTTACTAAATTAGAGCATGAATTTTGTTATAATACAGAAATGATATCACAAAATTTAAGCTTAAAAAAAATTAAGCTTAGCTTAAAAAAATTAGTTAATCAATATATTTGCTAATAATAATAAGTCTAAAGCTGGATTAACCATAAAATAAAATGAGGATTGGCTTAGGAAAAGGGAAATTAAGGAAAGGGGCGCTTCAGAAATTTTCCATTATCAGTCTTAATAATTAGCAATAAAAGAAAATATTACAGGCAGATTGGTTGCCTTATTTCTCCTAAGCTTAGAAATATATGTATTGCGTAAGTTTAGTTCTAAGGATCTAATTAAAGACTTTTAGGTAGTTAGAAAAAGTGAGAGACAGCTTTTCAAATATACATAACAGGAATTATACAAAAATGAACATAATTTTCTATCTCACTGTAAATTCCATTTTATTTTTAATAAAAAGATTTATTTGGCGATTTAGTTTATTGTGTTTATATTTTGAATTATATATACTGTATATAGGGGGCACAAAATTCTTATAAGCTTTTTGGGGCCTCAATAGGCCTTAATCTTTTCTTGCTTCGAACAGATGACAAAGGAATATTCAAGAACGAAGAGACTTGCTAAGATACGATATAAATTGGTTAATTTATTTATTTTAACCTTTTTTTATCGTCACAACAAAATAGGACATATATATCACACAAAATACGAAAAATCCAAAACAAATAAATGACTTCAGATAGAGCATATTGCACCAACGTGGGGACTATTCGTTTAATACAGATGTGTATGGAAGTGACATTCATCTTGTAGTTAATAGTTGAGCGTAATTGCGATCAATGGCATATACCATCATGATCCATAGTAAAATTATCATATTCTTTATTAGATTTGTAAGTATAACATTACCAAGGATTCGGTTTTAATATAGATGCTAATTGAGAGCTTTAACAAATTCATCGTATCGGTTTCTCCAAATGGAGATCTTAGGAGAAGTATTTTACGATACGCGAGTAATCTGTCAAGTTTCACATATTTCGATAAAGCTTTACATGTTGTGCACTTTGTAAATTTAGTCGTAAAGCTATATCATTTCTCCTGAGTAAATATGTACAATAAAAAATTAATTCATATCTTTTATTTCATTAACAGATTTTATATATCCATTGAAAAGTTTATAAAATAGATAAGAAGCAAATGGAACTAAATCAACTAATGAAATATGGCAAAATCCTTTACTTCCAGATGGTGATGTTGTACTTACCTGTATTTTTATTTTGAAATATCTGCACGTTTTTGAAGCTGAAAGTGAAACACGTCATCAGATCAGATATTTTGTACATTGTTTTAAGCAATTTGAAAGAATTTTATAACCATTAAAGCACAGCAATAATTTTATATAAAAATAGTATCTAAATAGGGTTACAGTGATAAAAAGAACAGATACACTCCGTTGAATAAAAAAAGCACTCGAAAGAAATTATTCAATCGCTCTGAAATTTTAAAGCTGATATGGAATATGAACAGATAAAAAATTATTAAAATTTCACAACAAAAGACTTTTTTACAGATCATTGAGAAGATAGCGGTTACGTTTTGATGGATTGTAAAGTCTCCTTTGGCTGCAATGTAAGCTACTCTACTGTGACAAAAGGAGTCAAACAATAGCCTTGCGTTCTTCTGTGGCAGAGTCTGCCATAAGTTCTGCAATTGCTCCGCTAGTTCGGTAATATTCAGTAATGGCTGCAACTACCTTCCCAGAGTATTCTAAACGTGCGTGATTGTCAATAGATCTGAGGACCTATTTTGCCATGACACGGTATAAAACTACAACGATATTTTTGAAAGGGTCTCGTGTGTACGGTTTGGTATTAACCCTGCTGGAAAAGATATCCTGGAAGACATGACAGCACAGGCAATGCAATTGGCTACAGAATGCTTTAAACGCACTTGCAGACTGTCAAAATATCTTGTAGCGTAATTAGAGGAGAGAAGCTATCAAAGAAATAAAACTCTAGACTATCATCAAAATTACTATGGCCGTAACCTCTCGACAACTGCAGAGGGATTAAAGCGTTGACCATGCCTCCTCCATGCACTGATACCGCGATAATTTGCACTTACACAGAAGCGAGATTCGTCACCAAATACAACACGACTCCAATTCGGCATCCTGCAGGATTCTGGAACTCGACATCACTCCAGACCACGATCAATGGTATACGTCTAAAGGATACTGAGAACGAATACCAGCATTTGTCAGTTATCACTGAAGTATGTCTCTTGTACCTGCTTACGTTGTTCAAACACTTAGAGATGGATATGTGCATTTGCATCATGGACAGTTATACAATCAATATGGTTACGACTATTCTCCGGATCGCACGATACGCTTGACCACTTGCTTTTCTAGGACGTCCAGATTCTTCGCAACGATTGTATGTACCTTCTTGGATCTACTAGTGACAACATTGTCTAACCTAGCATGACTAGGATGGCGTCTGACACATATGCATGACCAACGGCTTTCCTTAAGCCTACAATGTAATCTCTTTCAAACAACTTTCTCTTTCATACAGCAATTGCTCGTACTACCAACGGGTGCATATTTGACCTCATAAAGCAGCAAAAGCAGTCATATTTGTCCGTCTGTGCAAGCGCCATTCCCTAAATGTACTTCAGGCCTATTATATTTACCTTGAATGCGACTTTCTCATATGTGGTGAATAGATCCCC
>QLNU02015270.1:125674213-125694764 GCA_006491805.2 Dysdera silvatica
ATTATGGCTAAGTTACAAGCTACCTTACGAAATAGTTTTCGGTAAATAATTTAACTTGAAAAAGGTCTTTCTCTACTTGCCACGCTCAGTGGAAGGGTCAATAGATTCCCAATTTATGCTAGGTTTGGGCAGGGGTACGAATCAAACTTTTTTACGAGGGGGGGGATAAAATAATTCTGAGTACTTCCACTAGTGGCTCGAATTTTTGGACCCTTAGGCAAAAAATTATTTTGAGCCCCTTAGTTTTTAAGAAATAAATTTTAATTAGATATAATATAAACATTTGTGCATAATTTAATAACGTGGACACAGTGGCGCATCCACGGTTGGACAGTTGAGTTACCCAGCGGTTTCAATTACTGTCTTAACAATGTTTCCATTTGTTCCTGAGATATCAATATATATATAGTTGTCTCTTTAGTAAATATTATTATTTGGTTAGCATTTAATAAACAAATTCTTGAGGGAGGTAGTTTAAAATTAGTCCCCAATTTGCCCATGTAATGAACAATATAAATGGTAATTTCGGTTAAAAAACATAATCGTCATGCCTATAAAATACCTAGAGTGTAAATTAACAAACATAAACGTTTCTTATTAGTTGGCTTGTTTTTAAACGACGACGTGACGTACTCCCTACAAATTAAGTAAAAGGATATAAAATTCTAATTAAAATTCTTTAACAACCTCAATGATTTCCTTTTAACTTCCTAAGTTGTCATCAAAAACGTTATACTATGAAACCCTATCGATTATCTCACTCATTTCGGTAGCATAATGCTATTAATACTATAAGATATTATAAACGTATGGATAATTCAAACTAAAAATCATTAATTAGTGAAGACATAAATTAACTTAGATCGGTAATAATTTCGTTATATGCGGAGTCCTAAATAAGTGTTTTTTAGCGTGTCCGGAATAGGAACAATAATTATAGTTTATTGTTTTCCTATTCCATTTCTCTAAAAATTTCCATAAATTAACAGATAATATCCTTTTCATAAAAGGCTATCCTCAAACCAGATTTTGAGAAATGTTGTCCCACGTGATGTTAATCACATAGTTAGATGAAAAAGTGAAATATAAAGATTAGAGTTCATCTTTAACATCACGCTTATATCTAACAACTAAATTCATCGTTTATGATAGGGTTCGTAAAAATACATGCTTAGTGGTCTAGAGAGAAAAAAAACTTACATTATTTTTAAGAATAGTGGTGTTATGCGTAACGATTTTCGAATGGCCCAGAAAAATTATAATTTTAAGCCGTTTATTTTTATATGCAAAGTTGAAGTTTATACGTTTTATATCTGTGAGGACAGCGTAAAATATTATTAAAGGCAGATTTCGCCGTATCTGTTTGCTTTGCAAAAAACGGAGACTTGAAGGCATGAGATTTTTCTCCTGCCAGCTTATAATTTATGAAAAGTGACCAAAAAATTATACATTGACAAAAAGGAGAACTGCCAAGTTCACATCCTGAACTATAACTTTAATGCTATTCCCTATTCATAAGAAGACATTATAAAGTAACTAATTTAAAAAGTTCTGAGAATCACCATCAAGCAGAATTGTTGTTTGTGTTTTCTATTCTTGATTAAAGCTTGAGTGTACTTTAAATGACGAATTTCAAAGTTGTATTTCTTCTATTACAAATAAAATGCACCAAAAAAGTTCACTCGAATTCTTTTAAATGTATTAAAGAAAATTTTATTTATTGGAATCGTAAGTTATTTGCCTTTTACGTATGCTGTGTAGCTTATGTTACAAAAGTCAATAACCTTATATGCAAATATCTAAAAATAAAAATTTCTTTTTAGTCAGATACATCACGTCTGACGTATCAATTCTGTATTCTTTCCATCTTTCCTTATGAGTAGGGGAGAGTGGGGCAAAGCCGAGTAGGTGGGTCAAACCAACACCTTCTCCACAAGAATGCCCCGAATCGCTTCGTGACGTCACTGGTCATAAACCAAACCTAAGGCTCCTAGAAAAGAGAGCTGGCATATATTCGCCATTTTCCTGCCATCGTGTCACGTGATCCTATTCACTGCTGTGTTAAAGTTGAGTGATTTACAAGTGTGTTATTTTTAATAAAATAAGGTGAAATGGGTGGGTGTATCGCTAAGAATTGTTCTAATCATTCGAGAAATAAACATAGAATGTTTGGATACCTGGCCGTCATGCTCAGCTGTCATGTACAGTGAAAGTTCGTTTTGATTATTTGTATTATAATTTTACATCAATCGAAAACCAAGCTAGGGTTGCAAATTGTATTTATTGACCACATTTAAAAAATTGCACCAATGTTTACATTCGTATGAAAATTCATGAAAATCACAGGTTGTTGATTATTTTTATGCAAAAATAGCGGTCGTTGCGTCAAAGCGGAAACCTTTATCGTCGAGGTTAATGAAAATGCATTCTGCGATGAAATGCATCCTCTAGCACAGTGAACATTGTGCTTTGCGGATTTTTAATAATTAACCCACCTCGTGCTATCGTCGCTCGTGGTGAGAGCATTTTACATCTCCCACTTACAGATAGTGGTTTCTTATCACAGAAAACCGGACAACGAACCAACACGTTTCAACTTGTTTTTTGGACTGTTGTACTTGCGCTAGTGATGTAGTGGGCCCCCAACTTACCATTAACATATAACAAAATGACTGTCAAAGCCAAATGAACGGGCGATACCTGGGTCATTTGTACAAAAGAAATAAATCATGTAGCTGTATGAAATCGGAAGTATGTAGGAAAATGGCGGCTGATGCTCCGGCTTTAAATTTTAGGAGTTCCAGCCAAACCCAGAAGCCAGCAATCACTACTGTAAGATGCAAAAAGACTGCAAAACACCGTTTTCATGGGAAATAAAAATTAGAAATCTTAATTAAAGTTCAGAAGCACGTTATTTTCATTCTTATCCATAATTTTATATGTGGTATAAGTAATGTAATTTTTAATTTCATTTACGTATAAAAGCAAACATTAATAAAATATTTTTGCTATGGTTATTTATAATTAAATACGTATTATACAGTTTGACGACAATCCAGTTTAATTTTTCATTTTATAATTCATAACGTTCGCGCTTTTTATTAAAAAAATTAGATTTATTTTTTATTTACCTTTCAAACCTTTAAAATAATTTTATAAAAACTCATTTTTAAAATGAAAACTATATCAAAATTAATAATTAAACAGCGATTATAATACTTTATTTAAATTTACATTTAATCAAAAAAATATGAATATATCTATCCTTTTAATAAATATAGACATTAAGGTGATATGAACAGTTTCAAAAATACAAGTTGAAATAAAACCCCACTCCCAATAAAGATAAAACAACTAAAATATCTTCGTTGCATAATTATATTATTTGTATAGAAATAAGATACAAAGTACCAGGGAAGAAATTTACATACAAAAGTTTAAACATTGGTAAAATAGTAAATTCAAAAGAGAAAGGGGTAAATTACTCCTGATGAAGGGCTGCTACTGACGCGTCCGAAATCTATGGTGATTTCTTCCATTTGCTATTTTACCAGTGTTTAACCTTTTATATGTGAATATACTTATTTGTATTTAATTGAAGGCAATTTTCAGTAAATGCCCTGTTTAGAATTTAAATATTGTTGCCCAATTTTTTTTTAATAAAATCATGGGCTCATTTTACCAAAATTGTTTTTTTTTAATTATTCCTAAAATATTCACACTTTAACAGGAAACACATGAGACTTTTAAAAGTTTTAGGTCATACACTTTGAAAAACCAGAGAATTGGAATATATAAAGATTTATAAAAGTTATTAGTTCTAAAAATTGTAATATACTTTAGATTTACATGACGTTTAAATAATTTTAAGAAAAAAGGCTGTTTTTTTTATTTAAATAACATATTTTATTCTGTGGATGTAAATTTCTGAAATCGGGCTAAATTAATAATTTCATAAGAAAGATTTTTCTTGTGAAAAATCGTTGATTTAAATCAATGATCCCTAAATTATAATAACATGGATGTACATACACATACTTGTACTTCATAATAATAAAGCTTATTAGAATTAAGACTTGTCTTGAATGTTTAATATATTATATAGTTATTAAAACTGATTTCATAAATAAGTACAAAACCAGTTGTTGTAATGATTTGCACGCAATCATACTAAAGGGTAGAACATTTTATACATACAAATTTTAAATAATTTAATTATAGCTCAGTTTCTCAACAGAAATATAACATTTATTTTATATAAATCGAACACTACGCAGATTAAATCAAACAACAATGTCAATCAATCAACGTTTATTGGCGTAGTGATACCAACGCCGATGGTATGGCGTGATTAGATGGTGAAACGTTCGAAAGAAAATAAATATTTCTGCCTTCGGTGGGACCTGAACCCAGTGGATGTGGAAGGTCGTGGGTTCAGGTCCCACCGAAGGCAGAAATATTTATTTTCTTTCGAACGTTTCACCATCTAATCACGCCATACCATCGGCGTTGGTATCACTACGCCAATAAACGTTGATTGATTGACATGGTTGTTTGAGAAATATAACATTTTAAAGTGCAAAATTGAATTTCTTTAATAAGTATACACAAAATAAAAACTTGATATCTAAACAAAAGTTGCTTTATTGAAATAAAATTAATTTTAATACATGTGTTTACAAGTATTATAAAAACCAAAAATCTATGTTGTCATTTTTGCAAAATTTGTAATTTATGTTTCTTAATAGTTTTCTTAACCGTTTACAGGCCGAATTAAATACCTGAAGGAATATATATATATATGGGAACATTAACCTCAGCCGAGTTCTCTTTTCACATAATTTACGAAGACCCTTTTGACAAGAAAATACAGAATAAAAACATATTTATATGAAAAAATTAAACAATATTAAAATGATTTTATAACTTTTACACTTGAAACTTGCTTTTGCTTACCTTTATAATGAATTGCCATTTCTGTACATGCTCTATTTTCCATGGTAAGTAGGAAAGCACATTTTATGCAATCGTTTGTCGCATTCTAAACATTTATCTCGGCAGTTTGTCTGCATAGAGAATAACGACCCTGCGTTGTTGCAGTTGTTAAAAAATGTTTTTCTCATTTCCATGGAAATACGAGTCTTTGGTCTGGGATGAGACAACATTTGGATTGGCCCTCGGTAAGTTCAGCGTGATTTCTCGACGGAAATCCAAATGAAATAATGTGAGATTCCCATGGATGTCTCTATAAAGTAGCCAAGATGCTGTAATGGCTATGTTCAGTGCATTGGCAAGTAGATTCCAATACCACTTTTCACTCCTCAACTGAAGTCTATAAGAAGAAAGGAGTTTACATAATACATCAACTCCTCCCATTCCTTCGTCGTATTGCTTATAAGGTCAGGTTGGATAATAACAATCTTTTTTTTTTTTTTTTTAGCTTTTGAGTAAGGTTTAGCTGTTGAAAGCGGGTTATGAATTTTATAGTTTAAAGCAACCGTCACTAGTGCATTATCGTTCCAGCGGCAAATGTACACAGCACTGTCACAACGATAATCCATTGCCGCTTCTTTTTTTTTTTTACTACTGCTTTCTCAAAAATTTTATGCCACTACTTTCTCTCGCAAAGGACACCGCTTGGTAAGGTTTTTACGAACTGTTCTGGTGGCTTTCATTCCAGAATCCACTAATTTTTCAAGCAAATTTTTTGACGTGAAAAAATTATCGAAGTGGAGCTCATGTTTTCTACTATTTTAAACGACGTAATGTAAACGCATTACAACATTTTCACCCAAAGGCATTGGTACATCATGACTCTTTTTCCCACAGTAAATTTCCATTGAATATGGATACCCAGAAGAAGAACAAGCAACCATATTTTGAAACCAAATCTAGCAGGTTTACCGCGAATGGACATTTTGCATGCGTGATGAACATAATACAGTGCTTGTACACAATTTTCTATCAGAGTTTGAGGAGACAAGAGGACACAGCACGTATGATATTTTAAATGAATTAATTGGATGTTGTTAATCAGTTATTGATATCCTTACTTATTATCTGATTATATGATTGTTAAATAGCTGATTAATTAATACGCTTATTAGATAATTATAATAATAACTCAGCAAAAATTTAATCATAAATTAAACTTGAATGTGCAAATTTGCCATTTTTCTGTTATATTTACAAATTTCACCATTTCATGGGGGGTGGGGGGGCAGAACTAGGTCATATGCTCCCACTGAAATACGCCCCTGAATGCAGATAATTATAAACATATATAAATATGTCCGTTTTCTACTATTTAATGTAGCTAATAGAATCCAATCCAATAGTTTAAAAAATGTGTCAAAAAAGTTAACACCTGAGGCCAATGTTCCCAAATGGGAACATCTGGAAATTTGTGCTAATAATTAACAAATTGAGAGTCATTTTTACAAAAGGTGACGATTAAAATATTATTTGAACTCTTTAAAAAAAGTACAGTCAATATGTTAAAGTACAATCTTCCTTGACGTGCAAAAATTTTGCAGAATTTTAAATTCTACGACTTCGTTTTTTGTGCATTACCAACCAAGGTAGAAAGGTAAAAAATTATTACGGTAAAATTTAAAATCCAAACAAATTAATTTATAAAAGTTTAAATGACTCAGAAAAATCTTGAAATTATTCAGCTTTGCTCAAACCAATTTTTATTATGTTATTCTAAAATTGGAATTTTTAGCAATTTTTTTGAAGATTGTGTTCTCAAATGGGAACATTGGCATCTACACGGTTACGGATATCATTTTTGTTTTGACAATAATTTTTTTAACAAAATATTTGTTGAACAATGATTTTTTAACAACATTATTTGAAGAGTGGCCTCCAGAACAAACATAGAAGCTTAAAAAATGCTCATGGACAGTCAGTATATCTGTTGTCACAGCCACAGCTCTCTGATTTCGTTCGTGCATACAAAAACAACCTCAAAATCTGGTAAAACAAGTTTCTCGATGACAATGTAATTGTACGAAACTATGTTTAATATTTCAGTCTGTGTATAATAAAGACCACCCCTATCTAATTTCTGGATTGAGCTGCTTACTAACGCTGCCACAGCTAAATATTTATCGATCAAAAGTAAATATTTACAGAAAGAACATTTCAGATGCTTTATTAGAGAATGGGCATAATATTCCGCTGTATATGTTATTACTGGTAAGCAACTGTCTTTATTATTGTTATCATCCTCAGTAAGAACAATTTAGATGCAAAGCTATGTGACACCTCATCGAAATTCCCTGTATGCTCCCAATCATGATCTCCGAAAGGATCTACGCTATATGGAATATTACTGAACTTCGTATAAAGAGGCAAAGTTCCCAAAACGTGCAATTTGTTTTCAGTTTCAAAAACTTTTCAAAGTGAAATACAACATTGGAAGCCTGCTAATTGACGATACTGTCCAAATCCGTTTTCTAAATCATCTGTCTGAATTCTTCTAGGTTGAACATACTGAGATTCCAATTCATTGGCCCAAAAACATGTTATTTCACTCATAGTTTATGATACAGAGCTGAAACGTTTCTTTAGTTAAAATGACAGAATTTAGCTTTTGGCTATCCCAAAACTCTAACCACGTTATAAATTCGTTTAAAAAAATAAGCTTCTCGTCAGTTTCAGATATAGTTAAAGGCGTTTGAAACAACATCGCGTTTGTGTGGCCCTTTATATGAGGATTAAATATTCATAATTTTCCACCATGTATGTATAATCTTTAAATATGAAGCCGTGTCTTTATCTTCTACCAACTTGTGTTTTTCTGCTAATTCCCTAAAACTAACAACTACGTGATCACTGAATATCAGTAATACCAATTTTACGTTTTGTTGTTCTAGGTTTGTGGGAAACAAAGCTTTTAATGTCTCCATAAGAAAATGTTGCTAAATTATGTGATTCCACACGATGTACAGTTTTTAACGTGGAAAAGGTGCTTTTACTATATCCGAAAAAACATTGAAATTCGGAAAATGTATTGTCTGCTCCTCATCTTTCTGATTTATGAAATTATTTCTAATGCATTTTAGGATATGTACAGAATCAATATAATAAAATAAAAGCCGAGAAGTATTGCATGGATGTGGATATACAATTGATAGTTTAGGGGGTGAAACAAAATTTGATATACTATAGCTTTTCTATTGATAGCATTATTATCACTGACTATAAAAATAACCTTAAAACCAATATCTTCTAAACCAAAAGTTACTCCTTTAATGAAGGCAAACAGTTCCTCAGCATTTACTGTTTTAACAGGTAAAATATAACAGATATTTTTATAGCACGAAAATATAGTGCGTATCATAAATAAATGAGCACTGGATGCCAAATTTGAATTATTATATGACATGCCAAATAGAATTCCACCTTTATAATCAACGAAAGGCTCAATGTGTATTTCAGCCATCATTAAAATTACTCTAAGGTCTTTGGTAAAAAAGTATTTGAATTCCCATTTCATGTAAAACAGAAATCTTTTCTTAAATTACTCACTTTCAGATTTCAAATTAAATTTAAAACAATTTTTTCTAATTATGTTTCGGTGGGGCAAGAAAAGATTTTGAGAACTACGTATAAACTTATATGCGTGTGGAGAAACTGAGTGAAATGAAGTGGCAAAAATTAATAAGTCAGCTGAATAATAATGGCTATCATTTTTAACTACAAAGTTCGATGTTTGCTCTGATAGAAATGAATGTAACTTATCTTTTTCTGGATTAGAAAGCTGTGCTTTCATCAAAACTTCAGAAACTAAAGACAGCTGTTCTTCGACCAATTTATCGTTCGATGTTAATAATTCTAATGCTTCAGTTATAGAGACTATATCATTAACATTAAAAACCTTTAAACGGAAATTATATTTATCTGCTTTCCCGATTCCTATCTTTCCTACATAGGCAAATAGCTCAAGATGTTCGTGAATGACAAGAGACTATGAACAACTGGATCGACTTCAAATTACGTTACCTTTAATCTTTGATCATGTGTGAATTTTAATAATTTTAACAATGTGAAAATTGAATGAAACCCGTAATGGTAACTCCTGAGAAGTTTAATAATATCAATCAGTCAATCAATATTTATTTATTTCGTCAAGAATCACAATGATACATAATCGAATACAGTTGTAGTGGACCAACACCATGAATTGTCGCTTGGCAGGAGACCCGAGAAAAAAACAGATATAAAAACGGCTTGACGAGTCTCGGCCCCAATACTCTGTCTCACGTAGCAAGTTTTGCCAAAAACTATCTTACAAAACTACGTAAAATTGAACGAAAAACTTTTATTGAACGTGTTTGTACATACTTTTAAATAAATTTCGTAACATCCATTTCTGGCAATTTTTGTTTCGATAGAAAGGAAACGATATTACAATTAATGTATAATTATATTGACGGTAATCAATTCCAGGGTATTTTATATTCACACTCAATTTGCCCGAAGAAATCTTATTGCTTTTAACACCAGGTGCACCTCTTCTTTTATATTACTATGCAAATCCTCAGTAATCTGTGCAACTAGTAGTTGCACATCCATAATAATGGGACCTTTCCGTTTATCATAATCACATGCTGCTCGAAAAACAATACACTCTAATTACATGACATTTATGACAACCAAATTGTCATTGTCGTAACTTCGCTTCCATTTCACGTCTTTATCGCCTGTCATAAAGCCATTTCCCTCTCAGAAGAAGAGCATTTTGAAATCACTGAACCTTAAAATGTAGTCAGATGGGAGGATCTACCACTACCTGGCTCACGCCATTGTTTTTCTATACTCTAATCGTCACCTTGTTGTACCGGAATTAAGTGTTCTAGGGTACTTGTCCAATTTTTCGTGTGTTCAAACAATGCGGTGTAGAGGAGAACAAAATTTAAAATCATTATGTGGAGAGTGTAGTATTTAAAAGGTCCAAATGTGATAAACTGTCCTATGTGCTATTTTGATCGATAAGGTATTGACAATATAATCCTTTTATCTTCCTTCCTTTCTTCTGCCCTTTACGTTTTGATATATTGGTTTAAGACGCGATTTTCCAGTCATGAGGTTTGAAAATGTGTTGGATAACTGCAACTCGCAGTTAGGGTAAAGCGAAACAGTTTTGTTAGCTTTCTGTGGGTAAGCAAAATTGACAATTAATCTAATATTACATAATTGGCAGGGACACCCATTAGCAAGTACGGAGGGGGTACTAAAAATGAAAAAATATTTTCTATGAATTATTGAATTCTATTTTTCTTAACTTGCTTCGAATTTCCTTCCTTCTTTTGCACCCTTTTACGAAAACTTGTACAAAAAAATCGTAAATACACATAAAAAAGCACAAATACACAAAAATATTAGCACAGTAGATATACCAAACAATATCCCATTATTTTATTATATTCATAACTAATAAAAAGTATGTTGTATAGGACAAAAAATAAACTGTTAAAAACCGACCACCTCATTTAATGTAATTTTATATAATAGCATAATAATAAAATAAAATCTTAATATATATTATGCTTATTCAATATCAAAACGAACACTCCGTAATAAAGAATTATAATATAAGTATTAAATAAAATAATGATGATAGGTTATTAAATTTTTAATTATGACGTAATTTTACATATTATGAATGATTAATATGTTGTGTACATCGAATTCTTTAACTTCATATCAAAATATTTCGATAAAGGAAAATAGAGAAATTTATTATTGAAATTCACGCATATTTTGATAAACACCTAAAAAAACATAGTGAGGGACTACAATTAGAATATGGAAAGTGGATTTTACTGCACGATACTGAACTTCTGCTAACGTCACAAAATAAAAGTTAAATTCTTAAGCAATTTGCAAACAACATTTATTTTGAGTTTTCGATAAAACAATAATAACTTCTTTTATATAATACATTTATGAGCATTTGCGCACAATATAATTTTTTCCGGTATATATTTTGTCCTTGTTTTAAGTGATGATACCACAGCCGTACTCAGAAAGTTCGTAATTGGGGATTATAGGCTCAATGGGAGGATATAGAGCTGCGACTCACATATTTCTATGTGAAATACACAAAATTTTATCACATTATCGGGGGTTACAACCCCCATCAACACTCCTCTGTGTACGCCAGTAGATAATACTTTGAGACTGATGAAATATAAAATGCATAAAAATTAAAATATGCAGATTAAATAAGGAATGTCATAAACGTTTAAGTAAGAAGGAGGAAATAAAGGAACAAAAAAGGTAAAATATTGAAAAAAAAGAAGAAAAAAACCACAGTCAAGAACATCTAAAATTAGTTTTTATATTCGTATAGTTTTGAGACGTTTATTATAACCCAATTCAATTTCATTCATTTAATTTTTCCCATCCAAATTTGATGATGTCAAACTGCAAAGCAATTATTCTTGCAATTTTTTATCTCTTAACCACGAGGAATTCCAACATATCACTATTTTCTCTTAAATATTTTTTAAATTAAATTTTCCTTAAGTGATACTTTTAGAATAATTTTTCTCTAAAAAATCCACCAGTTTTACTTCTTTTCTTCTCACCCTTAAAGATCAGAAACTTACTTCGCCTTTTACCCCAACTATAAATAAATTATTTATTAAAGTGTTTAGTTTATACTGTAATTATTTAATGTTCTCATTCAGAAATTCAATTTTTATCATCAAGCAAGTAAATATGCTTTCAAAATAGATGCAATCGCGTCAATTTGATTAAAAATTCCATCCTTTAGAATAATTGAACTCGTCTCAATAAAATCATAACAAATTCTAAATATATGCCGCGACAGTTAAAATTTCTCAGCATGTACATTAGAATTTTGATTAACAGAATGAATGAATAAAATTAAACTCGTTCTAACGTTTAATTTTAGGTACAGCTACATTTAAAGTATCTTTCGACGTTAAGCTTCATAACATAGATAAGTTAAAAGTATATTTGAGACTGCTTTCTGCTAAATTAAAAAGGCAATTGACTAATAATGATTGAAACACGTGACCTGCATTGGGATAGGACCATACCAACTGACAAAACAACACCACACAAACAACGAGACATAACCCTAATTTATAAAATTAACAAGACAGCAATCATTATAGATATAGCAATCCCTATTATAAAGAACATACAGATCACATACACAACAAAAATTACTTAATACCATTACATAACAAAATACAATTATATTATTCATTAATATACAGTCATCTTAATTATGGGAACAGCTCATGGGGATTTACCAATAAAAATAATTTGGATCGTATACAAAAAATAATAATAGATTATTAAAAATTATAAGCAATAAATCTAACAAATCTTTATTTGCATTAAAATATGAGAACGGTATTCTAAGTATAAAAGAAATACATACATTTAAAATATTAAACATGATTTATCTCAGAAGAACTAAGGGGGAAATATGATGATATCATTAATATCATGGTAAAATCCAATTACAAAAATACAAGATCGGGTGATTTATATAAATTAACGAATATCAGAATTGAAATGGAAGCTAAAATAACGTAAATTATTATGGCGTTGAAATGTGGAATAAACTACCTACTGATATGAAGAATATACAAAGCAAAGGAGAATTTAAAAAAATTTAAAGCACTGCTAATAAATAGGCAACTAACAGATCGTGAATTAGGGAGTGGGGACATTTAATCTTCATTTAATGATTTTACTCTGCTTCTCCTGTTCTCTGTGTGGCATGGAAATAAAAATTTTGATTGATTGAAATTTCAAGACTTCAGATACTAAATCAAAGATATGTGGCATATGGGAAGAGTGGACATTGTACATATGATTCTGTCAACTACAGGCTTAATACCAACCACACTGAAGGGAAATCTTGAAACACTTGACGTTGATCCTGACATTGAGTTACAAAAGGACACAAAAAGGAACAATCAGGAAATTCCTAGGCACAACATTTGAATAATACAGAGGGAAGTCTTGAGTATTTAGCACTGTCTGTCTTAAACCTATACCGCCTAATAAAAGAACATATACAGAATAATGATAATAATAAAACATGTATAGATAAAATCATCATCATCAAAGGCCATCTTAATATACGCATATCTAATGTTTGTCTAAACACAGTACTTCATGTATATTTTTTGCTACAAACAAATCACATACCGGCATTAAGTCCTAAAAACCCAGTAACATTAGCAAAGAAAGCTTAAATAATCCAATGAAAGTTGTTTATACCAGCTATACTAGAGAATTAACTACAAACATTCTCCACAGGCATGTTAAGCCTAAAGTCATGCCCAATTATATCTGCAAAGCAATTATTTAACAAATCTAATGAAAATAATTTTTAAAAAATTTGAAATAATGTATAATTAATTTTGTAAAAGCGTGTTGTCTTATTGTTAAAATTCAACAGTATTATTTTATACCTATTTATAAAAATTACACCTTCTAACCATAGGTACCAAATAATTCCAAATATTTTAATAAATATTTTAATAAATATTTTAATTCGTGTTTTAAATAAATTTTACTGCTGCAAACTCATATCGCTTCACTTTTTAAGTAAAACACCTATGACTTGCTGTCTCTTATTTTCCACATCCTAAATCATTAATGGTAAAATTCGATTACGATTTATTCTATGCATCTGAGTATATAAGTGAAAAATGCATTTTCTTATAAAAAATTATTTAAAAAAATTCGTTGTTTAGGAAGTTCGAAAATGTTATCTGTATTTAAAATCGCTAGAAATTTTAAAATCCCATTGTCACATTCTTCTGTCAGGAAAACTTAGAATAGTTAAAAGAACTGTATAACTCCTATAAGTAAAACGGTTAATCTCAAACCTGAGATTTGACCTTTCGACGCATACTACAAATAAAAAAAAAGGAAAATTATTGCAATTTTTTATCTTTGTGGTGTTGGACATCAGATTCGTCCTGTATCTACGACGGATAGAGTGGGATATTGCTCGAAACTGAAGAAGCGGGAACTTGTACCATTCGTCGGAGAAAAAAATGACACAATTCGCCTTAAATCCTCGGAGATTAGAAAATATTTCCTTGTGGCTTACTCTAAACCAGAGGTCGGCAACCAATGGCAAGCGGACTACATATGAATGGCACACGATGGAGTGATTTTAAAAGTAAAAATTCTGCGCATACTGGCTAAAATTGAAAAGAAATATTTCCTTTAACTTGAAATAAAACCCACTTTAAAGGGTCTTCTCCCTTGTTAAGTGACTTTTATTCCCTGAATTATCAGTTTCTAACCTCTTAAATAAGTAATTGTTAATTTGTATTCTCTTAATTACTCTAACCATTAATTTCCATAAATAGTTAGATAGCAAAATAGATAGAAAACGCTCATAATTTCAGTGAGTTTAGGTTGATACGTGGAAGGAGATTGCAGTATTACTTTGGCACAACGCATTTAAAAGGTTGCCGACCCCCACCCTAACTTGTCCCATACACGTTCTATAAAATTAATAATACAGCCGGACCCACTTATATATATATATATTACGTTATATTACATGGAACACGGATATATCGAAGACTTTTCTTGTCTCTTGAACTTTATAATATTCATCAGCTAGTATACATATATATCGAAGTCCACGTATACCAAATATTTTTACAACTTCGTTATAAATACGTTCGACTACGTAAGGTCCAGAATATTCATAATGATGCGTAATATAATCTAATATAATTATGTGTTTTATATGTAATATAACGTATAATTTGCATGTAGTATTTATATAACATATTTTCTATATAATACAACACATTTTTACATAGCACAACATACATTTTTATATAGTAAAACACATATTTTGTATAGTGTACAACACGTGCTTTGCATATATTACAACATATGTTTTGCATTATAGATATATAATTTAACATAAAATATCACAGGTTTTGGTTATTTATTGATGACGGCGTGTGTATGGATACTCTGTTTATCTTAGGCATATGCATAAGTGCTACCACTTATTATAATGGGGCAAGGGTCTAATTAACGTCCTATGGGGGTTTAAATCTGGTAATGAGGATTGTCATGACAGATAGGATACCTCACTATCGTGTTCCGTAAACCACTGAGTGATCACATTAGCTCCTTGAATGGAAAAATTATCTTATTGAAATGTGGTTGGCTGCGAGGGAGAAAAATTCTATCATCAAAGGATAAATATCCCCAATTATGATTGAAAGATAACACGCAACATCTACTTTACCTTTCACTTCCCCAAATTAACCAAGCCATGTCAAAGAAGTGCACTGCGCACCACTGTCCAAACTCCAATACCTCTTTTGCAGTCGGAAAAAAATACTCTATCTACTACGTTTCCTTTAGCGAACGCTGCATATGTATTCATCTATTAAAAGAACACAGTGTGAACATGGATTCGTTGAACCATGTGACATCTCTCCACTGTTGTACAGTTTACCGCTTTTGATCTTTCTGCTATTAGACGCGATGCTGTACATTAGTGGAAGTGATCAGAGACTTGTGTGACGCAAACCGACCGTGAAATTCTGGCTTGTGCAATGCCCAGCATACGGTTTAGGTTAAAATGGGTTCCCACGAATGGTGCTGAAATTTTAATACAATTCTCTAGCAGTAGCTGGCCTGTTTTTCTTGATACAGCTCGCTAGAACTCGAATATTCCACTCTCTCTCTCTCTCTCTCTCTCTTTCAGCAAATGCTTTCGCCCACTATTATTTTTCGCTGATGGTGCTTTTCCTGTCGACTGTGTGCGTGCACATGTGTGTGTGTGTATGTATACCAGGATGTTACATAACCTTTAAAACTGTTCTCCAACTAACATTTGCAATTCTAGATATTCTGGCTACGGATACATTTGCCAAACTCTTTCTGACAATAGCGCCCCTATTAAAATCATTAAGGTCCTCTCTCTCTATTCCATTCTAAAATGCAATAACTAGCAGATCTTCGTTTTCCCGTACGTCCACAGTAACCCTGGGAAAATATTGGCATATCAACTACTCTTGATGTTGATGCGATGTAAAAGTTACATCGCAACTATCTATAACACCATCAAATAGTCCACTGTTTCTATTTTTTACCCATTTCCGTTACATAAATTAATAATTTGTCATTAATCTGAAATTTCAAGCCTAAGAAAAGTACATATTGCCATTACGATTAGTATTTGTTAATAGAAAATTAAAATATGTATCTCCTTTATTCCAATTTTCATTCGTTTATCACATAAATATCATCTGTGCAGAGGCGTAGCAATTCCGAAAATGTGGGGGCCAGGCCTGTAGCCAAGCTGGGGCCAACAGGGACGAGGGCCCAGGTGCCCCACAGAGCTATTTATATATATAAAATAATCCCTGGGTGCCCTGTACCCCATATGACCTTTGCCTTGTCCCAGTTGTCCCTTCATCCAGGCTACAGGCCCGGTGGGGGCCCAAGCAGCTTTAAAAAAAATAAGTGATTCGGCATTAAGGAAAGCAATGTACTACTTTATTATCCAAGGGGGTTGAGCCCCTTAAACCCCTCCCTCTCCTATGTCACATCTGTGTACTATTATCTAAAATTGTGTATTACACATAGTACACCTGTTTAATTTTCATAACATTTTAAGCATACATTCGTTAACGGAATAGAAAAGAAATTTTCTTTGTTTAAATAAAAAAGAAATTCAAAAATAAAATTAGGTGACAAACAAAAACTATGATGAACAAAAAATTACATTAATTATTCCTGCTAATTATTTGCGCATATTAATCAATATAATGTAAGTATTTCATACCAAAATAAATTACAAACAGTACCGGAAAAGAAATTTATGTAGAAAGTGTTAAAATCTGGTTAAATATTAAACGAAACTGATGATCTAAGCTTTCTGATACGTCAGAAGCAGTCCTTTATTAAGAGTAATGTTTGTGGACTTCTTCTGATTTTTTACATATGACCGCTTTATTATACATTTAAATATCCGTTACATTGAGGTCTATAAAGTCAAACTTTGCATTTTTATAACTCAGTTATTGTAAATGAAATTAATGGCCTGCTACTTATTATTCAAAATTATTGTTGCAATTACTATAACAATTATTATTTCAACTATTATAGTAATTATTATTACTATTCCAATAATTATTATTACTATTCCAATAATTATTATTACTATTCCAATAATTATTATTACTATTCCAATAATTATTATTACTGTTCCAATAATTATTATTATTATTACAAAATTATTATTATTATTATTTGAAGCAAATAATATTTTTCTGTAAGAATTTATAGGTTATTACATGATTTTTTTAAAATTTATTTTACGCCCGCTTCACTTACTAACTAGTTACGTCCTGTTACAATCAAGGGAGGACGGAAGCGTTTTTTTGGGAAGAGGCGCAAAGCTAGAAAACCAATTTAAATTTATTCCGCGGAATTGGTTGCCGGGTTAGGTATAAGCAATAATAAGTGTAAATACATTATTCTCTGAAGGGGCACAGGCCCCTGGATCGGCCGTCGATTGTAATATATACATATAACTTTGGTTGATATTTTATGGCACCTTACTGTGGTACGAGTGCAAGATCTACAAAGATTTTTACTTTTAAATTTTTACATTAGGCTTATTAGAAAAAGGATATCAGTAATATGCCCGTCAATTTTAATTTTTTTTTAAAATTATTTAAGATTTCCTCTAAATTATGAATAATTCTCAACATTTTTGTAAAGAAAAATAATATTACCTGCATCTTTACATACAGATGTAATTACGAATCTTTCGACATTTTTTAATTTCACGAATGTTTACACTTATTAAGTTAAATTACAAATTTGTAATTTTTTAACTGTATCAGCAAAATTTGTCAAAGCTGTGTTTTTAAAAAGCATCAAAAATTTAAACAACCGTTCAGAAAATCTTAAAAGTGCATGAATGTTTCACAGTAACTCTGTACATACATAAAATTAGTAAAAACATTACATCGCATGACGAGGGCTTGCCGTAACTAGTCAAATTTAATACCTGTAAGAACACCAAAGGAAGAAAAAGGATAGGGAAACAAACAAAAAGAAAAGAAAATGGTGAAAGTTAAAATTGCAAGGTTAATGAAAAGAAAAAATATATTTCTTTTGGACAATATGAAGTCCACTGGCCGTAATATAGCATAAACAAATAATACATTGTAGCCAAAATGAGAGTTATAATAATAACAATTTATCAATTTATTTCTTGTTGTTTTTATCCATCGGGAGTTTTAAAAATAATGTAGTTGGAAGATGGAAATAGAGCAGTAGCGATCCTAGTAACAGGGCTCTCTTTCCCGTAGCAAGAACAAGGAATTGCTCGTATTATGTAAGAACAAATGAAATTGTATAATATTTATATCTTGGTTATGTAGAGTGGTTTATATAGTGATACGCCACACACCTTTTCTAATAACCTATTTAATCATTTTCCTTCTATCGAAGAACCTTTTATCATTACAGAACTTTTTAAATATAAATGCTTCATAATAAATAAATAACTAGCTAGATGGGTGGATCGAAATCAGTCAGAAATAGAATGACACCACTTTAAAAAAAAATATACTTTCAACTCTTGTCCTTTTCCATACACTCAATTCCAACTGCTGATATTGCGGATCATTTGCTAATATTGCCATCAGAAAAGCTTTTCCAATATATAACTTCAATTTTTATATTTAATAGTATAAAACATAATGCACTTACTCGTATCTTATCCCTTCAACTGCCTAATCGCGATTACCAGCTATTGCGATATACCAAAAATTTAACAAATCGATAGATAGTTTTTTAAGAACTGATCTCGGAATGGTACATATCGCCCCCATGGATCCTGGAGTGTTTAATTTCCTCTCTCTCACAAATTACAAGAACTTAATTTTATTTCTCTTTTTGAAAAACGTATGTGCAAATACCCTTTAAAATTATAGATTTCTCTGTTTTATATATTGTATTTTTGTTGTGATAATATATAGATACTATTTTAATTTTGTGTCAGTCGAAATATTGCAACAACCTTTCCTTCTCTGGGACATTTATAGATTTCTTCAAACTTGCTGGGTTTTACTATATGCTGCCCAGGCAGATATTAATTCTTAAAATTTAATACAAAAATACACATTGTATTTAAAATTATGTACCTGTCTAAATAAAGTTTGTATTGTAGTGGATAGCAGCTTTGAAATCCACGTTTAAACTCAACCCAGAAATTTTTGTAAAAAAAAAAGGAGATACCGTCCTACATAGCCCAGAGATTTTATTTAAAAAAAGGCAAATCACCATATCTGTTCACTTTATAAATACGAAAAAAATAATAAAAGAACTTTTTACGGATTTATACTACAATTTTTGCCTTATCGCCCAATAATATTTAATTACGTATTGACAATATTTGTATTACTTTCGTTGTCGTTGTGGGTAGCCGTATAGTTGTGTTCGTTATTGTAAATAATTTAAGATACTGAAAATTAAGACACAAAATTTAAAATACTAAGAGTATTCAACGTGTAACGCAACTCCCTAACCACTGAACAACAAAAACCCTATGACGGATGCAAATCCGCTTTCCCGAAAGCAAGTACTGTCGGTGCAGTTAGGACTATGGATGAAATATAAAGAACATTAAGTTAAAAATACATACTTTTAATAAAAGGATAGAATGGGATTGCTGAAGACTATACTTTTACAAATGGGCAAACTACGTAGAGCATGGTTATATAAATTAATAACAAGTGTAAGTCTTCTTAATAAGTTAATTCAATAGTCATTGAAATTTGAATGAAGTATTATGCATCGAAACTTTACTGAAATATTCTTCATTGAATTTTTGTGAATAATTAGTAACGTTAAGAAATAAATATTGTATACCTGTGGTTGTTGAATTTGGGTTGGTAGTCTAATTTACTACTTTCTATGGTTGTTGTTTTTTTTGTTTTTTTTGTTAATCAGAAAATTATATACGTTTCCTTAATTTTGTAATACATGACAGATTGTTGTATTGCTTTAAAAAATTCTCCTAAGAGTTTAATTTTTGCTAATATATTAGCTTAAATAAATTGATGTAAGAAGTTTCTTCTAGTTTAGATGTTCCAAAATTATTTTACTTTTCGTTAATTTCGTGAAACTTGCAATTTTTAATTACGCTTATTTGAGAAACAGTAAAATTTAAATTTCCTTTATACATATACATATATAACTGAATAATTGTCTTCATATCGAATTATCCTAAATTAAACAATAAATAAATTAACTGCTTAATCTGTTATTTTATATAGGCTGTAATCTCTTGTATGTATTGTGTTTTCGATTTTGTTGTATAATTAATATCATCATACTGACTGTCGTATCAGCCCTATAAAGGGGTTAATAAAGAATGTATTTTCTTGAACTTGCTATTTTTGTTAAAAATATTTTATTTCTGTTAAAATATTTAATAGTTAAATAAAAACCATCGTTCAACTAATAAGGCAATACAATA
>QLNU02015270.1:125698177-125727305 GCA_006491805.2 Dysdera silvatica
ATGTTCTTAAATATTTACTTATAAATTTATTCAAATCTGAAATATTTTTATACGTATATTAAAACTTTCAATGTGTTACTTTTGTAATTAATCAAACCACATTGATTAAATAAAGTGCTGTTATAGGTTTAAAGGTAATTGGCATAAATGCCTACGGTTACTTATGAAACTAAAAAAAAAAATGCAAATGCTCCTCAAAACCAACCTATCAACTAAAAAGCTTTAAAAGCTTCGATGGATTTTTAGATGATTTTCAAGACTATCGATTTCAGTTTCTCTATATCGTTTATAATCTTTATCGATCGGTGGCTACTTCCGTCAGAGGGGCGGATGGCTAATCTTGACGCAGTGAGTGACGTAAACCTAAGTACCGAGCTTCCGGTCAGGAAGCGTGCCGTGCAGTGCGACCAGGTAGAGGCCCCTCCTCCGTTGCCAGTTGCGATTATGATTTCGAGATAGGCATCAGTAGACGCCCATAACCGCCCAGGCAACGCACACATCCAAGTGTAAAACAAAACAAAACAAACGGAAAAAAAAATACAAATGACTCCGCACAGCAACTCCCCTTTCGTCGCTGCATGGACAGCGTGGCAACGCCCGCAGAAACCGTAGCCATGATAGTATACTTTGTGCGTGGTAAAGTCATACCTTATTTCTTACAGCAGACAGCAAGGAAACAGAAAAATTGCTAAACGTTAAGTATCTTTTACAATCAATACTCATAGCATTGCTTACAACTTAAAATCAGCATGAACATAGCTTTCATAGACGTTTGTAGAACTGAGGATTTTCTTCCATCAAATTGGTTCAAAATTCGCCACCGTCAATATGTTAAACATGTTTTCCATATTTTCTGAACATACTGCATTACATCAAAATCACGAAAGTGATTTATGAACTATTTATGTATCAGATAGTATTGAGCATAATATATTGCTTCACTCTGAAAGAACGTGCGGAATGCAAAATAGCTAAAGAGACAAGGAACGTTTTTACAGTGACCACGATAATTCTTCCTTGTTAGGTAATATTCAGAATAAATTACGTTAAAGGCACCTTCACACAAGCAAGTAATTGTAAGTGACAATGGCTGTTTTCAGCGTCAGGTGTAATACATTTCCTTACAGATCATACGAATGCAAATAATTATTCATAAAAAAAAGTACAAGCACGGATTTCAATTCTTAATTAAAAATCTGGGTCGTCGTTGAGAAAAGATGAGATTTACAACTTCTGTTTGACTGCGACCATAGCGTTTAAACTGGAAGTAATATAACACTACATAATTATAACATAGCAACAAGATTGCCACATAACTCACCTGATAGAAATGGATTCATCGCTCTCAACAAAAAGTCCATTCTCTCCAAGAATAACTAAAGACGGAAATAAGTTTTACCTGTTGATATGAAGTAACAATACTCTTCGTGAATTTAGTGATGAATAAAAATAATACTATCGTTAACAGTTCGATAACAAATCATATGAAAGGCTGTTATGTTTTTATATTAAATATTTTACCATCAAAAATTGAATGGTCTTCAAAAACAAATATACTCATTCTGTGATGAATACATACTGAGAATAGGTAAACTTTATTTTAGTTTACCTATTCTCAGTATGTATATTCATTATAGAATGAATATTTTTGTTGTTGAAGAAAATTTGCGACGAAGAAGAATTTTGCAAAGAAGAGAATTATGCGACGATAAAAAATAAAAGTTTCATTGAGTCTTCAGCATTTACTTTTTAAGAGAAAGGTGGGAATATAGAAAATCCCCTCTCTTAACCGGCTCCGCTTTAACCATTTCAACCGGCGTGATTCAATATTTTTTTTAAGCCGACCCTGCAACGTTTTTCAGCTGAATATCTTTACCTGTTTTGATAATAATTCCGACATACAAAAATAAATTTATTTGTAAGTTTTCACTATAATACCTTAATATTACCATTCTTTTTTTATTATGATCATGATTAGGCCTACCATTCTTTTTCCATTATCATGATTACCATCCCTTTTCTATAATCAGGATTACCACTTTTTTAAATGAAGTCCGATCAAATCACATAAATAGCATTAATATGTGTTATTCATTGGTACATGGAAATGTTGTACAATTAAATAATAAGTTATATGAGTTCCACGTCTTAAAATTTTTTTGAATAACAGAAATCTTAACAGAAATCTAATTAAAACTAGAAAAATATCTACCCTTCATTGTTATGTAAGATCTCCACAATTCTGAAAGGGGATCCCGTAACAAGCTTGGCTTTATTTATATTCTCTTCTAATTCTAATGGAAAGCTTGAAATGAAACAAAAAGGATAATATCGATTTCCTCCGTATTTATTTATCTCTTATACGTACTTCAATGGCATTTATAGTTAAAACTAAACTAATAAATATTTCGCAGTTTCACAAGGGGAAAACATTTAAGAAAATGTAAATAATTTGTGGCATATTTACCGTGGAAAGTGTATTTTGTTTACATCAATAACATAAAAAATAAATCACATTATAAACACAAATGGTCATGCCATAGGGAAAACATCCGCTCCCCTCCAATCACTGAAATTAAGCAGTTTGGAGTGAGATCAGCTCTCGGACAAATGACCACTCGTAGGAGACTGCATGCTGCGAGTCGAAATGATGTCTACTATGATTTTTTTATTTATGCATTAAAGAAGAATGGAAAGATTGGCCAACAAGGAAGCACTCTATTCCCAGATGTCTAACATGATGATCCCCGTTGTTGATGAAAAACTGATAGAGACATTCACTCTTATCTGAAAGTTTGACTATCAAGCACCGAACAGTCGACAGACCAAATAGCGGGCATTAAAAATTAAAATAATAATACACAAATTTACTAAATACACGATACATAAATTCACTAAATACATAATACATAAATTTACTAAATAAATGATACATAAATTTACTAAATGCATAACACATAAATTTACTAAATACATAATACGTAAGTTTACTAAACACGTAACTATAATAGAAATAAAATACGGAGTACCAGGGAAAAAATTTATGTACAAAAGGTATAATAAATGAATAATGGAAAATAGAAAAAGAAAAACCTTTTCCTTTTGCTATTTTACCAGTGTTTAATTTTTGTATGTAAATGCATAATTATACTTAATAATTTTGACACCCATACTTTAGCTCAGGCTAGATCTTTTTTAGGTATAGGAGTAAAAGAGACATAATACATGAATTCACTAATTACACAAAAATTTAATACAGTTTTTCTTGTGAGATTCTATCTCCAGACAATATTTATCCTGTATCCAGGCTTTCGCTCTCAAACTAGAGCTGCATGTATAGAGAATAAGCATGGATGCAGCAAAAATATTACTTCATTTCCCCCACGAAAATCACAAAAGCATGCTCCGGTGGCCTATATATATTGACCAACGAATTCGGCACTTGGGTCATCCCTGCGAAGGGTCACAATATTCTTCGAAATTATATCTCTAATTCATAGACGATAATGTCTAAAGCGCATAATTAATACTCACTAAATCACTTTCCGGTTAATAAAAATACTAATCTACCACATGTATGATGTAAAAAAGTTTTAAGACTATATCGTTCTGTCCTACACCTCTTCCATACTTATTAATATTGTAGAGTCTTGTACATGCATGCAACTGTATCAACAAATACATCTTCGAGGTCTGTTATTTTGAAATTTGATAATTGCTGATGCATATATAAAGTTTTGAAGGATTTTTCTTATTTATTTTTTCATAGAAATAGATCCATCCTTTATTACTCGCCTGAACATAATCTATGTTGCTGTAATGACTTCGAAATAGTGCTCGCTTTCTTCATTAAACCATGTTTAGTTTTTTTGAGAACTCTCTGTTGAAACTTGAGTAAAAAAAAATACAATTAAGTAAAATACGGTTGTAATTTATAGAGCTCTCTATATTACCTTTTGTATAGCAAAAGTACTATCGCGAACATCATTGAACCTAGATTTTAATAAAATACCCCCACATTTAATAATTTAATAAGCATATAAAAAATAAAAGGTAACATACCTGTGCATGTAGGATTCGATACAATAATGCATATATATAATTGGACTCAAAACTACATGCAAAGATCCAATATTTTAAATGCACGTATTTTTGGCGAATTATTGTTTACTTATGGTAAATTACATATTTCGTGAATTATAAAATAGTGTAACTTAAAAGTTAACTAAATAAATGCAAGAAGTTGTCTTTAAGTACAAATGGAGAAGTTACTGGCAAAGTTAAGAGCAAATTGAGCTGACACGTAGGAAAATTATGACTGGCTTAACATGGTAATTAAAAATAAATTAGAAAGTTTGCCATATGAATTATCGGTTATTAAATATAAAACCAATGTACATGTATAAAATAATTTTCGAAACCTGTTAACTTCTGTGTTATTTTACATTTCAAGTGACTTATTGCACTTATTTTCCGCAATTTTTACTACACCAGAATTCAATATTAAAAATAAAATTTATTTTGCGTTATCTAACAAAAACTGTTTAAAAATATTTTTGTTTCGTTTTGTTACATTTTCTGAACAATAAAATTTTACAAATTTTTCTACATATTGTTGTTTTGAGACTAAGTTCCATTTATTTCTTTTGCGCTCTTTTTGCATAAACTGCTTTTTATATGTATCATTCTTATAGCTTACTTAAATAGTAAATAATAGAAGGGCTAACTGATAATCCTCTTCGAAAACTTATTTTCTAAATTATTATATTCCAGAAGTAAAATAGAATGAGAATTATAAAAGGCGCAAATTTAAATATATGCCAACACGTTTAAATCGATTTATCCACTATATACACAGTCGAAGCTATCTATCTGGAATCTCGCGAGATGGGGAAAAAATTTGAGATCGAGAGGTTTCGAGATATTATGTTTCTACCTGTACAGATCTTATTGAAGGTAAATTATTAATAACAATAGATATGTAGGTGTAGACCAAATATTTTTGACATACCCTAACAAAAGTAGTCTATTAACAAATGGTCTGTATGTAATAATCTGTTATAATCGTCGAAAGAGTACTGAGGAAATACCAAACTTTTTCGCAACTTCATTCTTTTTTAACAGAGGATTTCTGTTCAAAAATGTTAGGATTTTCATTTTTTTAATCGAAAAAACATTTAAATTTCATTTCATTCTCGTTATTTGCGTTTGTTAATATACCAAAACGAACTGCACAGAGCACATAACGTACACAGAATACAACGAAATGACTTTCTGTGTTCTTAGTCCCCTCAAATTTCGCAAGCTAAATAAAACAGTTTCCAAGAAAAAAAAAAGTAAAACTGACCAGTCGGGTTTATTATGCTTCCTCCCTCCACCCCCCCACCCCCATTGTTCGAAATTCACAGTCCCTATTAGAAGCACCAAAAAATCCACAAAGGGAGTCATAAATCCTTTGTAGATTTCCGAGAAGTTTGCGGATTGCGCCTGTTATTTTTCTGTTCTACCACCTACGTGACATTTTTAACTTCGAAGCTGTACTGTCCGTAATTCAAGAGATATGCAGGTTTTAGGGTAAAAATTTTCGAGATAAACGTAGAAATACGCATTGAATTTAGGCTGAAAATGCAGAAAAATACAGGTGATTCGAGATATGCAGGTCTTAGAGATAGAAAAGTTCGACTGTATATCATCTTATATCTTAAATGATTTCTTGTCACAGAAACCAAGCACAACCATTTACTTAGGGCGTTCCTGTCTCAGTGGGGATGAGAGCAATTGTGTTGTAGATCCTTCAAGTGCTTCAAATTTATTTGCTGAATATTTGCCATTATAATTCAAACCAACTTTGTGAAAATAAATATTATTAATTTCATTATAATTAAGATTTGACTTAGATATTGCAAAACCTATTCTCTAATCTGAGCGTGTTTTTTAACGCATATCCGATTTTAATGTCAAACAGGAACTTTTTTTTCTCATGATTATAAGAAAAGAGCTCTATTCTAATTGGACTCAATATAATGCTACTTAGTTTACATGACCTATCATGTTACCGTAATATGCAACGAGAAGGGTAGATAGCTCAAATCCAACCTCCACATGGTACTTCACTTTTCTGCTTCTTATATTTAAAACCATGGGTTGCATTTGAAAAAAAGGTTTCTTTATATCTTATTTATAACATATTTTCTTTATTATTAAAGAAACATTTTCTTTTTTTCAACTAAATCACTGTAAGACCGAAACAGATTCTACGATCGTATTTTTACCCACTATAATTTTAAATATTAAAAATCATGGTCTACGCCTTATTTTGTCAAAATAAATTCAATTTGATTTTTCTTTGTATAATAGATAACATTTTTTATTTAGCGTAATGTAGACCTTTTTTCATAAGTTATAAACAAATTTGGATTTAATCCATTTGAGCCGCAGTATCCTTGTCAGAGGTACAAATATTTATAAATGTGGCACGGCATATCCCGCCCTAGATTTCGTTGAAATCTTTAGATTAAAGGGACATAAAGTTTGTATTATATAAAAATATATATCAGCTTTTTAACAAAATTCATTTACATCGATTTAGAAATCACGATGGTCTAGCTCCAGGCTTAATCAACTTACTTACATATTTTTGTATACTTTTCTTTATAAAGTTGCTAAACATGTGATTTATATTAAAGTATCCATGTTTTAGTTATTTTCTTTGATCTCATTCAAACATTTCGCGTCATATAAAAATATATGTGTAGTTTTAAACGCCGAGTTCTAAAATAACAATGTCATCAAAATAAATTAGATGGTTTAAAACAGCGGTTCTTTAACTTTCCTAGACCGCGGACCCCACCCCCCTTTCAGAGATCACTCACCCTCGCAGACCCCCAAGAATTAACTCAAAGTTTAAAGCCCAGAATTTGCATCATACATATTTATTTCTAGTGTTTCATCACTAATTTTCACCATTTAAGGAAGGAATTTTTCCTTCCCTCGTAATTTATTTTTAGCATTAAAGAGTAAATGCTCGTGTCTTAGTACTTTTCCGAACTTTTGTGGGGCACTGGGAGGATCTCGCGGACCACATTTGAAGAACCTCTAGTTTAAAGCATCTCCATTTAGCTTTGCATTTAATGAACCCGTTGCATGATTGAAAGCTTTGTTGCAAAACGTGAAGGGAGCGTGATTGTGTATAAATGCGTATTAATCCCCTGCTTATCATTTTCACTAATTTATACCTTGTGTCCTTGTTTGTGTCTAAATTCAGCGCTTGCACTTTAACAAATACTTTGATCGTAAACGCACGCACGATGTCAAAGAGGGGAATCTTTCCTTAATTTAAATGAAGATGTTGTGGAAAAATGAATTACCACATTAATTTCCGCAATTAATACTTCCACCACCTTTTTCCATTAATCAGAAAGGGATTCCCTTCTGGCAAACATAACTACGGGAAGACAGTTGGCGACTGTGCTCAGTGATTTAGTGGGCAAAACCCTGAGGCATTAACCCAAAGACAACTAACTAGTTTGGGTGCAGCCTAGCTAAGTGTATGTTCGATTTCTTTCTTTGTTCTCAGACCTTTACGAGTTGAAAACTAAAATCATACTTTGAATTTAAAGCCATAGAACAACAGAAATTAATTTCTATGAACACAGTTTCGGATAATTATCTACACCAGCTTTACAGTCTCCCATAGCGATTTTTATGGACTTCTAATCGATGTTCAACTACAGATTGATCTCGTACCGGACGGGTTTGCTCTAAACAAATTAAAAGTGAATATATATATATCCAACACCCGGAGTACTTGTTTTTGTTATAATCCCCGCTACTTCGATTATTTACCAACTACCTTCGTCAATATTATTCAATTTTCGAGCTCGGTGAAATTTCTGGGGATTTACTTATACTACTAACTCCTCTCCTGGAAATCCAGTTCGTGTTTCTTAGTTATTTGTTCACTCAAGTATGCAGTTGTACTGAAGCTTCGTGAATCTACGAAAGTTTGTTTACGAATGCATCTTGGCGTATTTCGGCTGTGGTTGGAGTTCCGTGTTGAAGGTTCGAGTAACTGGAATTGGAGACCGAGGAAGCGTTAAATCTGAAGCCAACGAATGTAAGTGGAGCTGCTGAGTTGTTACGTCCACGAAACTTCGCCTTATAGAGTGAGCGGGTGCACCCGTCCTCAGCTTCATTAACTGCAAAAGGTGGACTGAGTACAGAACTGGACTTGGGTGACGTATTGCCGTTACGATTTGTGATTTATTAAAGTTTGCCGTTAGTAACTAATGCTCAACATTTGTCGAAATATTAACCTTTAATTAGCTTATGAAAGAACTGGAACTGTTTTAGTGACTGTCTAAAGTTTATTGTGACGCAAGGACCAGCGCCAGTTAGGTGGTTTAATAATCTAACGACGCTTTTTGAAAAGAATAACCCTTGTTAAAATGTTAAATAGTTAAGAAAGTACTGGAACTAATTCAGTGGTTGCCTATGTGTAAATTGAGGCTCAAGGGCAAGCGCCGGCTACACGGTTAAGTTAGAAGTAACGAGAAGGGAAAACTTTCTGGTTGGGTTCTTAACTGTGCAATATTTTGTTCTAAGTATTTTTAGATTGCCTGCAGTAAATAGCGTTTCAATTACGGAAGTGGTACTACTAACTGAATAGGCATCGCAGCTTAAAAGTGCTAACGTGGGCAAGCTCTAGATTTTCAAATCCAGGTCACGACTATATTCTTTAATAGTTATTTTAGTTAACCTTTTAGCTCAGTTATTATACTCATGAATCTCAGTAACGTACAGCATATTTTTTAGAAAATACTGCGAGCTGCCCCAGTGAAATCAGGAATCGTACTTGGAAGTCAAGATACGTTTGTTTAACAAACTGGATTGTGATCTGGAACGAATGGATGTAAATCTAAGGTACTCAAAATAAACGTCTGTGTGGAAATCTTTGTATTCATTCGTAGCTACTCGAACCTTCGGTCCCACGCAAAATAAATATGTAACTTATCTTCCTAGTATAGAAAGATAGGGCTAAATCTCTTTCAGTCACTTAATGGTTTGAGTAAGAAAAAAGAGGTTATTACAACCTAGATATAGAACTCATTGCTTATCACCCTAACTGACATACATAGGGAGGCCTTATTTACGCTCAGGTTTAATGCCAGGTTTTTTGCCATCATGATCTAACTAACTCAGATAAATTTGTATTTTGCTATTAGGACGATCGGTACTCATCAACCTGATTTTAATATCAGCTTTTTTTTCCAGTTATTATTCAGGTAGCTAATTATATTCGTTACATTATATCTTAGTTAAATTTACTATTTTACCATTTATTTATTCATCTGTTAAATAAAATTTATTACGTTGTATTTCAAAAAACTTCCAATTACTGCGCTCGAATAAAATTAAAAAATCTATCAAAAACTCATATCGAATTTTTTTGTTAATATTTCCTTAATACTTTACAATAATCTACTGTGCTGTATTGAATTCAAATATTTAAATTATATCTCGTTTAAGCCAAGTCATCCTGGAAACATGTTAGCACTTCAGTGAACATTTTAGAAATAGTAAAGAAAATATCCGTATATTTAATTACAAATTTCTCCATCTTCTTTAGTTTAATTTTACATCAATGGAAATGCTTCTACTTCCCAATTTTCGATGGATACTTCTACTACAGTATATGACAGTGGTTAGTATAATATGACCTATTTATTTCAGCAATATGATTTTAGAAAAAAGGAAAAATATACCTAAAAAAATGGAGTATATCCAAATTTACAAAAATTATTAAAGTTCAAAATGGTTTATAAAACTTCAACATCTGCTGAAACTAGCCACGTACTTCTTTCTGCCAGAATGACATCAACTAGTTAGTGTTCTTCTGAAGAATGTACCACATGGATGCCCAAACATGTTCATTTGCTTGTTTTATAATGCTTTGTAAATCTTTTAAATTTTGATAATTTATGTATTTTTATATATAATTTGTTATACAATTATTCTACACGGTGTCACATAAAAACTCGAGTAGGAAAAGGATGTGTCAAATAGAAGTAGTGGATACAAAGACATAGGCATTTCTTTGCTAATTTGCTACCCGTGTGTTTTTTATATTTGTGTGACAGAGAAGGAGAATTTTATTTAATTTCATATAACTAATGTTTAGAAATGACAAGATTAACTTTGATAATATTGCATTTTGTAAAAAAACAAAGCAATTTATTATGGAAATCCTATGAACTAAATTCTTGTTGCAAATCAAGCTCTTGTGGATCCCTTACACACTTCATACGTGGAAATATTCGACGAAACAATACGCAATATAAATAAGACACAAAAAACAACGTTTTAGAAGCGTATTTATGTCAAGATTGAGTTCGAGCTACGCGTTTCGGGCGATAAAAGTTCGCCCTTCTTCGGGAGTGAACACGTGGAATATCGTCAACAAACGAGGTTGATTCGCGGATGTAACTAGAGTTGAGTTATTAAGTGAAATGTTCACTTCCAAAAGTAGGACGTCAAGTACTACGTGGTTTTTGTAGTGCGGCCACTCCTCCCAGAAATTACCAAATTGTGGAAAAGTTGGCTGTCTGTTGGTAGAGGTGGCAATTATGGTGGGACTATGGACTAATATCAGAAGGAGTTAGGTGGAGTACATTTCGCCAAGCTGAGCTGAAGGAAGGAGTTGAGCTGTGGTCATTCACAATGGAATCACGAAACATGTTAATGAAGAAAGCTTCGGCGAAGTCCAGTTCAAGTGGTGTACACATTTGTCGCAGAAGTTAGATTAGAAACCATTTATTTATGACATACCTAATTCAAAATTTAGTAAAAGTATCCATTTCTTTACCAGTTGCTTTTAAGATTTGCTTTCACTTGGGATACCTTTCTTTCCATATTTTTAATCACACTTCTTCTATAATTTTACAATTTTGTATTCAATAATCCCGTTTCTTTTTTTATTTAAATTCTCCTTTCCTTCATGTGGTTTAAGAATAATTATCAGTGTTACACTTATACTTTTCAAGAAATATTCTACGTTTATACTAAAATAACCTTGAATTTCTTAAGCTCAGTACATATTAAAAACTGATTCATGAATTATTGTTGTGCTAAATATGTTAAAAACTTTTCTTAGATATTCTAGTATGTATACATAAAACTAATTTATTTGCAAATAAATAAGTAGCTTGTAATCTTATTCCATGAAATTACAAATAGATAAGATGCATATTATATAACGACAATCGCTTCCGTTCATGAATATTGGTAATACTTTTTATAATATCAAAATCGAAAACCTAATTTAAAATAGCTTCAATCTGATTAAAATTATATTAAAATTGAAATAAACATTTTTGCATCGAGTTGTGTAGTAATTGCATTTACTAGCAATTATTAAAATAAATTTATTTGTTATTGGAGATGGTTATGCAATTTCTGCTAAAGAATCTGCCTGAAGATTTGCATGTTAAATAGTATATTTATTCCAAATTGTTATATCTTTAGGTTATTTTTCAAGAAAATCATTCTTTATTTATACACTCATTAAAACATCATAACCTAGAACTGCTAATACCATCAAAATGTTTTAATTTTAGGGAATATAAACTCGAATATTAAAAATGGTATTGCCATTCGCTTAAAACAATTTTATTATACGCATATAACTTTTTGTTTATTCATTGAATAGAGCCTGTTCCCTCTCATCATACTTTCGTTGTATATTTATATATATATATATAGTGTTAACTAAATCTGATATTTTGAAAGTGTGAAATCTAAACTTACATGATATTCATTACGATAAAAAATTTACATTAAGGTTAATCTTTACACTCAACAATTGATGATATATAATTCATTCCTCCATTCTATGATTGTATAGATTGAGCTATAAACTTTCTTTGTAGTTGTACCTCCTTGTTTGTTTATTCAGATTGCATAAGCTCTAACTAAATGCAATCGTAACTGTACTTGATGGCCAAATACATAGTTAGCTCAATTGTATGTGGTTCAAAAAAATAGTATACCTTTTAGCATATGAACTTTGTTTTTCATTTATGAAACTGCACAAAATAATAATTATATTTAACTCATATATTTTTACTTTTCTTATAAAATTATTTAATTCAGCTTCAATAAACTATGGCTATATTTTTACTTTTAGTTCAAAATTAGTCGCGCACTTTTTAATTAAAGAATTGATCATGAACCTATGTTGAGAAGTATATCAATGAGATAATTATGAATCCAGCTGCCTTTGCTTATGTCGCATAAATTACTATTTACTCTATGCCATGCCTAGAGTCATATCTTCATTTCTTCGTAAGCATGTAAGCTATTTATGGGTTAGCTTATAGGTGTTACGGTTACAATATCCATAGATATATATGTTTTCCAAAATCTGTTGGTTTTATACATGGTATGCAACCTCATATTGAAAATAGCACTCTTTAATGGAGTTAATTCTTTCGCGATAAAAAAAAGTGAGAAAACTTCATAAATGAAAACAGTTGAGAGTATCCATCCGTGTAAGCTCTAGATTATAGTTTGCAATGTTTTAGGGATCTGTTAACAGAGAGAGGACAAAGTGAATTTCAAGTTCAGTTTTTCGTAGGCAATTCAGCTTTGTGGTGCACTAGAAGTTTCTCATGCACGTCGTGTATTTACGATAGATCGTATCACTTTCAAGCTGTGCATTTTCTTGAATGACGAAATGGCCTGTCCTTGACTGATGTTGCCCAGAACACGAACACTTCAGTTTAGTGCATACGCAAGCGCATCTCCTGAGAAATTATGCCTAATTTTGCATCGCTTGATATACGCGACATCCTGTTAATAAAAATTCAGTGGCAGTAGACAAGAAAATGACACTGTGAGTTCACTTTAACAAACAAATAGAATACATACTTGTGGTCATTACATGAAACACTTTCTTAAACACTGTAATTTATATTAAATTATATTTTGATCCTGGTATTTTTCTACGCTAGAAAATTGTTTTCGTTTCCCTTTTAAAACTAGGCGAATACAAGCACAATACTTGTCTAAATGTATCCCACTTTTTGTTACTAATAGAAATTGTGCCGTTTATTTTCAACTAATGAAAAATATCTTTCACTCTAATAAGATACTTTCTCTATTTCTAATTGCGTATATCACGTAGTGAAGTCAAATAAACTTCAATTCATATAGTAAATGTCAGTGCTACTGATTTTCCAATATTTTTGATAATCACGAACTCAACGAATTCTAGAATCCTTTTCATTTTATAAAAATTGTAAGCAGGCGCAACAATCGTCAAATTCTCATTAAGAAAGGCACTATTTCACTCCAGTATATCGTTCCCCTAGCTTGTATTTATGTACCCTTAATATACGTATAGTGAAGTAAATTAACTGCATGAACGGAATGACTTACTTTTAATTAAGGCTGGAAACTTGTCTTGGAACTCTGATCTTGCCAAAACTATCGTTTCGGCAACGGAACACAAGATTCCCAACGTGGCCAATCACATCTTCCACCATCCATGTCTTTCCGTCTTTCTGCCAGGCTCCAAGGGAGAGTAATCTTGTTCAATGAGATGCAGTTGATCTCCTAAAAGCCATCTATCTATTCTAAGCAGTGAGCCATAATTAAAAGGAAGCCGTGTTAGGGGCCGAAAAGAAAATGTAGGTAGCCGGCGTGAGGAAGGGAAGAAGGCAGAAACATTTTAAACGCTCTTTGAGAAAAATGGTACCACTGGCCTGCAATTTAAGTTCTCGGCATGGCCTATTTGACTCCTTATTATCCGGTTTCGAAACCTATGTTTATGGCGTGATGAGATACCTAGTGCAGGGGGAGGGGGTAATAATATAATAAAAAAAAAGTAGAAGAACTGGGTTCTACTCCTGCAAAAAATCATGATAAAACGATGTGCAACGATTCATTGCCTTTCAGTTTATCATACACTTGAAATTTAGATAAATTATGGGGATTACTAATAGGTTTTACAAAGTCGGCAATCGTTGCCAAAGTAATTGTAACAATCATTTCTTTTATGGCTATTAAGAAGAAGGAGATGTGCTCGTAGGTTATCTGTGGTCCGAGAGAAGATAGGTGGGGGGATATAGTTGCAAGATAAGAGAAGTCTCTCTTTCCCCGAGGAACGCATTCCCAATAAATAATCCGACTCGTATATAAATATCGCCATGGCAGATCCATTTTTTCTCCTTGCCCGTGTATTTATTCCCCACACCCTCTCGGTGTTCATGCATATTTATTGAAAAGAAATTTCTCCCCTAAAATAATTCATGTGAGAAGATTTTAATTTTTAAATCCGTGTAATATTTGCAAATATACAGACAGTAGAACTGCATAATGGCGGATCCAGCATGGGGTAGAGGAGTCGATCGCCGCCCCGTCAGAGTTAAACAGGAGAAAAATATAGACGGTGAATAATATTTAGTGTTATTTGTTACGACTGTAATAAATAAAAGTCTTACACAGGCGTCCAAAGTATCTAAGTCTTGGAAAAATGCGATCCAGACGTTTTTCCACGAATCTACAAGTTTCTCGCCCTTCAAACTACGTTTTCAGTAAGTGTTGCTTCAGCAGAACGTAGTTTTTTATCCTTGAAGCGCCGTTAAACTTGGCTTCGAACGCGGATGACAGAAGAGACTTTTAATACACACCCACAGAGACATTCATATTGATGTAAATAAAGTGATTGACAAATTTTCAAAGAAACCAAGATGGCTTGATTTCGCACTATAAACGTCAAGTTTTTTAAAAAGTTGCTTATTATGAAAAAAAGTAAAATAATTACGATGTTTTTGTAGTTTGAATTTAAACTTGTTCTATTAATTACATTGTAAATTATCGTTTTTGGTTATTGTATATGTCTCCTTTACTAGCTTATCCTTCTGTCATACTTGACTATAATCTACCCTAAACCATATAGTTTAATTAAAGAAAAGACCATCTTTACTTCATTGTCATAAATTAAATATTTTGGTGAGTATAAAGGAAGGCTATTGATATAATACACACACACACACACACACACACACACACACAACATTTACCTAAACTATTTAACAGTCCAAAACTAAAATTTATAGAGCTCTTTTAATTTCATAAAATATAAATCTTTGTGCTCATATATACTGATAGAGGAGTAAAAATTTTATTATGTAACCTCTTACATATTAACCATATTTTGTAAGATTTGAAAATCGAACTCATAAATCTATCAATATAAACTAAAGATAGTACAAAAAAAATTGTTGTATATCTGACAAGGTAATTTCACCAATTATAACCACCTTATATTTACGTATTTAACGTCGATACACAAAACTAAAATTTTAAGTAAAATTATAATTTCCCATATAAAATGAAGGGTTAAGCTCTACATGAGAATTTTCTTATAGGATACACTCCATATTTTATTTTCACTATTTCCCATATAAAACACCAACTACATACATTTGCATCATTCTGAAAAAATTTACAATTTTTATACATAGGTCTAATTTTTTTTCTATAAATATTTATTTTATGCGTAACTTTTCCTTTAAACACATAACTATGCTAAATGGTGCATGATGTAATTTTATAACTTTTTCTTATGTATTATATAACAAAATTTCCCCATCTTAAAATTTGTCAATATTTTACTATTGAACATTTTTCTCGATTTTTCGATATTATTTTTTTCATTAACCTCTTCTTTTACCATTAAATATTTATTCATTTTTTAAACGAGAACAGATATTAAAAAATATTTATAAATGGCCGTTGCATCATACAGAAGTTAGAGAAAAGGAATTTTTTGAAAAAATACAAAAACCATAAATTTTCCCTACGAAGTGAAGCATGTCAAAATCTATAAAGATGACGCAATAGCATGAGATGCGATAAATTCCATGTAAATACGCCATGCGCGAATGAACATGAATATACCAAATAACTTACAGAATATGTAATAGCTCTTACTAGTCCCAAGAATTCCATGTTCAAAATCTTCCAGTTCACATCCGAATGGATGATTTTTCTTATTAGTTTCTATTTTGATATTTGTCCGCATTGCTCTCCTTTAGCTGCCACATGTTTTCAAAAATCAGAGATTTATATCATGATTTATAATAATAATTAGCATTATTTTGGGAAAAAATGTATACATAATCAAAATATTTTAGAACAATATCAATATTAACATTTTTCCTATGCAACGACAGGTGATGACTTTAACATCTTACAAAGCCCACGCGGCCCAGGTTCTCCCCAATAAATCTAAAGTGGACAGTACACAAAATTTCGTGTACTGTAAAATAAATAAATAAAAGTTATAAACAAACGTTTTTATAAATAATGAACGTGAATTACATTGTGTTAATTCATTCGGGAGTTCACTCTACACACGAGACACAGTGACCCAATGAATGAAAAACCAGAATGAGTTTGTGCAAAATTAGGCCTAAGATTTTGTCTTATGCTGATTTAACTTACGCTGAACGTGGTGAGGGAATATCAAACGCTGTTATCATTTTTAATATAGTTAAACATAAAAATTACTATTTAGAAATGTATAAACCAAAGCTTATTATATGCGATTAATGATTCAGCTATCAGTGTATGTACTATATTCAGCTGTATGTATTATTGACGTAACTATCTATATAGGCGTACGCAGAAAGTTCATAAGGGGGTTATAGGCTCAATGGGGGGTTACAGAGCTACAACTCGCATATTCCTATGTTAAATATACAAAATTTCATTGCAATGGGGGGGTTACAACCCCCATCAACACCCCCTGCGTACGCCAGTACGTAAATAGCCTCAAGATCTAGGTGGGGTGGAGAGGCTAAATTTGTTTCAGGAAAAGCTGTCACCTACCTCAATGCTCTGCACATAGCATTCATTCATTTATAATTTTAATTTTTCTAGGAGGGGTCAAATTATATTTATGGATGGCCTAGCCCCCCCTAATTACGCCAAGGATTAGTGTATCTAATGTATTCTATATATAAATAAATATATGGAACGCACAAACAGAGATGTGCATTTTCTGCCAGGGTGTTTTCTCGTAAGGATGGTAATGTACTTGCCGAAACATTGATCGATTGGCTCTGGAATTGGTTGGCCTCTGCTCGCGCTGGTTGCACTGGCGTGCAAAGTGCAGTATTTCCCTTTTGGCATGCCGTACGCGTAAAGGCAATGGCGACAATTACTCTGTCAAAAGGTGGCCATTTTTCGTCCCTCTGTATAATTATTGTTGTTGTGGTGCTCGGCCCATGACTTCGCTGTAAACCGCTATGAATGCAAAACGAATCTTCATTGTTCCACTCATAGTACCCTATTGTTCTTGTCGCAGACGCGTTCGGGGACGAATTACGAATGTCGCTTTTCATTGCTAACCCAAAACACTTAGAGATAATTTCATTTGGACTATGTAAGATCATGCCACACACGTAAAACACTCTTGTAACACTAGGTTTGCTTGATTGCGATTAGATGTGTTTTCAAGTGTAAACGTTTTCATCTTTGCTTGCCAAAGTTACATTAATACGCACTCTTAGTAGTTTCTTCTGTTTTTATAGATGAGCATATCTAAAAATGTAAGATATTATTACCCTTCACAGGGATAACACAATTGCCAAATAATGGTCAATACAGAAAAGCCTCCGGAAGAGATTTTGTGAGTTAAAAATCTCACAAAAATCTCGCCCCGGAGGCTTTTCTGTGTTGACCATTATTTGGCAATTGTGTTATCCCTGTGAAGGGTAATAATATCTTATAGCTATGATTTTCCAATGCAATTGAATATTACTATCAAAAATCTTAATAAAAAACCAGGATGAGGACGGCGCCTCTTTTTCTCCAAAAACAAAAAAGCTCTAGTTTGAGCTAAATATACGTGGGTGGCAAACATTATTGTATATATCTACAAAGAATTACAGACCTATCGAAATAGTCTTAAGCTTATATTATATGAGACATTATACAATTCGTTTTAATACGCAGGGTTTATATGTAAAACGGCAATTTTTCTGAAATATTATAACACTCTCAAAAGGTACATTTCGTATTTCTAATCTCTTTAGTTATTGACCAAAATTGGTTAATACTAATATTAAATACTTCACTAACTTTTTAAAAGTAAGTATTTAGTTTTTAATACCTCGAAAACTAAACGCCTTTTTATCAACAAAAACATAGACCCTAACATCAGTTTAAATAATACAAGGATTTCATTGTCACAAAACACCAATTTTCTCCGTGTAGCTCTTCAATCTAACCTTAAATGGGATATTTATATTAACAATATATGTACCAAGAAAATATTGAACTGATTCGAAGCATCAGCTTCTACTTGCCTGCCTCAATTCTTCTTGAACTTTACTGCACTACGGGGGATTTTGCTTTTCCTTATTATTGCGTTCTAATCTGGGGAAATACAACACTTCCTCACATCTAATCTCCTCAGGCTTACCAGACTTTTTAGAAGAAAAAAAGAGAGTATTCACATGAACGAAACTTGGACTCTCGCTCATCTGTTGCTTTGGCCCTAGGGTGTGGGATCTTCTTCCTAACTCACTTAAATCTGTTCATTCCTTAACTTAACCGCGGACATTTATTGGAGAGAGAATTATGATATCACCACTTTTTTCTTAACTTATACCTTCCATACCTATAATAATAAACTAGCTCTTTTATACTTTATATATTTACTTACTTATCACTTCCCCTAATTATATGAAATTCTGGGCAACAAGGATTTGTCAGACCACAAAATTTTTACTTTTTGCTACCTAGATGGATTAACTTACCTAATAAATTGTAAAACACTATCACCTCATTTCAATAACTGTATTCGTATGAATGAAGTTTTTTCAGATAATTCGTTCATCCGGATTTAATCAATATCCACGTTAATAAATATAATATCGCCCACCTTTTTTTGAAAACCTTGTAAGTCTGAATTTTGACAAATGTGAGGCATTTATATGTTTTCTGGATAAAAAAATTATCAAAAAATCCCATAATAGTTAATATCATAATTTTATCGTGTCTTTATAGGGCAGGATAAAGTTCTGAGTTATTGAAATTCGAAATTTTTTACCTTTTCCGTCTAGAAAACACATAAATATTATAACTAGAGAATGTGAAACGTTTTAGGCGTAGTAAAATTGTAATAACCAACGAAAAAATTTTACTACTCCTGAAACGCCGTACTTCTTCTCTTCATTTCTATTGCGTAGTATTATCATACTAACCTTATATAAATATAATATTTCTTGAAAATCGTACGAAAGATAGACTACGTTATGCAGCATTAGTTATTAAAAATATATAAAATATATTTTACAGAAGGCTTTATGCGTATATCCTACCTTCGAAAATGTTGTTTCCATTTTCTTTGTGTTAACCTATTTTCCATCTGTTCGAGAAACCCTTTCCAGACAGTTACTTCTACAGCAATGTTGGACATGGACCTCTTGGACAAATTGAAACTCGGTTCCCAAAGTTGTTTGAGAGAAGGGTGGGTGGGGGGAGGGGGAATGTGTACACACTCAAAATCCTCTAGTGACATAGGCTCTGTGGCGCTTTTGATGAAGATTTAATGAGGAAAGTCGATTTATCGAGCTGAATTTTGGTCAATAAATCCAAGTAAGGTCCATCCAGTTTAAAAATATTCTTTATTGGAACACTCGATGGTTAGAAAAATGAACACCAATGGTAAAATAATTGGAATATAATATTTAAGAAATTTAGGACCCCTTTTTAGCTAAGCCTTTAATGGAATGTGCATACACAGGTTGATGGTAAATCGGAAAGAGATACTTTTTCAGAATTTCTAATACAATTACAGACATTGTTGTCAAATAGCAAAAAGTTGAATAAGCTACAGTACTTTTAAAACATGGAAAGAAAATGTATATTGTTCCCAATTTCTAAAACTGTAATTAAAAAAAATACGTTACTAGGCTGTCTCAGTGGCAACAGCCTACGAAACCTGAAAAGCTTGCTACAACTTTTCCAAGAACATGTAGGTAGATAGATGCTATATAAATATATGTTCTTCTAACTTAATAAATTTATACTAAACAAAAGTGTATTTTCTCAAAATTTATCAATTATTATTTTGAAAGAAAATATGCTTATTAAAGGCCGCATATTCAATTTTATTCAAATGAGAGTGCAAACTATTTTAGCTTATTTATGTGCTTTAAAAGCGAAATGTTCTTGGAATAAAAATAACTAAAATATAATTCTAATAATATATAAATAATCTAATCTTCGTTCATATATCCGTGATAACTACATCTTTATAAATACCAACTGCTTTGAAGCTTGAGCGTTACGTTTAATTAAATTGTATTTTTCGAAATCGTTTCGCTATCTTGTGGTTATCAGGTATTATCTAAACGTAATTATCCAAAAGGCGTCTGCTTAAAAAAAAAACAAGCTATTTTAGGGACCAAAATGGCATAGTACTCAGCGCCAATTTCCACTAAACTTGCCAAATTTGAAGCTAGAAACATAGAGGGGGAATAAACTCCTCGATCAATTATTAAGGAGTTATCTGTTGCAAAACGAACCTGACACTGAAAATGCTTGCTGTCTGTCATTTTTGGTCAATCTGTTAACGAGAATTTGAGGTGAAAAATTTTCCGCTTTTACCAAGAGCTCATTTATAATAAAACCGACTGTGCTTTTTCCATTTGGAATCATGAAGGAAGGTATCATTAACTTGAATGGAATTTGAAATATATATATGGACAGGGAATATATTTCACTATTAAAATAATCGCCTCTTTTAATAATTCTGCCACCAAAATTGACATCATAAATTTGAAGATAACGCTGATGGCAATGGAAGGCAATTTTTAATGTTCTGAAAGAATGTATGGCGGCAGCATGAAACAGGGCTTAAAAACTGAAGGAAAGTCTACTTATCTGTAAACCGCCTATATAAACAATAGCCAAACTCCTAAATCTCACTATTTATAAAAATGTAAAATTAATATTCTTATAACGAATATCTTAAATTAAAAATAATAATTAAAATTATCTTCATTATAAATATAAATTTTTCAAAAAAAAATGCATAAATACATGTAGGAGATTTTAAGAGACGACTGTAATTATAACGATTTTGAGATATTTCAAAATAATTTCCGTTCGTTCCAAAATGTAAAATAGCGTTGAATTGGAAATTCTTCCGCTGATCTCGGCTCTTATCACTTAATAGAAATCAATTCCGTATTCCCAGCCACGCTAATAGAAAAATAAGTCGTCCAAAGCGAGTTTCGCCGAATTGCGTGATTCAAACATATCAATTCCTTCATCCCCACTTCATCTAAGACTTGTTTCCGAGTCGCGTTCTATCGATAATTTGTCCGCTTATCGATAAAACTTCTCGAACGAATTAACTATGCTGAAAGAATTTTGCCAAATGTAGGCAAGATTTCTCACTTACATGGAATTCGCATTACTACCGAGTCCTGTACCGAAGAATGTAAAGCAGTACTGAAATAGAGTTGTTCGCCTGTGGTTTGTTCTAAGGAGAATAAGTGGGAAACGATTTCAATCACCGATAACTAAGCTATTTGAAGTTCCGTTTCGAATTTAACTTAAAGTTTAAAGTTCGTTGCAGCCGAATTAAGTTGAAATTGGTTCTGGTCAGGCAATGATCACAAATGTTAGATGAATAGCTTTTTCCGCGGCATTTTAATTGAAGTTATACTCTTAAGTAAGTGAATTATAAATAATAAATAGATTATTCATTACAGAGGACGATTATTTATATAAATTTAAAACGATTTTTATATGAAGAAATAAGAAAAATATTTAAAAAAAGGTTTAGTACTTTTGCAGTTTGGAGAAAAAATTATATAGATTGCATTAGTTAAACTATTTAAAAATGCAATAAATTTTAATATAATATTTTGATTCTTACTAGACCATTCAAACGCCATAGAAATATTTTGCTTTTACAAAAATAAATTTTGAAGGAAATTCCACACGAGTTTGTTTACCCAAAGCCTTGCATAAAGGGGGGAGTTTGGGGCTAATCCGAATTACGGTATTCGTACAACATCAATTATCGGTCATACGACATCTATCCCTATTATAGTCATAGAGCAAATGCCTCATAATCATTGTCAATAACTAATATTAGAATCTGTGATAGTATATACCACGAGTATTAAACATAATAACTTATGGAGTAATTAACCTCTTTGAATGCGAAATGTCAGCACGCTTGTCAAGAAAGAAATAACAGTAAATTAATAAAATTATTAAAAAATCAGAACTCTTTTTTAAATACAAATCAGTTAGTCTTATTTAACTTAAAATGTCTATGAAACAAAAAGACACAAATCTGTAATCCAATGAAGCCACTTTTGGATTTTCGGTCTCTTTACTTTCTCGTATAAAAATATCTATAAGAACAGACAAATCATCAAACAGAAATGAAAAAGGAATCAAGAAACAAACAGAAAAAAACACGATAAAATGAGTAAAAAATAAAGAAATTAAAGAGTAGGAGGTGACAATAAATATTATTTAAGCAAATTAGATACATCAACGGAACGTTATATTTTCAATAGAATGACATAACAAGAATTTTATGTCTTACACACCAAGATTCCAAACAATGTGTGAGTTTCTAACATGTCATTTCACTTTCCATTTTTTCATTTATATCAATCACACTTCATCGCTCGTAAAAATTTACAAGTATTCTTTGAATTTTCTGATTTTCTCAATATATCTTCTCCATAAAACGTTATAACTAAATGTTTTAGTACAAAAATTACATTTGAATGCTCACACCTGCCTATAAATGAACATATTTTTTCATTAACTGTTTAGTTAATAATAATAGAAATAAATTTATATCACATTATTTTCTTAAATATATTTTTTTATTTTTAATAGTTTATCCTTATCTTATACCTAAATATAAATAAATCAAATGTATGCTTTCTATCCCTCGACATATAATTTTATGTTTCATATGTACTGCCAATTTTCATTAACTTACGGGTCACATATAATAAACTTAAGACTATGAGCACACCCTTTCTATCCCAAACATTAGGGAGTTTTAATATCATAAGTTTATGAGAAGCGGCTCTCTTTCCAACATCACCTAATAATGTTGCCTCTTAGTGTTCCTTTTACGAAGTAAACTCTTATTTAGTTACAATATCTTGTAACGCTGTCAATCGTCTGTTTTCCTTCTAACGCGCTTTCGTTTCTGGATCTATTTCACTGTTGATATTTCCAACAATTATTTACATTTGCATAGTCTTTAGATTGGTCTGCTCCGATGAAGCATTAAACCTAACCGAACCTCTAAGAATTTACAACTCAAAAATTCAATCCTAATCAATTTCAATTAGGCATTATTTCCCCAACTATTCCTTAGTTATTTGATAGCTTTGGGTCTTTAATAATCAAAGTAAAATCTTTAAGAAATGGTTAACTATATAGTACGTCTCCAATTGCAATAAAGATTTGGTTCTGAAGACGATGATTAGAAATGTGTTTTTCTCTATGCAAAACTGACGTATTTACAGGGTAAAGGGTTACCTTCCATTCACCTTTTCTTTCCTAACGATAGCAGAAGTCATTCTCGAACAGAAAATAGCACAAAAAGTAAATAAAAATTGATAGCCCGAATTTAATTAATTCGGGTTCCAAAGTCGCATAGGCTTTCTAAATTAAAATACACGCAACAGCTCAAGCTTCAGCTTTCCACTATTTCTCATTTTCTCAAATGAAGCCATTAACTAACATAAAATAAATTTTCAAGTCTAATGAAATTAGCCCCAACGCGATGCTCACCATAATGCTAATAAAATATACGAAATCGAATCCAAATAAACGAGGCAACCTTAAAATATGATTAATAATGAATTACCCATCTGCAGGAGAACCTTTCCAATCAAACAATTGTTTTCTGCTCTCCTTCATTTCCAACCAAATCGTCGGAGACAATTCAAATACCCCAATGTAACAACATAATTACTATGTACCAGATAGATTTATCATAAAAAATGGATATGGGAAAATGGAATAAATTTACACATTACTCTTGCTACAATTAAACACACTATAATAATATTTCGTGAAGTGGAGACGTTTTGACGCATAAATATTTTACCACATTCATTTACATTAGTTTCGTAGATGTACAATTACAAATACGCACACTTTTACACACTTTAAATGAGCATGCATGTAGCATTGCAGGTAGCGACGTAATGTGGATTGCCAGCACCCAGGGCGCGTTGGCAAACAATTGGGCTCGCTACAATCCCTCAGCACCGCCTTCCACCAGTCCACTATCGAAATTTTGCGCCCCTAAGAGTATTGCGCCAGGAGCTTTCACCCCGGTGGCACTCCCACGCTTTGCTAATGAAATGATTTCGGGTTAAATTTAAAACCGTCTGCTAAACAAAACAGAATGTGTACAAACAGAATAATAAAGAGGATTATCCATTGTCATTTGTCATGAAGTGTTACGTTTATTTTTCTGAGTTTCATCTGCCTCATATGCATAAAGTCTGAACTAACGTACATGTGATACCGATGTGAACAAATTTTTAAAATATGTGTATAATTTTCTATAAATATTTTAATCTGTTTTGAATAAAATTTCAATGGTAAACAGCGTTGATAAAGTACTGAACGACCTGTTTACAGTCAGAGATTTGAGGATTGTATGATTACAGTCGAAGGAGGTGGGCCTAGTGTATCCGTAATTATTTATTCAGATTGCTGTATAAAAATTATGGATACATTTTTTTTAAAAGTCGTATTAAAATAGAAAGGATTCGCATCTGGCTCTAATATCTGCCAATGGCAATATAATTTCATCACTAAACTTACACTTTCTTGCGGTACTCATGTAAACGACACTCGGATTAAAACTATTTTTCCTTTTACCGTTATATCCTCCATATTTGAAATTATATTGATTGATAAATTAAAATATTCAAAATTATCCTTCAATTTATTACATTGGACTAATTAAGATGAGTATTAATATGCTATTCGGTCTTAAAACTTCCATACACCGATAAAAATGCAACCATGCGGCCAAATTATCGTGAGATTTGTAGTTTCATAACCCACACAAAAGTACATCCAAATTAAATAAATACTTTTATATGCATATACCAGATATGTCCAACAGCCGTCCTCTGCTGAGAATACCGCTTCAGAGTAGCTGAAGTAGAGGTCACTTCTTAGCCCATTAACGGCCAAGCATAGAAATTTACGATGAAATTGCATGAAAATTCATATGCTTTTTATTTATGACAATAGCAATAAGGTTTCATTGAAAGAAAATCGAGGGTATGGGGGGGTGGGTACGGCAAAATGTTACGTTAACGGGATCAGTTCATATATAAGGGCAAAATTCAGGATTTTTATAAAACGCAATTAATTTTCACGTAACAGAAATTTTATACATTTTTTAAAATGCTTTTACAGATATTCCCATAATTATCTGAATAATTATCTAATAAAAATCCAATTAATAAAATTTTAATTATCTAATAAAATTATATTTACGTAATAGAATTCTAATTATTTAATAAAAATTCAAATGAACTACGTACTAATAAAAATTCCAATTCAGGAATGAAAATTTCGTATATCCCAATTAGCTAATGAAAATCTTAAGTAACTAAAAAATTAGTTAATACAATTCCTAATTAACTAATAAAAAGTCCAATAAACCATCAAAAATAGAATAGCATTTTGTTTTTCGAAGACATTGCATTCAGCCATCAGTCCTATCTCAGGTAGTTGCAACGTGTACCTTTGGAGCGTAAAACTACTTAAGCCAAACCAAATCACAGCATGTGGCCCTAAAACAGAAGAGGAGTCTTTTTTTTTTTTTTTTTTCAAGGAAAGGATACCAACGAGCCATAATTACAGCGGGTTGGGAAGGGGGCATGAGTGTAACCAAGGGAGTTGGTAAAGTGCTTGCCCCCCTAGAAATAAAAGTTGAAGTACATTTGGGTATATTTTAGTATTTTTGATAATATATTTCGGGTTACCAGTGGTTTGTTCAACGAGATGGAAAGCTGGCTACGCCCATGGGGGAGGAGGGCGAGAGATACAGGAAAGCCCTTATTTCATATATATATACACCGTAAAAAGGCACTGTAACAAGAAATAGGGAAGAAATACTTAGAAGAGTTGAAGAATTCTACAGAAAGCTGTATGAGGGAAACAGTGGATTAAACGAAGACTCTGAGATAGTCGAAGGAACAGCTCCTAAAATCTTAAAAGAAGAAGTAGCATTTGCAATAAAAAGTATGAAGAAAGGAAGATCCCCTGGCGATGATGGCATTACATTAGATATCTTAAAAGAAGCTGGAGAACATGTAGAAGACATACTCGCAAAATTCTTTACCAAATGCCTCAACAGTGGTAACATACCAAACCAATGGGATTCTGCAACAGTAATTCTTTTGCATAAAAAAGGTGATAAAGAGGATTTAAAAAATTACCGACCAATTAGCTTGTTACCTGCTATTTATAAAATCTTCACAAAAGTGCTAACACATCGCCTGCAGAAAAAATTAGATGCAGCTCAACCAAGAGAACAAGCTGGATTTCGAAGTGGATTCAGTACAGTGGACCATATTCAAGTATTAAGAGAATTAATTGAAAGAACACATGAATATGAACTTCCATTGTGTGTTGCATTTATTGACTATGAGAAGGCCTTTGACTCTATTAAAACATCAGCAGTCATCAACTCTTTAAGATCAACAGACATTGAGGATGTGTACATTGACATGGTGAAACGTGTGTATAAAAATGCAAGTGCAAAATTTCGGTTACATAAAGATACCAAAACTATCAAACTTGGCAAAGGGGTGAGGCAGGGAGATACCATTTCTCCAAAACTTTTTACTTCTGCTTTACAGATGATTTTTCAGCTGATAAATTGGAATAACAAGGGAATAAAAATAAATGGTGAATATTTAAATCATCTGCGGTTTGCTGATGACATTGTTATTTTTTCAACGGACCCATTAGAACTCCAAGACATGGTACAAGAGCTCTCAACTAGAAGTGAAGAAGTTGGACTCAAGATGAACCTACAAAAAACTAAGATCATGTTCAATAATTTTGTAGAGGAAACAAAAATACAAGTTGACAACACTGAGCTAGAAATTGCTGATTCATATATTTACCTTGGCCAGCTGATTTCAATGGATGGCAACATTATGAAAGAACTCAACAGACGTATTAAACTTGGCTGGAGTGCATTTGGAAGAAACAGTTTTATCCTGAAGGGGAAATTGCCTTTATGTCTAAAAAGAAAAGTCTTCAACCAGTGTGTATTGCCAGTCCTCTCTTATGGATCAGAGACATGGAGTCTAACAGTTGGAGCAATACGAAAGTTACAGACAACGCAAAGGAGCATGGAGAGGTGCATGCTTGGAATAACTAGGAGAGATCGAAAAAGAAACACTTGGGTGAGAGAGCAAACTAGAGTAGAGGACATCATTGTTAAAGTAAAAGGGCTGAAATGGCGATGGGCTGGGCATATTGCAAGAAGAACTGATCAACGATGGACAACAGAAATTCTGAACTGGATTCCAAGAGACCACCGAAGACCTAGAAAACGTCCTCAAACTAGATGGGTGGATGAAATAAGAAAAAAGGTTGGGGTGACATGGAAGCGAATTGCTCAGGATAGACTTGTGTGGAAAGCATTTGGAGAGACCTTCATCCAGCAGTGGATAGATAATGGTTGAATATGATGATGATATATATATATGAAGGCATAAAATTTTATTATTGCTCCGAATGCGAAAGACATAGTAAGATGCAATAGGTAGAATGTACCATCTGAAAAAAAAAAAATTCGCAACGTTTTGAGATGTACGGTCTCCTTTATCTAATTAAGTATGAAAAAAATGTGAGCTTCATGCATTCACCATGGCTAATCTTGCACTCCGGTTTCTCCTTTATGGCTAAATATATATTAGTCACAAGTTGCCAAATCGGAGGAATAAGCTATTGAGTATCCGATCAAGGATTTTTTGGTCCCTAAGCAGGTAAGATAGAACATGCCTCTAAAGAATATGGCCTTCCAGATATTTGGTCAATGAACGAGTTTATTATCTAATATTCTGGTTTAGCAATGACGCAAATTTCTCAGATATTCGTAAATAAAAAAGATCAAAATAATGTTTAAACTTTAATAACACCAGCCCCATTCAAGGACCTTCTGAACTGTAGGGCCCTAGTCCCAGGCCTACTCAGCATATACACAGATCTGGCACTGAAGCTATTCGTATATTTTGAAGTCATCATAGAAACAGCATTAACGAAACTCTTTGTTTTATTGCAAAGTTTTACTTGTAGGACTTGTGTCGCTTTTGCACTGAATGATCTCACTTAAAACACGGTACAATCTCTACAAACGATATTTACATTGGCGATCCTTCGTGAAGTATAAAGGCTCACTTAATCATTATATTCTAATGTGTGTGTGTATATATATTTAAAATATAATTCGTAACAATTTATTCTAATGTCCGGTTCATGTCGTATTTTGATTAGCAATAGAGGAATGCAAGCACAAGAACGCGAGAAAAATACACTGTCATAAAGATTTAAAATTCTCATCATATACTTTTATTTTTAACATCATTCACAGACACATTCGGACCTATTTTTTTCTGACTATATATTTGTGTGTGTTTTTATCTCTTTAAAGACCCTTTAATTACGCTTCAGGCGTCATGATGAAACGATATGAGATGACTTGATTTTAGAAAAACAGCTGCAGCGATTTTATAAAGAGAAGGTTCTTTAAAGTTGCTATTCATAGTCAAGACTCCCAGAATGTTATATTTTTAGTTTTATTAATTTTAAAACTCGTAGAATCTCGGGTTTTAACCTACATTCCCTACTACATTTGACATTGTGGCAAATTTTGGAACTATGTTTTTCGTAATCTGCATTTCATATTATTCTTAATATGTTGTTTTTCCCCAATGTTGTTAGTAATTTGGTTTGCAGTGATGCTAACAACTTGGCTATGGAACTTATTTTGATTATTATAATCTTGATC
>QLNU02015270.1:125739854-125775023 GCA_006491805.2 Dysdera silvatica
GTATTTAGTGTGGCTAAAATATAATATAAATGGAAATGAAATTGATTATAATTAAATACATTTTTAAACAAAAAAGTTTAATAGTTTTTGCTGTCAAAATAATATATAAAACTCTACAGGGCATTGCTATAGGCTACTATGATTTTAAAAAGATATCGTTTATAACGACTATCGGTTATAACGACCGAATTTTCACGGTCCCTTGGAGGTCGTTATAACCGATTTTCACTGTACTTTCTTAGTTTTTTAAATTGAAAAAAATTGTAGAAAATACTACTAAAGTATATAATGTAGGAAACACATGTAATAAATAGTATTTATTATATTATTAATGACTTCAGAACAGTGCCGGTTTAAGAGATTTATGGGCTCTACGCTGAAACAATAGAATAGGCCCCTTAAGAATATGACCCTCGTGATATTCAATTAATAAATCACTTTTTAAGTTCACTATCTTTAATATTTAGGTTTAGCAGTGATAAAAATTTCTCGGACATTTGTAAATAAACAAGATTAGAATAACGCTTAAATTTTAATAACTAACCCACATTGTTCCGACTTATGACTGTCAAGTCACGTCGTTATATCCGATACGAATTTCCCTACTTAGAATCTACGTAGACTACAAAATCGCCGTCATTATAGCAAGTTTCGTCGTTATATACGATGGATATCCTTATAACCGACATATTTAATATAGAGTAGAATAGCAAACCAAACTTCTTGTAAAAATTCCGTCGTTATATGCGGTTGGCCGTTATAACTGGCGTCGTTATAAACAATTTTCACTGAATATTTTATATATTATAATTTATGTATATAGATATTATCACGTATTTTATATTTCCATTATATGTATCTTCCAAACATTCATAGAAAAAAATAATAAAGAAATTATTTAAATAAAATTTAAAATTACGATGAATATTATTTATTGCCAATGTTTTGATAATAGAATATACTCGCGTTTTTATGAACTATTTTATTGGGCTCCAATAATATTCCATAGGACTAACGTTAATTTCATTTCGAGTTACGAACTCAATTTCCTCACTTTCTTTTTACTGTCCTCCTTCGGAAGCCGAAAATGTAGAAATGAGAATTGTGGAATTTCCTCTAAACACTGAGACGTATCTCCTACTTCAAATTCTCCAAACTGTAGAGGGTGGAGGAGAAATTTCGATTTCGTAATATTTTATACACTTATCCATAGTAGCCAATTAGTTAAATGTTAGAGAAACTTACTGATTATGTTGACTTATAGCCTTATTTGATAATCTGCGATATATATATGGCATGATAGAGCTAGATTTAACGTGCATATTTTAAATTTAGAAGATAAAAGTATGTGGGAGGTTTGATACCGAAATATTGTGATAAATGTGTATAAATTGTGATATTCGGTTTAAATTTTTATGAATAAATTAAAGCTATTCGCTATCTGGGCATAACTTCAGATACCATTGGTAAAAGAATGAGAAGTGGATGGGGGAGAGAGGAGGCCACCGTGAATATCTTTTACGAAAAAAAGAACATATTTTTACGATAATTCAATAACATCATTTAAATTCATTTTTGTAATTAAAATGGCATTTTTTTAATTGTTAACATTTGCTTCATTCCCATTTACGAACTTTCAATCATATAAAGATTTAATGCAAAATAAATTAAATAAATTACGACTGGTGTTAGAAACAAATACATTAGCATTTTGAGAAGCAGCCATTAAAAGTATATAAAACAAGTTGAAGGCAAACGTTTCGAAGCTATCTCAGCTTCATCTTCAGTGCGAAAATTGTTGAAATGCTGGAATACTATTTGAGCGTTACATATTCTGCGGGTAGATTGTGGAATTCATTTAACGCGTTACGATGGCTATTGTTGATAGATTGCCAACTTTCAAGGAATATTAGTCCACTGTAGTTATGAATGTTTTTTTGAAAGATTTTCGCATTATGCCAGCGTGGGATATGGTTCTGTTCAGCACAGTGTTTGACGAGAAGCGAGCTAAAATCTTGAGTCCTAAATTTGTTTTTACGCTCTTGGAGTCTAATTTTGAATGTTCTTTTAGTTTGGCCATAATATTTGTTGACGCATTTACAGCAATGTATTGAATAAATAACTCCGGTGGTTTGATCTTCTGGAGTTGGGGTTTTTAGATGGGGGAAGATGTTAGCGAGCTTTGTAATTGGTTTGTGGATTATTGCAAAGTTTTGGTTTCTGGGAATCTTGACGATGCGTTCAAAAATGCCTTGGTAATAAGGAAGTATCACAGTTTCCCTGCTTTCTTTCTTACCGGTGTAAAAGGAACATAGATTGGAGGAAAGTTGGAAACTGTGAGTTTTTGTGAATTTTGGGGGGTACCCATTTTGAAGAAGTTGAGTGCTGATATGTTTGAGTTCTGTACTAAGCTTGTGTTGAGTAATGTAATGGTTTGTTTGTTTTTCTTGAATCCTTTGATGCTCGTAAGAATGCGAGTCTAATCTGACATTAAATGTGTAAGAAATTTTACTCCCTTGAAAATATTAAAATGCTGAGAATATTAATAAGCTGAATTTACGGACATTCTCTTGATAAATCATTTTATTGAAGAAATAAAAGGTTGTCGACACACAAGGATCGAAACGTTCAATGCCGCGCTTTTTGCACTGTGATTACCATTAGGATTCAATCGCTACTGGTATTACGCCATTACGAATACTTCTTGTTACTCCTCATTCCTTTAGGCGATACATTTCGTCTTGTTCTTCTTAGCCTGTTTCTCATTAGTTTCTCCGTGAATTCCTTACGTATTCTCTTTCATCCGGAACTTACTTGTCTTTTAATATATTAAATGTGTTTACGTCATCCACACGCCCTAGCTTTATATAAAATATAATCATACGTATTGATTTTCACTTCATATCTTCCACATTTTGCTTCATTTTTGCGTATTTTAGCACTTATTCCATCATTCTTGTCTCCTCATTTATCAATATTCATAGACGGAGAGTTATATGAGCTTGTGAGGTCCAAGCTCCCTCCCCCAATAATCTGAAATAAATTGCGATTTCACATGATGTACTGTAATGTACAAACTTGCATAAAATGTGCTTGGGCCCTCCAATGATTTTGAGAACTCTACGTTGATGTCAATATTTAAACACTTGCGATGCACAAACCATTTCCCGCCACAAGTTTCGACACAATTACGTTTACACACGTTTCAAAATGTTATAATAATTGGCGCAAGAATTCATCTTTTCTTTCTCGCATTTGTTTCTTTATCTAGTGCAAATATTTTGGGTTTCGTTTCATTGCATTAAGCATTTTTTTCGAAAAAGTTGTATCTCTAGTTTCTCTTGTGGCAATCAGAGTTGTCTTTTAGTTTTTTCCCAGATTCGAGCAAAATCTTTCTTTTTTTTGGCAATTAGAATTACTACCCAGCAAACATTACAGGCGCGTTATTCAGAAACAGTAGGGACTTGAATAAAAAAGCATCTTTATAAGTGAAAATTTATCAAAAATATGTAGTAAATAACACAAAAGGAATATAATGCATTTTAAGAGAAAAAAAAGACTGGTCCAATCTAAGCTTCTGCGTTCAAAATATTCTAAGAGGTTAAGATTATAAATTGACGCAGATATGAAAAAGCGAGGGGGGAGGATTTCTATTTCATTAAAAGGTCGTTACCTTTTTTTTCATACTTCAGTCATGTCCGTAAACGTAGAATTAATTATATGTGCCCGATCCTCTCCAATACTTTGAAATAAATTGAAATTTTACATATATTGTAATGTATAAATGTTCATAAGATGTGCTTGAGGCCACCAATAATTTTGAAAACTCTAATCTGATGGACATGCCCATAATAAAATTCATTGAAAATTTGCTAAAAAATCCTTTCTCTGAGATGGACTCTGCCAAACAGTAAGAGAAATTAGAGAAGAAATCCTAAAGTCTGTAGCTTTCCATAGGCCTATATTTAAGCAAGAAATAAAGTATAAATAAAACGATTTTTATAAAATTTTTAGCAAGGATATATAAAAAGGTTAAGCGAATAGCTTACAAGAGCGAGAGAGAGAGAGAGAGAGAGGCAGAGAGCACTTACATTATCTAAGTGCAAAAAATTCATCAAAGTTTTTGTTTTAGAATTTGAATATAACAAAATTTTCTAAGACTGCATAGCTTTCTCCGCTGACTAAACGCATTAATTTAAAAATGCTTTTTATATAATAAGAAAGACTAAGGCCCTTTTAATAAGAAACTTGTGAATAAGCAACCTAATATCGAATTTCCTGAAACTGAAAATCACTTTTTCTTTTTGCATTGCTTTTTTTCTCCCTTGCTTTTATTTTTAATTTAACAAAGGAGTGAAATAAAAGCCCTATCGTGGAATCTCTTCTTTATTTGGAAAATAATGACAGATGATTCTGAAACCAATGACGTTAGTCAATCACGTAACCATTGGCTTAGCTGAACAACTCTTCAAACGAACGCAGTGTTGATTGTTTCCCATTGGTACGTTTTTCTCATTTCTATTCTTGTTTTTTCTTCACGAATTATGCCATTCATTGGACATCGCTTGGAACACACACAGAGAGGCCTAAGACATTAAAAAATATAAAGGGCACATTTTCACAATCATTTATATTTACGCCTGACCAGGTGGTTCTTAATGCTGTGGCCACTTTACAACCCTCTCAAAACAAAGGCCTTCACTTAATCGGTAAAAAAAGGGGTTTGAAAGATTTACGACTTCTGCAACTGACTATTGTTTAACCGCACATTCATCGGATTTCACAATTGCACACTTTCAATTCTCAAAAAAACAGAAGAACAAAAGGTGGTCCGTGAAAGCCGTTACGACTAAGTGATTAAAGTTATTCTGAGGTTCCAATTAGATATGGTTTCTGTTCCGCCGACTAGACACGGTATGTACGTGTAAACATGTGTTTTTGCCGACTTCGACATTTAGTATTGCACGAGAAATGAATATATTTGACTGTTTAATCAATACACGCAACGTGTATGGTAATTCGCTTGGTCCTAAATGTGCTCATTAGTGTGGAGTCGAGGTAAATGTCGCTTTGTTCTTTGTTGTCGCAAGTCATTCATGTGCAACCGTCGACAATATTAAACAGAACTAAATGGTCTCATATCCTATCACAATATTTACGTGACTTAAAACGTTAGTAAACACTTTTCTTGAATGTCTACTCTCCTATCTATCTATCTATCTATCTATCTAATCTAATCTAATCTATCTATCCTCTCTTGAATGTCTATAGATCCTATTAGTTTCAACAACATTCAGCATTTTTATTAGAAAAAGTAGCTGTTTGAGTTCATTTTAAGAATCTACTTTGGTAATCTTGAGAAAAAGACTGCGAAACGACAATTTTTATGTATATAATCACTAGGAATAATATATATAAGGTATTTTATATTATTCATTATAAAATAAATCAAGCTTAAGTTTTTAGGAAATTTATACACTAACCGTCAATAATTATCCGTACATTTCTATGAATCGCGTGATCTGAATTCATGCAGTATATGGGATACGTTCAACCGATATTGACATGAGCCACTGGCCCTTATCCATATTATCATGAAGGCAGATAACTAGAATGGCATTCTCTATACTCAGGTGCTTTTTACACTGAGGCAGTCCTATGGAACAGACGAATGTTTTTACCAGAATGATAGTGCACTGTGCCACAAAGCTGCAGTTGTTATGGACTGATGTGAAGAAATGGGTGTGGGATGATTGCCTTGGCCATCCCAATCGCCACCCCCCATCGAAGCCTTTTGGGTGAAATGTAACGACAGTTGAGTTCAAGACCACCACGTCCAAATGCTATTGATCAACTGAGTGCGGCTTTCTATAGTAGAAATTGAAACCAGTTCCACATAATGTCACCCTCAATTTGGCCCAAAGCCTTCATCAGTCAGTATTGGCGGTAATTCAGCCCAAATTCCGGCACATTAGACATTGGAGTCAGTGTTTTATATTCAACTATTTATATTTCTAATGCCCGACAATTATTGGTACATAATGTATGTCGATACGGAACAAAATCAGAAATACAAACACTTTTTCCACCTATCTACCGCTATTCGATTATATATGAGTGTAATTATCATACGATATCCAAAATCAATATTCATTAATAAATTCAGTTGACTATCAAATTGCTTAAAACGCCTAAGTAGGTTTTCGTTTTTATGCAAAATTCACTTTGTGTAATACCGTTACCAGTATTCTTCTTAGTAAATTGTACATCATTCAAAAATTCACAAAAACGTGCGGCATTTCGCAAGAGAGAAAGTAAAATTATCAAAAATATATTGCCATAATGAGCACAGATAGACATTTACGTTTTATTTTAAAATAATATTATTAATAATAATTTATATGACCTATTATATGCGTTGCATGTTTACATATTGTAGACAGTAAATGTTATACATTAAATTACTTCAAAAAATTTTCGATGTTAGAAATAGAAGCATCTGGTTGCAAGGGTCTCTTCTAGAGATGTGAAGAAAGTGAGATCCTTTATAAAATAAACACAAGTTTCGTTTATGGATAATCAGTGTCTAATTACCATATTCTTCTTCTTCTTCGAAAAAAATACGCGCACTTATTTTGGTTTAATTGATATTGTCGTTAATTCTTATTACTTAGATGCCTCGTTTGATAACACTGCCATAGTTCGCGAATAAATATTTAAGCCTAAAATGTATTAGGGATGTCTTTATCGGTCAACGAAGAAAAGTTTACGTTTAACTGAATTTAGAATTGAGTATGTTTAAATTTGATTCGCAATTACTATTTATTGACTACTGCAATAAAACTTAAATATATAAATAAATTATGATCTTAGTATTTGTTCACATTGATTTTATTAAACACTGCAAGACTTCCCTCCATAGATATTAGCCGGTCTTGCAATTCAATTTTCAATTTCCGAAGTTTTTAAATAGCTCAAACAAGAGGTGGGATATATATATCTATATATATCATATCAGTTTTCAAAAGGTATTATAATTTTTAGCTTTTGTAATTAATCTTCATTCCTCCTTTCCAGCCAGTATCTTTTAGTTTCTTATTTCTAAGATGTAATTCCAAAAATTATCGTTGAAAGAGAAAACATACAGTGGATCTCTGATCATTCTCATCGTTTATCTTATTTTACCGTCCTATTTCTCTATGTACTTGTTACTCTTCTCGCAGAAAATGAAATTTTCTTTAATTTCACTTTTTATTACTGTCGTATATTATTCTTTGAATCATTTACGTTTATTAACTCACAAACCTCACTATTTTGTAAAAATTTCACTGATAAATATAATCCAGTCCCTTATTTCTTTAATAATATTTGTAAACTTTCAAGCCATTTAAATTTGTCATCCACATATAAAAACTATTTTTTTATAATCTGTCAGCTAAACAATTTAGTCACCATGCACTTCATAGTACTTGTAAATGGCTCATAATTTATAAAAGAGCTATTATTCTTATTCCCTCTCAAGAGATCTTCTAAGGTAAAACTGTTCTAAAGTAATTGTATTTTTAGCAAGAGCATTCGTGGAAACTACGAGGAGAAATTGCTACTTCTTGGTTATTATAAATGAAGACATTTCCATTGATTTACGATGCTTTTAAAAATAATTTGAGGAATGCTTTTTAGTCCCTCTTATGCAACTATGTCTCTTGTGGCAGCCAACTTTCTACTTTCGGCGCACCTGCAAAAGCCAACGTTTGTTGCCCAACATCTTCATCCGTAAACTAAAATTCGTGGTGGTTAGCCCCCTACCGTCATTACCCTTATCGAATGATTGCCTTTAAACCTTAATTTTTGGGATGGGGGCAGGTGCCCGAGGGTGATAGCAATCGACCATCCGTCACCGATTATCCCTACACACACACACACACATATTATACTCTCCAAGCAGATAAACAGGGCTAAGGTAACTATCTACCACGTATAGAGAATAATGGTCACTCCTCGCCTTTGCAATATTCAAGTCCCGTTTTGTTGCCTCGTTAAATATAGGTGTGGCTAAATTCCAAATTCAAACAAACAAGGAAAATCCTGTTTAAGCGTTTATTACATGATAGTGTTAGAAACAATCAACGTAAAATAGCGGAAATGGTTGATGATATCTTAGGCACCATTTGAATATAAACAACGAATTTAATAAAGAATGGAATACGTTTATTAAAATGCTTTTACAATTATTTAATTCTGGACACACTCTTTTCTCTAAAGTTTAAATTAAAGTGTGGCATCGTCTTTTGGCTCGTCACGCAGAGGAATATGTAATTATGCAGATTTTCCGTCTTCTGAATTATTTGGCATCAGAACACCAGCAAGATGGTTTTTATTGATACGGAATTGTGAACAGCGGATTCTCGCTCTCTTATCATTTCTTTGCTGTACTTTAATTTATTTTAGATATCGACTAATTTCCAAGTTAATATTTTGTTATGGAGTTAGCCGTACGCCTATACTACTAGTCATATTAAACCAATGTTATTGTTTTGAGTAAACTTTGGTCTTTTATTGGCATATATTTCACGGATGTTTCCTTCGATGAACGAGCTTGACAATGTGTGGGAAAAGATTTTTTAACACACAGTGTCATAATGTCACAAAATATTTTGCATTTAAATTTGAGATCAAAGAATAGATAGTGTAGGAATTATGATAATGACAAAAGACATGCTTTAATCATAGAAATCTTATAAATGATGCATATACTGGTTGCTTTTTCTGCCGAGCAACCAAGTCTTGCATTTTGCAGAGGGAAACTTGGTCGGCTGTTTCTTCTGAGGATGCCCCGCATAACACGGAGTGAAACCTTAAGTGTTTTTAATAGACAAACGCGGCGGAATATCCAGAAAAACTCTATAATGTATATTAACAGACGCCGTGATAGTTTTCGTGAATGTAAGTACACATTTATTCGTATCGAAAACAAACACTCCAACAAAAAAAACGGGTTAATTCAACATCTTGGAACATTTTCAAATTTTTGATTGCATTACGTGCAGCAAAAAGTTCATGTGAAACGCGTAATAAGCATTTACGCCTTTACGATGCATCCATTCTAACGAAACTTAAACTTTAAACAATAATTACGTGAAAGACGGTTGAGTGAAACGCAACAAAATCGAATCTTTTGTCAACGAAATCGAATTTAGCTTCGGATATATATTGTCTTCCAATTCTAACCCAAATCCTAAACATAAAATCTAAAAAATTTCTTCCATGTTTTCTAAAATCGATTATGATATGTACCTCACGAAAAATGTATACAAATTGGGTTTAATAAACAAACATTATTATCTAGTACAGGGAAGAAATATATTTTCTCTCTTAACCCTATCATGTTGCCGGTCCACTTTCAACAGTTGCCACTCATTACGAACGTAATATTACATTCTAACACCTATATTTGGAAATGGCACAGTTGGTTCGCCTAAACTTGCTAACCACATCATTATCATATCCTTTTATCTTATTTATAAATTACATATATCAATATTGATGTTTAAGAGGATTAATATGAACTTAGATGATAATACCATCACTATTACCCAGATTACTCAAGCTTATAATGCTTGAACTGCATGCAGATTATTGCTGGCCAGACCTTACACCAATCTCATGAAATCGAATATAAATTATGTTGGGGTGAAGTTCTAGAATGACATTACGTCTGGTCTTACAAATATTAATAACCTTAATCTCTCTAAGAAGAAAGTTGGTGAATTCTTGCTCAATATGATATAGGTTACAAAGACTATTTCAATATATTTTAATATTATTTGAACTATTTCTATTAATTTTTATTTATTTCCTCCTTTGGCCGTATGTTTCTGTTTTCTCTATCTTTATATGGGGGGGGGGCAAAATTTTCAAAATTTTTCCTTTGCTGGCTCCTTTCCCATAGACAAAATATTATGCCTTTATGTTACATATGTATGGGACTAATATTTCCCAGTTTGTAAATGTCTTACGAATAAAATATGATTTGATTGAAAGTTTATGTTTCTCTAATCTTACTTACTTTATCAAATATCACATTTATTTCATCATGTGAACACTGAATGAAAAGATCATGTCCAATTTTACTCCGACTTATTTTATAGAACCAAACGTTTCGGTTTCGCACTATTCCAAAATTGTTAATTTTCGCTATATTATGAAATAATATACTCACTCAAATTATTGTACAAGAGTTATAAATAAATTTGCGAAAACGATGTTTTCTGTTGTTGTTTAACGCTAGTTTCTAACCTTTCGGCTATTAATTTTTTAACAGCTCAATAGCAAATTAATTGAAAAGGAACAACAAATTAACATTGTTTTAAAAATGTGTTAATTTGTTGTTCCTTTTCAATTAATTTAATAATGTACAGTGTCGTCTTCAAGTTATTTCAAGCTCAATAGCAATTTTACATGGTAAAAAAAACCGCCATAAAAATTTTCTACCCCAGTGATTTCCAAACTTTTTCGATCCTGGGAGCCTTTTCGGAATCCAAGTTTCTCCGAAGAAACCTATGTCAAAGTCTAATAAATATGCTTAAGTAAAAATGAATAAAACACGCATCGAAGTGAACAAAAAATGTAATTGTAAAAATCAAACTAATTATAATTAGTGGTATGTATGAACCTGTTGATGACCGCATAGTTTCTTAAATAGTGAAATCAATCTGGACAAAGCCACTCTCATTTAATTCTCCGCATTGATTTTCACATGCCATATTTAGTTTATATCACAGCGACCGCCGAAAATCCAGCTCCGCACAAATAAAATTATAAAAATTCTGTAATATTATTTCGCGACGACACTATGAGAAAGCAGCGTCTTCTCAGGACGCCGCAGCGAGCACTTTGGGAACCACTGTTCTACACAATTATCATTCATGATATTTTGTAGACTGTGGCGTGAAAGGAGATGGTCTCTGTCATTAGCTCAAGTTCACACAAAGAGAATTTCCCAGATAACAAAGATCGCCCTTGGGATGTCCTGAGGACGTTCTGGATATCCTCAGGACATCCTTAGGACAATCTTTTATGTTTGGGTTATAGTAGCGAATTTACCAATAGGGTAAGTAAGCTGAAGCCTATGGCGGCAATTCTTTAACGGTGGCAAATTTTCAAGTTTTCCGAGCAGTTTGCAAAAGCGAGATTGGATTTTTTGGTGGCCAAGTGAACTACTAATTTAAAATCGTTATGTTCAGGGGCGTAACTAGTCAAAGTGTGAGCTGCCATAAGGGGAGCCCCAAAAGGGGATCAAAAAGTGCCAAATTCCTGAATACATACGAAAATGCGAATTTCGAATAACCACTAGGAGCGTCAAATTAAAAATTTGACAAAAGCACCAAAATCTGCTGTACCTCTATTTACGTTTGGTATAATTAAGTGAAAATATATATCAGCCCAGGGTCAGCAAACTAAATCAGCCTACAGTCAGCAAAATGTGTTAGCTTATAGGCGGCAAACCGTATTAGAGCTTGCAGGCGGCAAAATCGTAAATCCGCCTCTGGGCATTTAGGTGAAATAGTCAAAGCAGTTTAATGGGAATATTATTTCAAGTAGTCATGTCCAGTCGTAAGTCTGAAGCAAAAGATCCCAAACTTCCTTGAAAGCTCTTTTGATATAGAGTATTCCAGAAGGCAATCTAAACTTTTTTTAGTAATTTTATCAGAATAGTTTCATTACCTTTGGCGTTTTATACTAGATCCTTTTTACAGTTTTCAATTCTACAGGCGTGTTTTTTTGTTGCAAAGATAATACTTGCTTGGCAAGTTGGTCTACCTTCTCATTTTCAAACGCATTGCAATGGCTTTGGCGCCATTGAAGTGTAACTGATTTACCGCTCTCAATAACACAGATTGTGGACTCTCGATAAGGTCCTCTGGAAGAGCCATTGCAGCTTTGAGACATGAGCGCAGTGATGGCTGCCTATAAGTCGCTTAAGGTGATTGCCTTATTAATTATCTGTACAAGAAGTAACCACAACCACCTCTTCATCAAAGTTTTTACAGTGGATTCCCACTGCATTATGTGTCTAAACGTATTTTAAATGAACTCCAGCATTTCTAATAACTTCTTCGGAAGACCCATCAGTGTGAACATGCAACCACGAATCGGTCTGTCCTATCTGTCAAGAACATTTTCGAAAGCTACTATTTTTTTCTGCACTAAATCCAACTGCTTTACAATTATCATTATCTCAGTTATCACCGCGCAGAATGACTCTTGCTGCCCTTGAGCCATAAAAATACAACCAACCAACCAAACATGGTTATATTAATACGTCATTTATATAAAAATACTAATAAAGTTTTACCAATCCCTCTATCTTCATAAAATATGAATGCGAAAAATACTTGACTATTGAAAATCAAATTCAAATCAATCCATCTAAAATATGAAAATGAATATGATAATATACCAATAATTTGCTAAACGTTTAAAAAGTGTACCCTTCAAAATGCCATTCTGCATAAGCTAGTCAATTTCACAACCTCAATCAGGTGTGATTGCTGTAAGGATCCCATTGGGTAATAAACATTGGATTGTTCTCGAGATGTTTCAAAGGTACATGTTTTATAAAAATAATTGAAATAAAAAAGAAAATACATGTAAATGCAATTAATAAGGTATAACTTAATTTTATGACGTAACAAAAGTTAAAATCGCAATCTAACCCCACGTCGAAAAAACTACTTTAATCAATCTGTCTTCTTACAACACACGCAGAAATCTTTTTATCAATTCAAAGGAAATATGCTCCCTTGTAAAATCAGTGAACATTCGTAGTAACAATGATTAAGACTAATATTAAAGTGAAAAACGAACTATTATATTTAAATCATCTCAAGGGATCTTATTTTATGAGATCACACGAAGCTTGTAGTTGGATTTTGTTTTCAATTGCACGTGCGCCTTACGTAAAATTAGGGGGAAATTAGAAGCTCCGAGAAAACAGGCAAAGGTTAATGCGCCTCTTGTATAGTGTGGCACGATTTCATCACCGGAGCTATTAACTCCTAATTTTTGGCCTAAGCACCCCCCCTCCCCCTCCTCTTTAATCTCAACGAGTTAATAAAACCAATAAAAATCCAACTTTCCAAACGACGTAGCGCACGCTGACGCTAAATGCGGTTTCTCACCACGCCGCTCCTTTACTATTTGTGCGCGATAATCTAGCACGCAATCTCACTTCAAGGGAGTTCCTCTGGCCAAACGGAAATATGCGATTAAATACGACGACGTTGGGCTAATTCACCGAAGTTTTGACGTCAGAAACTAATGCGCAATGACCAGGTAAGGGGCGGAGTTATCTTTTCGGCAAACTCCGCCCAAATCATCAAAGCGTGACTCTTTATAATTAGATCCACAAAAATCCGCACATAATAAGTCCTGACTTAACTTTTCTCCATGTAAGTGGCCTGAAAATACTTCACTTTTGGAAACACTTGGCGGTTCTCACCCTCTGCATAACGTTAACTGGACAAAAATGTGTTAATTCCTCAAAGCTTTCGACGCCCTTATTATATGTATCAATAGATTGTGTAAAAAATATTCAATATTTGTTTCCCGAATGAATAATCTTCCATCAAAATTCATATACTTCTTATGTTTACTCCCTTAAATTTAAAATTATTACTTCTTAAATGATTTTAGATTTTATTTTAAAACGTTGAACTTTATCCGTATAACTGCATAGATTATTCAAAATTGTGCACTTCTATAATGATGGGGTCTCAAATAAATAAATAGATAAAAACTTACATTAATGGTTTGCGATTATTCTCAAAACTGGATAAAAATTTTCACAGATACACATGTTCCTAATCGTGAATGCATAAAATATTTATATATTAAATTTCTATAACATCTATAGTAATAATTATAATATGAGAGCGGAGAGTAAATTATCGAAGGTGATACACAGATCTCAACACTAATACAACATGATACACAATTCTCAACAAATTTAAAAGTTCATCGATTACTTCATCATCAAGGGAACACATCATTTGTTGTCATAGAAACATCCGGTTCCCAATCCTGCAAAGGCTCCACGTTATCCTAAAAAATATATGCTTTGTAAATGGCGGACTTTGGCCATTATTGTGCATCAATAGGATACTTCTAGAAAGTCCAAACAATTATGACTTAGGTTTACACTAGTTAGCTTGACCATGTGCAGCGTGCATTAATTCACAAACGGATAGCCCTGTTGAATAGAAAAAAGGTGAATGTCTTTGAAAGACAATACTAAACCACATACAGTAAACATTAGCCACAATGTGATTAGCTCTTTAGAATGGGAGTTATTGCCTGAATAATCTTATTTCTCTGATATTTCACCAACTAACTATCCCCTTTTACGAGTTCTTGATAACCACATGCAAATGAGACAGCTTTGAAATGATGCAGAGCGAACTTCAAGGGTGTCCAGGTTTTTTTATTTCCAAAAGCAAGGCATTTACAGAAACAGTATAAATGAGATTCGGTCTCGTTGAAAAAATATTATCGAATGTAGTAGTACCTATACTTATGAGAAAAATCATTTTTAAATAATTTGATAATGTTTAAATTTCAAACCAAAAAACCACCGATTTTTTTTTAGTTACCTAGTATATTCACTATGTTTTTGTCATAATAGATTGCTTTTGCATAAAAGCGTTCATGTTAATTTCACCAATACTTGGTTATGAGTAGAGTTACTCAAACTATTTGCTGTGAGAAAGAGAATTTAGACAAGATAGACAATTGGGAAAAGTGGCCGTCGGAGGCGACATTGGACTCAAGACGCATAGTTTATGCTATGCGCAGGACGTGTTATGCCTATGTACAGGACACATAGTCTACGCTAGTGTTTCTCAACCTCCAAGCTGTGGCCCGTTAGTGGGCTCTGGGATCAATTATACTGGGCCTAACGTGATTCTCCTGTAATCGGTCATTTTAGTTTTCTGAGCATATTTTATGAATAAGCATTTTATCGTGGAACTATTCTGAGGAGGAGGAGAATAATCGCGAATGCGTTTAAAAGCTCAAACCCAGAATGCCTAAATAACATTAATCAGCAACTGCCAGTGACCAAGCCGTGTTTTTTAAATATGTAAGTATTCATAAATGATCGAGGATTTTCAGACACTGAAATCTTTTAGCATTCGAGAAAGGCTATGCCCCTCGTTATGACCGACAATAAAAAGTGCCTGCAAGTTGATTACACTTATATGTGGTGCATTCTCTGTTCTTAAATTTGAACGAAATAACATCGTTAGACGAAATAACATTTCGTCTGTTGAAAATGCCAGTGACCAATCAGCAAGGAAATGTATCAGCAGAAGAAGTGTACTGATACTCTTTATGATTATGCCATAATTAATTATTCATTCTTATGGTAGTTTAGTGTATGAACTTTAAAAAGTAGAAAGATATTTACATATCCATTCGTTGGGGCCAGGCCCTCATCTTCTAAAAAAAAGGAATTTACCGGTCCGCGGTCTCATATTATGGCATCATACTTCTTATAAGATGCAACTTCGAAAAACTACAAACTTCTATCAACTTTTAGATATTAAATCTTCTACGATCAAACTTCCTCTCTTATATCATTTCTACTAAACGCATATATCACATAGATCGTCATCCGATCAGGTTTTAACATGTTTATTTCTTTACAAAAGAAATTAAATGAACTTGAAACTTGAGAGAATACAGCTAAATATTTCAAATCTCTTACAGTAAATATTCCACATACTTCAATGAAATTAATTTTTAATTAGTACTTTATATCCATGCTGTTGTTCAACTCCACAATATCGAAACTGTAATATAATATGGTCCCCATTTCATTTTCATAATGCCACATATATTTTTTGTTTTCAATAAATCCCAGTCGTCTTTTCGGACTGCACTGGAATTAAAACAAGTGCTGAAGTTATTTGATGTTATCACTTAAAAAAGTCTATGTAAACTCTTTTATTTCGAGCTAACTATAATAATTTTTGCCTTCAAACCACATGTACTTTATTATTTTATTAATAGAGATCCAAAGCACACGTTTACTTGTTTGTAAAACTAAACTAATGAAGTGTATTATTTTAACTAAAAAATAATCGATTTTAACAAATATAACAAAATCCTGCTTTTTTTACAAAAATAGTTATTAAAAGCTATTTGACTCCTCTTTATTTTGTAATGTGTTCTAAACAGGCTAATCAAGAAACATTTATATATTTTATGAAGTCCTCAAACCTGCTTCTCAGTAAAATAAAAAGTATGTGTAAGATACTGAATAAAGACCTCAATTTTTACATCAAGTACATATATATAAATACGAAATAGAAATGTCCAAAATATTGAAACTTCTATTAGGAAAAGGAATAAAAAATCTTTCAAGTCAAAGTGGTTGGATTCCATTGTCGGATAATAATTAGAATTTTGAAGAAGTAGATATATTCAGATATTCCATTTTACATTCTACTCACCATGAAAAGAAACGCTTAGATAAAACTGAAGTTAAAATTATTTTTTTCTTCTGTTTCTCTTTTTTATTCTTCCTAAAGCATGTCTTAACATTTATTATAATAGTAAGCACATGTAACATCTTACCGATCAATAAATTACTAAATTATAAACTTGCAGTAATCATTTTCTCACATTTGAAAAATATCAATAATTCATTCTGTCTTGATATTCATCTACCTCAGCACAAGTCTTTATTCTAAGCTTGTTTTTGACACAAAGTGTGCACCTGGGCTGGGAAAAGTGTGTTATGTATTTAACTAAATAATGTCTTTAATCAGTTAAAATAATACATTTCAGTTGAATCACAGTTAAGTCAGGCTCAGAGCTAACAGCCATGGTACTCTGGAGTATTTAATGAGAAACGTAAATCTGGGAGTAGTAGATCATAGAAAAAAGAAGAAAGTTGCGACGAAAGAAAAGTCGGATTTTAAATGGCAAAAAAATTATCGCTCTACCCCAGGATGTAATCTGTAATGTCATCATACATATTTGCTTAAAAATGTACTTAAATATCGAAATTGCAGATTTGTGCAATCGTTTTGAGTTGTCAGTTCATGCAGTAGTGTGTAGTTAACTATACTGTGGTTAATTTAAACTACTAAACCGATTAGTTAACTACTTTTTTCCTTCTCTAAAACGCATCAAATATGAGTATATAAAGTTATTATTATCAAATTAAAAGCTATTATATATTGCGATTAGAATATAAAAAATAGACTGATTATAAATTTTACAAAATATTTCAATCTAACCATGATTTAATAAACGACTAATTTTTAATGCATAATGAACTACGATAATTTGTATTAAAAAAATTTTGTGTAAAAATTAGTCGTTTAGTAAATCATGGTCATATAGAAATATTTTTTTAATTTATATTCAGTCTATTTTTTTATGTTTTAATCGTATTATTTAACAGCTTTTTATTTGATACTAATAATAATAACTTTATTTTGGGGAGATCGTGAATTGTACAAAGATACAGTATAGTTAAGTTTAATGATACACAGTTCATATCCACCCGAGCAACAATGGGTAAATACAAAGTCTAACAAAGCCCATGCTGCCCGAGAGAATATATTTCGCTTATATTGCAAATATATATTACTTAAGTTATTGAAAAAACATACAGGAATAAAATGTATCAGGTTATTTTTTATAGCGAAATATAAAAATGACTGTTATCAAACAAATTCTGACAAAAACACATGATATGTTGTCGGGGGAAGACCTGTCATCTATTTACTTTCCACTTCCTCACCATAATATTAACTCCTCTGATTTTCTCCTTCTCCATTCCTTCTTCGTCTTTATAATGAATATGTTTCAAATATATTGTTACGAAATTAAGTTGCCTTATTAATTAATTTATCAATGAGCCCAAAATAGGAAAAAAAACTTAAGAACCCATGTTGTTTCTCTACCTTGAGTGATCTTTTTATTTAATGTTTGAATTTATTTAATAAATATAGAGAGGATTTGATCGTTTACGGCAGAGAATTCCATATATTTGTGTCAGTCTGTCCTATTCTTCTGCAGGCCAAGCCAATTGCAGCTCTCTGTGCTTTGCAATTGTTGCTGGTTGTGGTTGGAAAAGTCTAAAAGATTTCTATATTTTCTCAATTGTTTATGAAATGTACTTCATGAAAATGTATAAAAATTTTGGTTGAATGATTTATTATATTGCCCAAAATAACAATATTTCTAATTATTTTCGAACATCTATTCGTAATCTATATGGTTTTCCCCTACTTTAAGTTAAGCTGCAGTATTATGCCCAGGGAGTTGGTGTCATTTGATAATGAAATTGGATAATTTCCAGTAAGAACCATGCATTTATGCTGCTGAGAGTGACTGCGATAAAATTGACATAGTTTTACGTTAGCGACCTTTCTGCTAGTTAGAAAACTATTCAAATTGTACATGTTCTACATTAAAAGGAAGCTGAACTCATTATTCACCAATAAACGATTCCAGTAAAGCTGATTCGTATTTATAATTCAATATTTAGCCATAATGGTCGAAATCAGCAAATTTTACAACAGAGTTGTCACCGTCATCAACATCGTCGATTTTGTAGCAAATCTTGCGACAAAGAAATCAGCATTATAGTCGTCTACAACTGAAATATTAATTTTATTAAGCAATTTCTGATGCCAGCGTGAGAATGCAATAGAAAAGCTAATAATATAAGTTACGGAGTGGGTAGTTTTTTTGGTTTAAAGATGCAAATATTTCTCACCAATTTTGAAAAAAAAGATTAAACCATTTCTTTCTGGCATCCTCAGAAAAGAAATTAAACTACGAAAGAGGCAAACAATGACTCATAACTGACACCATAAATTCTTTCTTTACGAAGATTAATGAATTTATGGTAATTTATCTTCTAATCTCAAAGATCCTTATAACTGTAAACATTAATTAAGCAGAAATAACGAATCAGAACAATAAACATGAAATTCATTCTCCTCCTTCCTAAAGCTAGATTTAAATTGAAAAGAAAACACATCGTTTATTATTACTTTTCGGAACTCCATATCATTTGCTAAGAAAAAATTCTTAAAAAAAAAACCATTTTTAAAATAAGAAAATGGTGATTAATATTAAGTTTATCATCACTTTACTTACTAAACTTATAAAAGTGCACCATAAAGAATAATATTAGCATATTTAAAAAATTACCGATGATGCAAATTATTGCACAATCAGTAACATAAGATTGTACCAAATACACATACACCCCAAAGCAGAACGTTTGAAACGTTCTGCTTTGAAATGATCTGCAGGAGGTACACGTATACATATATGTATTATATAATATATATTTGACATACACATGTTCATTTTTTTCTAATACTAAAAAATAATAATTTGACGTTAAAAATCCAAATTAAATGAAGCTATTTCCACTTTCTAAATATGTATTTATATTTAGAACAGGCTTTAAATTTATAGCTACATAACTTTATACAAACTCTTGGCTAATGAATTTCTTTAAAAATTGCATCTTATGCGTAAGGTCCAATATAATTGTGTAGTTTTATATAAATTAAATTTACACACTAATGTGCATTAAGATTACGTTTTAATACTCCACTTTGTCATATCTTTCATATTAGAATATGTACTTTGATTAGAGGAAATAAAATGAGCAACGTACTTATCCGGAAGTCGAACTGGCGACCTCTGTGTTTCCGTCCCATTTCTTTGATCGCTGGACTATTGGGTACAGCTGTGCGTGGTTATTTTCCCTTACATTTAAGTTAACCAGTGGCATAATTCTTTAGTAATTAAATTAAAGTTTGGAAGAATTATTTAGCATAATTAAATTTTTATACTCCACTTTTTCATATGGTTCATACTAGAAGAACTTATGTTTTATTTTTAAAAAAAAAATTGCCACGCAATGAAGCTGGAGTTAAACCATCAACCTCTAAGTTACCATTCCATTATCTTGACCACAGGGCCACTGGGTACATTTACGCATGATTCCTTTCATGCGTATTTATGTTAACAAAAAGGGAACTCCTTAAGGATTAAAAAACATCATATGTAATGCTCCACACCCTTCTTTAATTCATGAGGACTTCTCCCTTTGATTAATTAATATACATTAAAATAGATTTAAATAGAACGATTTAAAAATGTGTTATGATATTATCAAAAAACTATCAAAGTGGTCAATAATTCGACAAAAGCTTTCGACGCTAAAATTAATAGAAGCAGCCGTTTTTCTGGTACATTTAAAGTACAGACGTTTTTCTTTGTTAAGCAAATGGAGATGTCGACATGGTATTCTTATCCACAAGCATCGCCTCATATAAAGCCGGTCATAAATTTAACAAGCTATTTACCAATTAAATGTCAATTAAATATATTAAATTGCTTATCCGATAAACTGAATCATATTACTCTTTTGGTGAAATTATAAACGTCGAAACTTATAAATAATAATTCCATAAAAAAGGTTTTTCGTAAACATTAGACTTTCTAATTTTCCAGCTCAACTTCTTCAAATAAAACCAAGCGTTTCTAAATAAAGTAGTTTAGGTGTGATTTCAATAATTTATTATAATTAATATCATGTGCGGAAATATTTTCGATTATTCGTTACAAAGCAGTTTGTCAAAACCCAGCTCAACCTTTAAAAAAGTACAAACAAGTGAATGGATAGAGCTAACGCCTCTAAAAATGAAAGACACAATGTTCACAGGTTTGTGTCGCTGGCATTTCAACACAATTTCTCTTCATGTTTGGCGCCCTCAAAACAAGACTAGTGGCAATCGTGACATCCACCCCCATTTCCGCGTTTACTTCTGATTTAACGCCAAAAAAGTTTCCAGCGGTTCATTTATTTTGTTAATTGCCTCTTTGTGCATTCGTGTACCAAAAAATGCAAATTAAATACCATTAATTTATTTTACTACAGTGAGGGCACAATGGGGGATGTTAACGGTAGAATTGGGATTTAGTTTCGCAAGGCGGTACTTTAAATGAGGAAATAACCACACCCTACCAATTTCATCGCTTACTTCAGGTTTTACTTTTAAGCTCCTAAAAATAAGTCATACACTAAATTCTAAAAATATAACAAATTCTACGCAATCTTCCTAAAAATCATCAAAGTCACGAAAGTGAAAGTAATAGCCATGAACGCAACTTGCCGTATAAATCATACTATAATTAAAAGATATTCTTTTCGGAAATAACGATGGAAGAAAATGTAAAGAGGCCTAGGTACTTCTAATGGCTAAAATGGAGAGGGAAGAAGAATTGCAATCTTTGACATACCATAGCCAATTATTGTGACGTTTTACAGGGAAGTTGTCGATGTATGTTTTTAAATAATTGACCGCAATTATCATCAACTTATCTCTCTGTATATTTTTCGGCATTGGCCCAAAATTATCTTCGAAAAAACGTTAAAAGCTATAATTTATAGTCGGGCCTTTAAAGAAATTTCACATTTTGTTCACTAAGGCAAACATTTTTTATGCCAACGAGAATGCTTTAATATTGAAATCTCGATAAACTGTGAAATTAAAATGCTTAAGATGTAACTTTTTTCTAACAAATGAATAAGAAAAAATGAAAATTAATATGTATTATTTAATTTTACTTATGTATTGAAGATTTTATTTTGTGATTTCACGACAAATGTTTTTGATGTGAGAGATACGACATGAGAGCGTTGATCTAGAAATAACCAAGTTATTTCGAAATAAATGTCTAAATGCTTTAAATATTTTCCAATGATTTCTTAAAAAAAAGAAGCTATGAAAATCAATGAGACGGGATTGATACTGTTGCTAAACTAATCTGAATGTAGTTTTCGAATGAACGCATCTAGCATTTTTACTTAAAAGTAAATAATTTATCCAAAAACTCAGAACATCCAAAAAAATTAATCTTCAGTTTCAATTTACATCATCAATTCACGTATGTGAGTGATAATGACATAAAAAATAAGGAAATAATAATTATTTGCCAACCAACTTGGAAAAATATTTTTAGAAAAAGTATATCAGTAAATGTATAAAAAGTATATCAGAAATAGATTGAAAAAAGAATACGAATAAGGATAGAGAAAAGTGTGAAAAACTCAATTAAAATAAGCTAAAAAACTATGTAGAAACCAATTAAACATTATCTGGTAAATTGCTGAAAAATAAAGAATTAAAATTATAATAGAAAGCTAAAGGGTCGACAGTATAAGAGAAAATAACATTAAATCATATTTATAGATAAAATAAGAAAATACAGATTAAAAAAACATGCAGAAAGATAACTTTGAAAAAATTCCCGTGTAGAAAGAGATTGTGATTAAAATAATGACGGAAATATTTCTCTTTTTAATTAAGTGTTTTTATTCCTGATAACATGTTTCGTCTCAGGGCAAAGCACATTTAATTATATAACATTTAATAAAATGCTACTACTTTAAATTGATATCTCTACGTACTCATAGAAAGAAGAAATAATTGTAACAAATGGATCCGAAAAGGCATAAAACATATTATTCTCCACCAGAGCGATAGATCAAAAGTATACCCCACTTTTCACGCACTTATTAATCTTCTTCTTCTTCTTGTAATCGCGATCCTTCCCCTTGAATCACGATTTTCTGAAGTACCGGTAGCAAATTATCGACGTAAAAATTTCAACTTCGTCCAACAACTAATGGTAAAACTCGTGCGAAAAATTATCAAGTAATCGTGTCTAGATAAACTAACATCTGGCAGTCATAAATTAAGATAATCATAGACCTATCCAAAAGATCCTTAACCCATATTTTGGGAGAAGCTACAATAAATACTATTTTATTTTATGTAATGATATAATACTCATTAACTGAATGAAACTGCATTTTTAATGAAATATATTTTACTTTTCTCCTTAATGCAACTCATAGAAACTAGGAAGGAAATTGACGGAGCATATAATCTTCTTATTGGTGTCACGAAGTCTGCAATTCTGAATGTACAATTTAGCATCGAAAAAATTAAACGAAACACTAAGTAAAAAACCAAAATTTATAAATCATGATTGGTAAAATATTTAACACTGGTCAGAGTTTATTGAGTTGAATGCTGCCAAAAGTACTATAAGCTACGATAAGCCCTGGTCAATATATAAACCATATCTCATACAAATTGTGTTAATCATGGGTCAATTCTATATTTAATCATCACAAAAGGCTCAGAATAATTTTACATTCTGGAATATATCCTTCATTTTTATGCTTCTGAACTCATTCACACAACATAACATCATTCGGAACTTTAATTTCAATAACTATTTTACCATCTTACATCATAACGAAGTTCGTAGTAACAACTTTCATTACACAAACATCAATTTATTAAAAAATTATCTCCAGTAAACTCGAGCCATCTATATTGCTGTTAATATTTCCATTTTTATCCATACTCTCTTAGAAATTAAAAATAATCACAATTAATAAAAAAAATTACTTCTCAATTATAGTTTCTCTTTTTTTAAGAAGTAAAAGTTTTACTATTTCTCAATTCTAGGCATTTTTAATTGTATTTCTACTAGTTAAAGCATTTTAATTGTATTTCTACTATTTAAAGCATTTTTAATTGTATTTCTACTATTTAAAGCATTTTTAATTGAATTCGGTCAAGATATTTTTTAATCATACTTCTACATCTGTAAAAAATTCAATGATTTCTATAAAAGCATCTTCGTCGTAGTTTTGTTTTTCCTTTCAGTAAAAGATAAAGCAAAATTCACAGGTTATAAAAAAAATATTATAATAATTATTTTTGCTATTAAATCTAATGATGACGAATTGAACAGGTCTTTAAGTGAAATTTTAAGATAATTCTTATGGGAAATCAAAGATTAGTATTTAAATGAATTTTAATTCCAATGTTTTCATAATTTTTAATTCTGAACGCATGCAACTCCAACTTTTATTTTATTTTATTATTTTTATACACTAATTTTCGACACCCACATGTAAATAAACTCAAACTAGAGGTTTTTTTTAAAAAAATGAGAAAAAAGAGAGAGAAAGAGACGCCGTCCATATATAAGGATGAAAGATATTATTATTACCCTTCTCAGGGATAAGACAACTGCCAAATAGTGGTCTACACCAGGGGTCTTCAATCCGCAGCCCTCCGACTCATGAAAAAATACAAATTGTTTCACACAAAAACAACGTCCTGGCTCGACATCCGAAGTCTGAAATCTATGTATTTTATTCTGTTGTCATTTTCATATTTCATAATAAATATCTTAAAACACTATAAAACTAAAGTAATACGCAGTTTTCCTCTCAATCGTGTTTTTCTAGCACATAGGCATTAGGTGTAGTTCTATTGACTTGCAGTGAAACAATTATTTAAAAAAGAATCAACTTAGGACTTGTTAAATTCTATTCTAAATATGTTGATATGAACATCTTCCCAACCATCTGACTGCATGCTCTGAAAACGTTACTGTTCTTGAGCACTTACATTTGTGCACACTGGCGGATCCAGCGAGGGCCGGAAGGGGCGATCGTCTCCCCTCCCGCCATGGTTAAATAGAAAAAAAAATTAAAGACGATGAAGAATATTTTATATGTTGTTTGTTACAACTGTAATAAATAAAAGTCTTACACTAAAGTCTCCAAGCCTTGGAGAAATGCGATCCAGACGTTTTTCCACGAATCTACAAGCTACTCGTCTTTCAAACTACGTTTTCAGTAAGTATTGCTTCAGCAAAACGTAGTTTTTTATCCTTGAAGCGCCGTCAAACTTGGCTTCGAACGCGGATGACAGAAGAGACTTTTAATACACACCCACAGAGACATTCATATTGATGTAAATAAAGTGATTGACAAATTTTCAAAGAAACCAAGATGGCTCGACTTTGCACTATAAACTTCAAGTTTTTTAAAAAGTTGCTTGTTATGAAAAAAAGTAAAATAATTACGATGTTTTTGTAGTTTGAATTTAAACTTGCTCTATTAATTACATTGTAAATTTTCGTTTTTGGTTATTGTATATGTCTCCTTTACTAGGTTATCCTTCTGTCATACTTCACTATAATCTGCTCTAAACCATATAGTTTAATTAAAGAAAAGCCCAGCTTTAATTCATTGTCGTAAATTAAATATTTTGGTGAGTATAAAGCAGGGTTGTCCAACCTTTTTGGGTAGCGGGCCACTTAAAGAATTTTCACGGATCTTGCGAGCCAGCGAAAACGGAAAAAAATTTACACCCAACAGCCTCCCTTAGAGTTTTTTCCAGTTATTTGTTTGCACACTTGCGATATAGAAAGGGGCTACCTATGCTCTCCCCACGATTTTTCCGTATTTCTGAAAAAATTAAAAATTTTTGCTTGAAATTTTTTTATTTCAAACAGTTGTAGGCAGGCCGGATTAACATTATTCGCGGGCTAGATTGTGGCCCACGGGCCGTATGTTGCACAACCCTGGTATAAAGGAAGGCTAGTAATATAACAACATTTACCTAAACTATTTAACAGTCCAAAACTAAAAATTTTGCCGACGAGAGCCCCGAAACCGCCCCCAACCCGTAACAATATCCTAGATCCGCTATTGTCTGTGCATAGGATGACGTAAAAAAAAGTTCACAAGGATGGGGATGGGGCTACAGACTTACGATGAAGGTTTACGGAGCTATAAATCCATAGGTTCATATGTATATAGGAAAAATGTTATTGCAGTGGGAATTACAACCCCCTTCAACCCTCTTGCATACGCCAATGCATCTGTAAACAACTGTTTTCAAAAATGAAGTTGATAAAATGAAAAGTTAAGACCATAGAAACTAACGTCTACCGTGAAGACACTTATAGGGCAGCAATGTTAAAAATAAGCAGTGACAAAAATCTCGCTAAAAGGTTTGATTTCGCTTTACATATTAATAACTAAAAGTATTGTAAATGTTTTTTGCTTCCATACGTATTTTACATTGTAATATGCAGTAAAACCTGTTTAAGGCGGAAACATAAGGAACCAGAAAAAAAATTCCGTAGCATGTTGGTTTCCGCCTTATGGAGGTTACATGCAAAAAAATATATGCATAGTTAAATTCAGTGGTAAGAGATGACTGCATATGCTTTTTTTTTTCTTTTGTCTTATCTTGCGAACTTTAAGACTATATTTTCCTTTTGATAAAAATATTTATTTTATCACTGCATTTTATTTTTATTAATTTTAATTTTTGCACTATTTTGTGGGTTTAGTAGTTACGATCAATATGGTGCAAAATTTCATGCAAACTATACATGCCAATTTCATACAAAAAGTCTATTATGTAAGCTTAAATTGTAACGATAAAGTACCTCCCTTGTAAAGATAATGATTCCCTTGTATAAAGATACTCTCCCTTGCGGTGGGTTTATCCATGAATTGATCAAGTCCATATGAGTAACTTTTCGTTCTGGTTAATAATGAACGTTTTTATTTAAGAAGTGGGTGGCACTGGCATACGCAAGAGGGGTCGATTATGATTGTAACCCCCATTGCGATGAAATTGTATATAGTATACATGTAAATACAATGGAGTTGTAGCTCTGTAACCCCCCATTGTAAGCCTGTAACCCTCTCCTTATGAACTTTCTGGGTATGCTATGGTGGGTGGGTGGGTGAGTGGGTGGGTGGCGTGAAAAATGGTAGTCGGACAATCATAGGCGTAGGCAGAAAGTTCATAAGGGGGTGTTATAGGCTTAATGGGAAGGGTTACAGAGCTACAACTCATATATTCCTATGTTAAATATACAAAATTTCATTGCAATGGGGGGTTACAACCCCCAAAATCGTCCCCTGGCTACGCCTATGTGGACAAGGGCATTCTATATCTGTAAAATGTCTTTTGTTCGTTATCCCCCACTTTGCTATTTGCATTGTATTACAACCCTCTTTCCTTTTTCTGCTGAGAAAATTTTCTTCCTGTTATGCATATTAAATCTCGTGGACAAATACTAATTTTAATGAGATTCAGTAGGGCCCAAAACTAAATTGGGAGTCTTGATATAGTTCACAAATACAATAAGTAATGCAAAACCTATAATTATCGTGGTGTAATCAATCCTCATCCACAGTAATAACAATTTGGCGTAACTGAAGGTTACAATTTAATCATTGAATAGACGGTGATAAAAGTCAAGGAAATTGTCCGTTACTCTCCTTTCCCCCTAGGTAATGATTATAAGCCATCAATATAATGATTATTAATGATTACCAATATATGGACTACAGTACCAAAAAAATGCAATATTCTTTATGATGTATTAGCACATGATTAAAATTGCAAATCTTGCTAACAAACAAAACACAATTAGTTTTAATGCAGTATTTATATTAGAGTACGCTAAAAACATTTAGCAACCAAATTCCTGAACGAGTCTGTTCATTCATGGTCGATGGGGAAATTCATTCGTTGTCTCGTTCAGTGGACGATTTGGCAGGCCTGTAATTTATATGCAGTTCCATGATGTTTGAGATCCTTAAAATGTATTATTTTTTAGCGAAAAGCTACTCTTCTTTCACAGTGTACATAATCTAAATCTTACTTCCACAATTAAAGGTACAAAAAATTTATAATAACATTTAAAATAGGCATGAAGTTATCTTGGGAGAGTGGTGCGTTGTTCTTACATATGAAAAAAGTACAAAGTGTACTCTCCAGAATCTGAAAAATTTTATTAAGTAATTAATCTGTATTATTAATATCAATAATCCTCATACAGAAACTTGTATTTTTCTGACGCGCTTTTTTCCTTCAGTAGTTGCATTTTACGTGACCTTTAAAACGTTCTTCTTCAAGCGAAAGAATTTTTACATTTGATGTATCTTTCCAGTAGATGGACAACCATTGACAACAACGGGGAAATTTAATAACTCTCATGAATTGCTAATCCATTATCTAATTAATTAATTAATTAAGCTTTATAACTAGAATAACCAAATAACTTTAATTAAATATTCAAAAAATATAGTAATAAACAATAAAATAAATGCACAGATTTCCATACGCCTAGCGCTTCTTTTACTTTCTCTACCACGCATTTTTTTCTAACATTCTCTAGTGCGTTTAGAAATATAATTTGTTTTTTCCCAACACAAGAACTATATTCATTTATAGTTAATAATAATCATCATTATTTACTTTCCTGTTAATTAGTTACATTCTATGTTAATTATTATATCATATATTTTTTAATTCTAAACATGTGCAGCATTAATTATAGAAAGCTGATCACGCAGGAGCAAATACTTGTATAAAGCTCACTCGTGACCAAGTATGAAAATTTCTAGGTTTATTTGTTTTTTTGGATTTTTTATGACGTAAAAGTATCTGGACTATACTGAGCCAAGAAAATTACTGAGTAATTTTATATTTCTGGATGCGCTCTCTATTCCGCATTATTTAATACCAAGTTTTTTATATAATAATATTGCAAGCTATTTATTTTTTTCATTCCTCTTCTAGTTTATTCTACATTTTTGATCCAGAGTAATTCATATTGTTACATCCAATTTCAATTCTTATTTTCTGTAAATAGAGATACATTTACAACTTCCCATTCTATCTTTATTTCCATCTGTACTTAGAATTATTATTAAGTCTTCATGCTAATACTTCTTTAGTCTCTAAAACATTTCTGTTAATGCACAATATTTATTTAGTTCAATTGTCGATAATAATTTATATTTTTTGCAATTAAATTCCAGTCAGATTTTATATTCCCGTTTAAAATCTTCGCATCTTTCTCTGTTGGATATTAATCAATTTCTCTTTATTCACTGTAGCCATTCATCCCCAAACATATCGCAATATAGCACCACATACTGTAATTTAACGAAATATAAATTAAATTTAAATTTTTATTGCAAAATATTTTCAAATATTTTTTTAGAATTCCTACTCCTTCATTCATTTCATTAAAAAAACTATCTATATGGCTGCTCCAATTCAGTTTGTTTGATAGTACTGTACCCAAATGTTCCGTCGTTTCTACTATTTCAATTTCTTTTCTCTCTATTTCTGAATTTTTGTTTTCATTTTCTAAGTTCATATTTATACCTTTATTTCTATTTAAAAATATCATTATTTTTATCTTGTCTACACTTACCGTCATCTGATTATCATAGAAATATTTAACACAGTAATAAACTTCATCCTTCACCCTTTTAATTGTTATTGAATTTTCATGTGACATTATTATACTAGTGTCGTCAGCAAGTAACATAATTTTCCCTTCACTAAATAGAGGAAATGGAGCATGCACAAATAGGAATTCTAGAATAAGTTCATTGTGAGACTGACACCATTTCTTTTATTTTAATCAATTATATTAATTCATAATATACACTCATAGCGTTAACGGCGCGCCTTTTTCTTCCTCCTCCTCCTCCTCGTCCTTTATTTGAAATCAAATCACAATTGTCAAGTTTTTTTGCCATAAACTTTGTCGGACATCGAGACAAGACAAAAAGTGGGCGGAGTTATCGCAGGTAATCCCACAACGGAGGTTGGATATCAAGCAATAAAAGATAAATGAACTGAAGACGTCACGCACACCTCGATATCACCTCATCTATCATTTCAGATCCAAGTCAAGCATGCTCTACACGTAAAAATTGTTAAACCCGCTCGCTTGAAACCAACTTTTCTCCCTTGCAAACGAATATCTTTAATTCCATGCACGAATGTGTCTTCCTTGAAAACCGTGACTTTCTCCCAAGGTACCAACATTCTCATACCTTTTATAATTTAGCCCATCGTTGCGTCCTGTTTATTTAATGCTAATCGAAACAAAAGTAATGATGCAAAATATGTTACACATAGCCTTTAACAAAAGTAACTGCTATTTTTTTCTCAAGTATTTCTGATATATATTTCCATTATAATCACAATATGTGGTTTTTAAGAGCACCGCATTCACCAAAAATCAAATTCTTCGTTTAGCTATATTTCTCTCTCTCTATCTCTCTCTCTCTGAATTGCGAACTATTTTACGCAAATTATACAAGGCTCCTCGTTTCGTAACCATTCTAAATACAGTACACGAAAAGAGTTTGCATAATAAAAATATTAATTACGATGAACTTGACAAAATAAATATAGCAACCCAAACTAAAAGTGAAACAGCTACGAACATAGCAAAACTAATAATATGCCTTGATGCTAAATGTAGCTTATCCATACCGTCATTAGTGGAACAAAACAAAATTGAAAAAAAAATATGAAAGACAATCAAAAGGAAATCAACTTTCCTAATAACAGTCAAAACTACGAATTTGTGTGTTTCCAGTGGATGAAGTCAATCTTCTCTAAAGGAAACTATCTGCTGATGGTGAAACAACTATTTTTCTTTTTTTCCACTTCTAATTCTGTGTAATTGTCCGGTTAATATCAGCCAACGGATCGAATACCCCAGTCAGTTTTACATAATTTAGCATTCAGTTATCTATTAATTCACCAGAATTCAATTTTTCTGCATGCTTCTGATAATATTTGGTGCCTTAGAAATATTTTAACTTAAATCTGTTAGTTCTATTTAGTTTTAGATCACTCGAATTCCTGACGAGGGACGGCCATTGCCCGTCCGAAACGTACGTCGAATAATGTGTTAAAATTTTTTCTCCTACGCCTAAAACGTTGTTTTTCTTAAATCCATTTATACTGAGTAGTGTTACGTCACCAATCAACCTTAACTTAAATGTTGTTTGTTTTATGACTGGCAAATGCTTCGTAAAATTAAGGTTAAAAGGCGAATGCAGTTTTAAAATACGTCTGGTGCGTGAACAAAGTACACCGCCTCAAAACTATTAAAAATTATACAAGTTGTGAGGCGGAGTGGAAGTACCGCAACATAAACGAGCCATTTTTGGAGTAACTATTTTGTGACGTGAGTTAATGAAGAATATTTAAGCAATATAGATATTTGTATATTCGAGAGAAAAAAAAAGCATAAAAAGACTATGAAAAGACTATGAATATTAAGCGTTGACATTTAAAGTGCAATAAAATAAATACTGGACTGTAAAAAAAATAAAACATAAAATACAATAGATGATATAAAGCATTGGCATGTGGGACACAGAAAATGAAATTAAATATTAGCATGTGGATAGTAAGTATTTTTTTAAAGATTTAAACATATACTCGCTGTTAATGTTAGTAAGACTTGTCGGGAGAAGATTCCAAACCATGGGACCTTGGGAGTCGATAAGATCGTATAAGTAATGTGAGGTGGATTGCAATAGGATAAGGCTTCTGCCGAATCTGGAGGTATAGCTTTTATAATACTGTTTTTTATATAAAACAAATTATATCACTTCAATGCAGAGTTATTTTTAAAACAATTATTTTAAAAAATTTTATTATTTGTTCTACGTTATTTTGACTTCAACCATCACTCGTCATCCATTTATTTATTGAACTTCGGAAAATTGAAGTATATGTATGTGAAATAGTATTTGAAAATTTAGGAAGAAGTAAATTAAACATTTGGAACCAAGACATCAAAAATCTATCAAGACAAAACAAATAACATATTTGAACTTCCTCATACAGGTCATTCCATGCTGAGGGAGACAAAAAATACAATTTTCAAAATTTATTTAGAATTTTTTCAATGTATAGAGTTATTTGTATAATTCCTGAAGTTGCTTGCAACACTGTATATTTTTCCAGAAGCACTTCGTTTCTTAAATATGCTATACTATAAATATACTATACTAAATATATATATATACTACTGATATACAAAATATACTATACTCTGTAAAGTAAGTGACCAAGTACATATTTTATTTTGCCGAGTCTATTAAAATCTCATTAACTAAATAAAAATATTTTGCAATTCTTTGAATAGTTGTCTATCACAGTTAAAAGTTGTGAATCTTACACCTGAAAAACAGAATAGAAATAAAATAATTAATTTTAGTTTTAAAAAATCTTTCATGTGCGTAACGTGACCATGACATTACATTTTTTCTGTATATGTGTACAAATTTAAAAATCCAAAACCGCAGTAAATATAAAAGATTTGACCCATTGCATTGTATCAAAATATGTCATAACAGTGAACCATGCAGGTCACATAATCAGCACATTGCATGTTAGAGAGCAAAACTGTTGTCTAAATCTAACGTTCCTTGAATAAAAATATATTCAAATAAACCAGAAACACTGCAAACGTGTAAATAGTTCATAAATTTCATCAGGAATACTTTTGCAGATTTTATAATATGGAAAGTAATACATATTTTGAAGACAAAACTACGAGCGAAACATTATAACACGAGTCTAAACACTATAAAGCATAATTGAGATGCCCCTACTGTTCGTGTGTGTAAGAGACGTAAATAAAAGAGCTAACGGTTTTATTGTAATAAACTTTGAAATTTATTTAAAGTATTGACCTCAAAAACCATTAAAAAAAATAAAATAATTTCACAACTGGAAAAGATAAATTTAGATCTTTTTAAATACACATATATTATGGTGAATAAAAACATCCATATCGCCACAATTTAAATTGTATTTCATGTAACACCATAGCACACTTACGCACGCATGCGCACACAAACGAATAGAATAATTGATGATTAAAGTGGTTGAAGTTTTAAAAATAGGAGGCAGTGCGTGTCAAATTTTTAAGGATCATGTGTTTTAAATAAAGCGAGGAGAAACCGTAATACGATAATTAATAACCAAATGAAAAACATTCAAGGAGCCTTGCTTTATCTAATACGAAAATGCGCTCGATCAAATCAGAGAAAGTTTTGGAAAATAATGCAGAAAATAGGCTTTTGAATATTTAAATCAAGCCATGAAAAATCTTTGCCATTGAATGAATAGAATTTCACTTTTTCAGAGCACAGCTCTCAATCAAAACTAATTAAAGTAAAAGATAGGGTTGATGTTTGTCGTCAACTTGATTCAACGTCTACCTGAATATACGAATGAAACCTAATAATAAACTTGTATTAACAAAGTGCCATTCGCAAACGAGTAAATAGACATTCTGGCAAAGAATGAAGCTGTTCATAAGCTATTAATAAATTCCATAGAATTTGCAAGAATTATATCTTACGTGAAAATACTATTCTTTAGACAAAAAATTTCCTCTAAACCTTATATAAATAAATAAATGCCTCATTAATGCAAAAATATTAACACATAACGCCATTATAGAAGAGGTGTCCCTTTTTTGAAATATCGAAGACATGGTATTATTTTCGAGCATAACTAAGACAAAAAATATTATATAATTTTTAAAATAATTGTAAGATTTTAAAACAAAAAAAAATGAACTTCTCCAAAATTATGCAATGCAATGCATCAATACTGTATATTTTACCCAAAATTATGCAATGCAATGCATCAATACTGTATATTTTACCCAAAATCATGTATTCGGTTAAAAGGCTCACATTATCATTCTAAAAAACGATGTTTCTTATTCACATAATTTATTTTCTACAATTTCCTTTTCAAGTAAAAATTGTTTCCCTCATTTCTGTCAAATTATTCTTAGAAGTATGTCCGCACAAAGAAAAATCTTCAACTTATGGTCTAAAAAAGAAATGAGAAAAAGGGAGAAAGAAACTTTTGATATATTGATGGGTTGATGCGCATCCTCAAATTTTCTCACAAGCTATTTTAAAGAATCATGACTCTATTCGAACTCATCCGTCTCTTTCAAAGACAAAGCAAAATGTTGCAAATTGTCGTCAAATCGGAAGCAATTTCCTTTTAGGTATCTGTTAATCTAACTACAATAAGATTCAACCAAGCAGTAAGACAAAATGGATGCTTGCTTCATATCGCAGAGATCATCCCGCCTTGTGAAGACGCACTAGAAAGAAGTTTCACTTATTACGAATGCTGTTGGTCTCTAGAAAATTACGAAAATCCAAATGAGTTCAGGCTCATTTTATGAATTGTACGCATTCTTAGTTTCATAAATCATAAGAATAGCGACATGACGTTCTTTAGATAATTTTAATACGCGAACGTAACTTCGAACAAAGCATCTGTGCTTCTTTTATTGGCCATCGGGTCCCTCTCATTACTTCATCGTAGAGATTCAAATGATTATTCGTAGAAAGGAAGAGGGTACTCGATCGAGCAGATTAAACAGTGTCACGTAAAATATTAAAACAGAAAATAACTTTCAAACAAAGATACGCATACCAAACTACAATACTTTTCCGAAGTTTCAACACTAAGTTGCAGAATAACAGGACGAACTGTTGTTGTTAATTAGCAAATGATCTTTGATAGCTCTTTGGTTAATGATTTTTGCATATATAGCCCATTCAATCCTTATTGATAAAAATTACTATTAGAACATGATGACAAACCTATATAAAGAAATTCTTAAAGGACGAAAAACGTTACAATTCATAAAATGATTCTTACAATCATTTGTCATACCATTCAGAAATTTCTTTATTCTTTGCTGTTTCTATTCACAAATTCATCATTATTTAATTTTCGGGTACTTAAGTGATCTACAAAGGATGCCTCCAGCGAATTCTAATTTACGATTCTTGAATACTTTTAGATTAATTATTAATTTTCGCCAATTGTGTGTAGAACGTAATGTAACTGAAAAATGGGTACTTTACTTTCGACAATCAAAATAATTTAACACAGCTTTCTTCACCTCAGTCGCCATGACAGCGATTACCATAGAGATCATGGATGTATGCAGAAAGCATACATGAGAATAGGATAAAAGTTGTCTCCATAACAGTAAGCAAGTCAATCTTTATTAATATAGTGTTAAATTAATACATTTGCATTTTGAGAAGCAGCCAGTAAAAGTATATAAAACAATAGTCAACAACAAATTTTCAGGTAGTCAGCTGTATAGCAAAACGATTATTTATTGCTAAAACTTTACGTTTCGATTCGAGCTGTGCGAATCATCATCAGAAGAGGTTAAATTACATGAAAAACTTTTGAGAAAATTGTAGAATATACATAAGTTGCGGAAACAGTATAAATACGTTGAAATAAATTATTATGAAATTTTAGAGACGAATATAAAAGCCAAAACAGAAGGAAATGAAATCGATAAATAAAAACCGCCATTCACGCGTTACAATTT
>QLNU02015270.1:125775123-125805144 GCA_006491805.2 Dysdera silvatica
CACTCCTTGATATATGACCACTCCATAGACAGAACCGTCAGTTCATCACTTCAGTCTTTAGAAAAGAAACTACTTCCGGACAATTATTACACATCCAGTCTTATCAAGCTCTCTTCCATAAAAAATCCGTGGTGCGCAACTTATGTGCTCACAGATATTGCCGCACTCAAGACAAACAGTACAAAACTCAAGCATATTCGCACCCAACTTCTTCGAAATGGGTACCCCCCCAAAAAAATACATAAAAACTCACAGTTTCCAACCTTCCTCCAATCTATATTCCCTTCAAACCAGTAGGAAAGAAAGAAAGGAAACTGTGACGACACTTCCTTATTACTAAGGTATTTCTGAACTCATCGCCAAGATTCTCGGAAACCAAAACTTTGCAGTTTTCTACAAACCAATTACTAAGCTCGCTAACATCCTCCTCTATCTAAAAACCCCCCAACTCCAGCAGATCAAACCACCGGAGTTATTTATTTATTCAATAGCTTGCAGTAACTGCATTAGCAAATATTATGGTAAAACTAAAATAACCCTCAAAACTAGACTCTAAGAGTATGAAAACAAATTTAGGACTCAAGATTTTAGTTCACTTCTTGTCTAACACTGCGCCGAACAGAGCCATGTCCCATGCTGGCATAATGCGAAAATCTTGCACAAAAATATTCATAACTATAATAGTCGAATATTCCTTGAAATATGTCAATCTAGCAACAATAGATATCATAACGCGTTAAATGAATTCTACGATCTACCTGCAAAATATATAACGCTTAAATAACATTCCAGCATTTCAACGATTTTCGCACTGAAGATGAAGCTGCGAAAGCTTCGAAACGTTTGCCTTCAACTTGTTCTATGTAGTTTTAATGGCTGCTTCTCAAAATGCTAATGTATTTGTTTCTAACACCAGTCGTAATTTATTTAATTTATTTCGCATTAAATAATGTTAAATTATTTGTTTATAAGTTGACTATTAGAAAGTAACATGATTTTAAACTTCTCTATCATCCGGCTTTTCTTAAATCGTCATAATCCTAACTCTGCAAGTGGTTCTCTTATATACGTGCGTTTTACAAAAAGTTCTGTGCGAAAGAAAATTAAATCTGCAATTTAGAATCTTAATTCTAAACTGTTGTATTTGGCCTATTCTTCTATATAATTTCGAGACCTGAACAATAAAAAAGGCGCCAGAAACAAACAAAAAATGGAGCTTTCGTAATGTGGACCCTTAGAAGATTATTGTAAATAAAATAGGCTCACAAGATCTCCAATCAATAAGTCATGAACAAATTCAGTACAATAAAATCTATCACGACTACAGTTTTCAGAATAAAGTTAGCATATTGCGGACACATAGTGAGACAAGAAAAATATGAACTTCTCCAATTAGCACTAGAAGGAAACGTCACGAGGCTAATTGGAGTAGCTTATATTTATTGTGGACACATAATGAGACGAAAAAAATATAAGCTACTCAAATTAGCACTAAAGAGAAACGTCATAGGATAGAGACTTTGAGGCAGAAAAGGGAAAGGGTGGATGGATGGACGATTTAAAAACTTGGACTGGACTAAGCACAAAACGCATTAGTCATACGAACAAAAACAAAGAAATGTGGTCCATTTTCGCCGCTAACCTCCGAATCAAAGAAGCACTCAAAGAAGAGTATATGCTTTTTATGCACAATGTATAGTTAACTGTCGGAAAATGTATTTGAATCGCCTTTTGTTATTGCAGATAGCAATAATAATAATAATAATGCAATAATAATAAAAAGAAACAGAAGTTCTCATCTCTGTAGAACAAGACTGGGCATTAAGAACGAATGCAATTAAAGCAAAGATAGACAAAAGCCAAGCATATATCAAGTGCCGCCTCTGTAAGCAAGCAAGCTACAAACCATGTGATATGCGGTTGCAGCAAGATTGCACAATCCGATTACAAGGAACGCCTTCATAAGGTGGCAAAAATCATAAATTGATGCTTGTCAAAGCAACATCATCTACACACAAATAAGGATCGGTGGAATCACAACCTGAAAAGTCTTAATGAAAATGCAAAAATTTTGTGGGATTTCCAAATCCAATACGATAAATAACTTCCACATAACACTTCAGAAATTACAGTTATAGAGAAAACCTCGTGTCTGGTTGATCAACAGTACAGTGCCTAGTGACACACGGGTATACGAGAAGGAGATTGAGTAGATCACGAAATGCAAGGATTTGCAAATAAAAGTGGAGAGACTTTGGAGGAGGAGGAAAGCTACAGTTATTACATTGAAATTGTGGACATTAGGTGCTGTTCCCAAAAACCTGGAGCACTACCTCAACACGCTGAAAATTAATAAAAAATACTGCCACCGGTTCAAAAAGTCGCATGTGTGGGAACAGTTCACATCGTACACAAAATACCTCTAGTTATATAAGGTCCTTGAAAAGGACTTGATAACTAAATGAATGAAATCAGACAAATACATCATGGACTGTGAATTTGCACCATAATAATAAGCTCTACAGTGACATGGAAATTACCGCTGTGCAAATGCGTTTTAACCTTTATGGGACCAATCCGGCTGATCACAAGGGCGAATACCCAGAGCTTTGGAAATTAGATTGACATAGCATTACGCAGTTTAGATTTAAAAGAAGAAACCAGCGTTTGCTATGGGGCGGGCTCAAACACTATTAAAGAATATTTTATGATGCAGCTTTTATATAAAATGGTGGATTTGAGCCCCCCGAGCACCACCCCCTCCCACGCCACTGCTCTCGTTTGTCAACATTGAAAAATAAAGCATTTTTTATACAAATCGTAATTATTTAACGAATTTTAAATAGAAAGAAAGTTCTTTTAAAACTAAGAAAATGCCTTTCTTAATAACGCTTCGAATTAATTATTCACCCCTTTGAAATTTTACTTCAAATCTGTACCTTATTTGCCACTTCCATAAATTATAGCACATTTTTCTACAGCCTATCCACCCATAACGATGTCTGTTAAGGCAATAGTGTTTTCTTGTTCACCTTTTTAAGAAATCCTTGAATCATAGCTATGACATATACCATTCTAATAGAGTCCACGTGCACGCACACGCCGGTTTGTTTGTTTGTTCGTTTGTTTGTTTTTCAAAATTCATCCCTTTTGCGTATAAACGGTAAATTGTATCAAATAGATCGTATATTTCTGAAGGCGATGCATGTTTTTTCACATCTTTAAGGCGAGTATTGCATTTTTAAATAAATAAAATTTAATAAATAATTTATAAAAAACACTTCACGATAGGAGCACTAAATTTTCCCTAAAAACTTTAAGAAATGAGCCATCTCCCATCTATCAACGTTAAAAATTAAAGCCCTTTTTTATGCACCGTGGAGATATTTATCTGGAATTTTGAAATAAAGGAAAGGTTTTTCTAAAAACTAGAAAAAAAAGACCCTTTACTTTCATATCCAATGTTCATTCCTAAGAAATTCCACTTCAGACCTCTGTCTCTCACATAGGCGTAAAGCTGTTTGGGCTGAAATGGGCTTGAACCCCCAATAATTTTGAGAACTCTACGTTGATGGTCTCTCGTGTCACTTGCACAAATTAAAGTGCATTTTCTACAGCCTTCACACTCATTATAATCTTTTTTTAGGCAATAGTTCATTTCTCATTTATCTTTGTAATAAATATCTAGCGTTGAAGCAACCTTTAAAACCATTTGGAAAACGGGTCCCGGGTTCGATTTCCCGTGTACGCAGAAGCAATTTTTATTTATTTTCTTTTTTAACTGCATCATGTAGATCATATTTTTCTGAAGGCGATACATATTTTTTCACAATTTTGAGACGAATATTCCACGTTTTAATATTTTTTTAAGAATATCCTAAATTAACAGTTTAAGCAGTAATTCTACCCTTATAATCTAGCGGAAAAGGCTATCTCCCATCTGTCAGCACTAAATAACAAAGCATTTTTCATACACTGAGTAAATATTTAACTCGAATTTTAAATATAAAGAAAGCTAGTAAAGATGAAACGACACACTGCGCAAAATATTAAATAAAATAAAACACATTAACACAGTTTAAATAAATACAATGGTTTATAGCTATTTCGGAAGCGCATTTAGGCTTCCTTCTTCAGAACCCTTTACATAACGTAGTTGTACAAAAGTCAGCCGATGCCAAATTGCGTCCTGTCGTAAACCAAGGAATAGCCTTTGCCATGGATGAATGAAGTTTCTCCAAATAGAGGACATGGAATTGAACGGAAGCTGATCGTTAACGATCAGCTTCCGTTCAATTCCATGTCCTCTATTTGGAGAAACTTCATTCGTCCCATAGCAAAAGACGCGGCTACGGACCCACAACTGGTTTACCCGAACTAATTTTGGACTAGCAATTTGGCATCGATAGTTTTTCTAGCACGTGTGTCACATTAGTGTAACTAGGGTTCTGAAGAAGGAAGCCTAAACGCGCTTCCGAAATAGCTATAAACCATCGTATTTATTTTAACTGTGTTAATGTGTTTAATTTTATTTAATGAAAAAGCTATTCTAAAACTAAGAAAGGTGTCTTTCTTAATAACGTTTCAAATACATCATTCACTCTAAAAAATTCAACTTCAAATCACTCTCTTTTATTTTAATTGCACAAATTAAAGTACATTTTTCTACAACCCACGCTCCCATTGCAATCTTCCTTAAGCTAATAGTTCATTTCTCATTCATGTTTTAACAAATTCCCTAGCATGCCGGCGATCTTTAATACCATTCGAAAAAAACAGGTCCCGGTTTCGAGTCCATGTATACATAGCAGCCACTTTTTTTTTTACCCACACTTCGCCCGTTTACCAAGCCTTAAACTGCATCTAGTCGCTCATATATATTTATAAACATTCTACATATTTTTACAAAATTTTAATTCGAATGCCTTATTTATACAGGAATGTTTATGAATACATAATATTCACTATTAAAGCACTCATTTTCACCTAATAACTTATAGAAAAAACGACTCTCTTATCCAGTAGCCTAGCAATTCAAAGCTCATGGGGGCGGTCAAATGGCTATGGGGGTGCTCAAGCTCCTTTAAAGAGAATTTTGTGATCCGACCTACGAGAAAATAATATGCTTTTATGTCGAATAAGGGCTTGAGCCCCATGAACCCCTAACTTTCCTACAACACCGTTATATATATATATATTACGCTTATTAAACGTTAACTTCTACTTACAAATCTATTTAGGACTTTTCTAAAAATCCGCAGGCAGAGATTTGATTCCTAGGCAAAGTGAACTTGCTATTCCTCAGGAAACTTAAGGCTTGAAAAAGCATGGTGGTCTTAATTACCTACCCTTGCACCGTTAAGCATATACAAAATCTGCAATATCATTTTATGGGTCTCAAACGTTCATAAATATTCATGGGCGGATTTACCATTTTGCCCCCTAGGCTATTTTTGCCGCCCAAAGACTACTTTTTTTTTGCTGGCCTTCCCTACCCGTCCGCCCCAATCAGTGGTAGGAACATAAAAATTGTTACATTCAATATACGCCAAAAACTTTTATATTGACAATAAATATGTTGAAAAACAAACTCATAAATTGAAACATAAACATTAAACAATATTAACTTATATTGAAGTATTATCTCTTCTTGGTATATAATAAATCAAATTCAATTTTATTGAAATAAATTTTAATTTTAACAAAAAATAAAAGCCTATAGAACACTGGTATTTAAATGGAAAGCATGACGTCTAGCTTTCTTCTCGGCAAAACATCTGATTATATCATCGTCTGGTATTGATTTTGTTATATCAGACTCAATACACAAAATTTTGCCGCCCTAGTCTATAGCCTAGTAAGCTATAGCCTATTGGGAAATACGGCACTGTAATTATTCATATTTAAAGAAAATTTTAAAATCCGTAGTGTATTTCAAAAACACAGGAATAACCCCCGCGTTTTTTAATTGAAATCGGTGTATAGAAGCAATCTCTTCAAGAAAAGATTTATCATATATGTGGTGTAGAGTTTTCATTAACAATCTAATACAGCATAAACAGGCGCTATCTGATAAAAAGCGACACTGAACGAAAATATAACTAAATAAAAAAATTTACACGATTATAAAGGGAATTAAAGATTTATTTAATCAATAATTTATTTTTTGCTTGATTGTTAATTAATTTTTAATTGATCATTCAAAGGTTTCTTCGGACCATCTACATCTCAGCTGATGAAAAACGAAGACGTTTTGTCGCTTAGTGCAAAAACAATCTCTTAATTACACGAAGACTGACGACCCTCGAATATTTGCTCTTCTGAAAATGATGGAACCAAATACAGTCTTACCTCCCAATAAGGACACCTATGGGACCGGACATCTGTCCCTTAACCAGTGGCGTCCCTGTTCAAAACGACAGCGGACAATACAATACAAACTTTATTTAGGAAAACCAATTATAATTTCAGATGCATTACATATTTATATATTATGGAGGTATTAAATTGATTCGCCTGATGGGCAGCAATGTATAAAAACTGTAGGGCCTAACAAATTCCACGCTACCCGATGCAGAAATTTTTATTATTTTTGAAATGAATAGATGTTGATTTAGTACGTATTGAGAAACATGCTTTTTAATAGGGAAGATTTACAATTTGAGCCCGCATGGGCCCGAGCCCGAAGCTTCAAATATAACTTTAACCCCTTAATGTACGATTTAAATTTTTTAAAAAATTACTAAACTACACTGTTTAATTTCCTTTGAATTTTCAATATGCGTATATCGACAATCCTCGAAAACGAAATCACATAGTCGTATTCCTTGAAGACTTTCGATAAAAAAACGTCGGTTTTCAGCTTTAGTTGTATCCGTCTAATGAGTCCAAGCCCGCCAGATTCGTGGCTGAACCCGTCTCATCTCTCTCTACTGCAATGTACGTTTGCTTGATTATTTTTTTCAATTGCTTCAAATCTTAAGTCATCCATTCGCTTTCCAGATATCAAGTACACAGTTTATCCCTTGTGATAATCTAAACTGATTTTAAATAAAAAAATCTAATTTGATTAATAAACTCGAGTTTTTTATTTAGTTCTTTCAAAGTGTTTGTTTGTTCACTTATGGTTTTATAGCGCGAGAATAGCAAAAGTCAAGCTGCGTCGGGGCTTACTAGTTTTCGGAGGATCCAAACCTCTACTGTGGCAGAAACCAAACCTCGGACCACAGTGAGCAGAAGTGCAGCACCTTTCCTACGCAATGTTGAATTAAGGTTCTTATGTGGCACTAGCTGAAATAGCAGAGATCCTAAAGAAGGTAGCCTACCTATCCGCGGGAATTTCGAAAGATTTGTACAAAATATAAAATTTTGGCATTTTTTGCAAAGTTGAGAGTGTGCAATAGCGTTTTGGTTGTCAAAGCAAATAATTCAGAAGAATTTCTTCTAACCGAAGAGCTGGATAATCCAATAAGCCTAACATTGCGAGTCATGCATACGGCCAGCGTCATCAATAACAAATTCGCTATGCCAATAGCGAATTCGTTATAGGTTTCCAAGGCGCGCGTGCGTGTATCATGTGCAGGTATATGGACTAAATACAAAAAAAGTAGGAGCCTAAACTTCGAAATGGTAATTTTTATAGAGCAGAGGATTGTCGGGTAGTATGATGAATCTATAACCCTAGTAAGCTTTTAAACATGTTTTGCTAAAAAGAAAAAATACGTACTATATTAAAATAACCTGAACACTATCTACAATGAAAATAAAGCGACTCACTGTGCTGAATAGATCACAAATCTTGGTAAAAAACATAATGGCCACGTTAATTTTCTCAATTTTATGTTATTATTTATTGGTGATTAGTTCGCTTTTTCTTTAAGTGTTTTGTTTTCTTAACTGTTATTCTTTCTTATTCTTTTTCTCTCTATCATCTTTTAAAACATTTTAATAATTTAAATAAACTCATTTCAGTTTAGTCAATTTTACGTGACCTTAGATAACGTGAATTAATTTTAAAAATTCTTTTTTTTTTTATTATTATTATTGTAAGCACAATTTTTCCATTATTATTATTATGTAAACTTTTTTTAAAAGGGCTAAAAGCCTTCGAGAAAACGTTTTAAAGCTATATTAAAACATATAGTTCTAAAAACTGTGCCCATTGTGTTTTTTACCAAGATTTTTTGTAATACTAGCCACAACGTTTAAAATTTGGAATTGTGATGCCAAGTAATAATGTAAGCTTACTGTTCAAAAAGCTGGCTACGTGACAGATTTCTAAAAGGGAAAATTGTGATACGTTAGATGTTGTTTAAATATTTGCACACAACATACAGTAAATTCTCGTTATAACGAGCTTCACTGGACCACTAAATTATGTCGTTATAAGAGTATTTCGTTATAGCGGAATTCATATTAATTCATTAACATTACATTACATATTCACATAAATATAACACGTAAAGCATTTCTCACCCTAACTTGATATGGCTATGATGGAAAAATGGTTAAATTATCCTTGCATAAGGTAATGGAACAAAATTCGAAAATTAAGTAAAATAAGATAATAAAAATGTAGATAAAATTGATAAGGATATATCACGCTTTTTTGGCCACATTGCCTTTCAATAATCCTTTACCAATCTCAGAAATTATCTTTCTATTCTTCCAAAGAAAACTGTTATCGTTTCACCTTAGGTATATCGCTACCGAAGAAATTGGGGGGAAATCGCAACTAACACCGGACACAGACAGCAACAAAATGGACGCTAAACATTACTTTCACTCCATGTGTTGGTCCTCTTCCCACCAGCTGTTTGTCACATTCTCAAGCTAGAGGGAAGGTGGGGGAGAACTGAAAAGCAAAACGAATTTGACAGTATAAAAAAATGTCAAGGGGTTGAAAATGTCGGTTTAAATGCTGCTTGTTCCTTCATTTGTATTCACACACAAAAAATTATGACAGATTATTTATTGCATTTTGAATTCCGTACAAGTGAATTTCCTTTCTTTATGCAATCGGGGAAAAAATTTTGAGGTCTCTAAAAAATGTGTCGTTATAAAGGAATTTCCGAAAATTTACTTCGTTAAATAGAAAATTTTAATACATTGCCCTAAGCGCATTTGAAACGAGGATTGATTTTAGTTTCGTGATGACGGATTTTTTGCCATATCACTATTCCTTATAATGAGAATCTACCGTATATCGTTTGCTGCAGAGTTCATAAGTTGTATCTCGTAGTCCAGTGGTTCCAACCTTTTTCAAGCCGCGACCCCCTTTTATAGTAATCAAAAGATCCGTGACCCCCTCTGTCTGCCACCGCCACATTTGCATAATAAAAGCATTTTTAAGAGAGTAAAGAAAACACATTAAATATAAAATTATATTATATTAATTATATATACAGTCGAACCTCGTTAAGACGAACACGCTTAAGACGAATTACTTTTAATACGAACCGTTTTCTGAAGTTCCGTCAGATTGTATAGCATACTATGCTTTCTGGAAAAGACGAATTACTGTTAATACGAACTGATTTTCTGTTCCCCTTGGTGTTCGTCTTAACGAGGTTCGACTGTATTATATTAATTATATATTATATTAATTGTATATTATATTAATTATATATTATATTAATTGTATATTATGTTGATTATATATATATTAATTGTGTATATTATATTGATTATATATATTACATTATTTATGTATATTATATTAATTATACATATTACATTATTTATGTATATTATATTAATTATATATTATATTAATTGTATATTATATTAATTATATATTAATTGTATATTATATTAATTATATATTAATTGTATATTATATTAATTATATATTAATTGTATATTATATATATATATTATATTAGTATATATATTATATTATATTAATTTATATTAATTACATATATACTAATTTATATTACAGATATAAAGTTAACAACCATTAGTAAAATATTGCAATGTGTGTAGCCATGTTGTTGTAAAAGCGTTGGAAACATTTGGTATGAAATTCCTTACAAAAATAATTGCAACTAAAAACAGTTTTGACGACCCCAAAAATCTATTCACGATCCCCTTGAGGGTCGCGACCTTCACGTTGGGAACCACTGTCGTAGTCCATAATATTCGTGCGTTAGAACAATTGTACGGTAAACACATGTCCTCCAAATCCAAACACGTTGCAGTAGTTCACTCATTTGTTCCTGCACTAGTAAATAATCCTCATTAAAAAACGCAGTTTCAAGACTGCGCTGTCAAAACCACCCACCAAGGCGCCTAAAACCAGAAGCATCGATAAGTTACAAACACAGTCAACAAAGATTCTAGCGTGATTAGCTGCAGCTTGAAGACCATTACGGTCGACACTTCATTTATCCTCGAAAAGGAAGAACATTCCATATGAAAAACGACCTACCTTCGTTAGGTGGCCGCCAGTCTTCTGGCTTCGCAGAAAACTCTTGTGCGTATTCTCAAGCATATGCAAGCACGAACTGTTAGTTTCAGTCATTAACCAGCTTGAAAACAGAACTCGAGCGGAATTTCTAAAAAGTCTAGCATTAACCGCCATCCTGCCATTAATTACAAGACGAAAGCAAGTACTTTAAGAAACTGGTTTGAAAAGAGGGTCGTTTAATTTTCGGCAATTACAGCGATTATCGTTACTCTACGATGAATCCTGGAAGCATCTGTTAAGTGGATTGAGGCGATCCGATGACGAACCCCTAAATCGAGGAAGATGAAACCCGGTATCGAAAATTTCATCTTTACATCGCCCTTTGGTTTAACCCAGAAGGCTTTGGAAACAATTCTTTGGAGAACACCCGGCCTCAACCATCTGTACTACTAACTTTCGTAGCATCTTATTAAATTAAACATTCACAATTGAGATCTGTTAAAAGAAACCTCATGCATTCCGTATCTATTACAAAGCAAAGGAATGTAACATACCTTTCATTTCGTCTTCTCTAAGAGAACGTATAGTGAATTTAATCCTTTTTAAGCGTATAGGACAGCGACGGATTAAGAGAGATGGCACTGGGCGCCAAGCCAAGTAGGGGAGCCAAAATGTCCTAATGGCCCCGAAATACAAACACCTTTTGTAGAAACTTATCTTATTAAATTATTAAGACATCGAGTGTTTTAAACCTTATTTAATTTTTAATAAATTAATTATCCTTTTATTATTATCCCTTATTTAATGCTTGTATAAATTATTCGTTACTACAATGTGTTGAATTAAGTTAGTGTGTAAGAAAGTGAAAAACCTTTTTTTCCCACAAAACCACAAAACCACAATACGACAAAGCAAGTCAGAAATTAGGAAAGTAACAACTACATCAAAATGGATGACTTGTCTGACTGTACAGAGGATTTTCCAGATTATTGAAACTCACATAAGGCTTTAATTTTTATATTAAAACAGTTTATTTTTTGGCTCATCAAAACAGTGTACTTGTGGTTTAGTTACATGTTATTTGTTATGATAAAATTTTGATCGTTATCGTGACTTTCCATCTTGTAATAAGATTCAGTATTTTTTTTAATAAGATTCAGTAGCCTATTGAGAAGATGCCTAAAAACTGCGCTACGAAAGGAATTATTTTGAAAATAATGATTATTTAGCGTGAGGAGGGGCGAAATTTTGGGCTCGCACCAGGCGCCATATGACCTCGATTCGTCTTTTCTATAGGGTCGTTATGAAAATGTAATATGGACTTTAAAATTATGATTATTTAGTTTCTTGAATAATAAAATATTTAAAGGTTTTTTTTATTTATCTAATATTAGCTGCTTATAAATCCTGTATTTGAGCCCATCCTTCCACCAGTTTATAACTCAATACCTTTTTTAAATATGATAATGGCGAGAAGAGATGGATTTTTTTTTTTTTAATAATAAAGCTAAACTCAAATTAAGCATAGCAAAACAAAACTAGGTGCTGAAGTTACTTCATGAAACTATAATGCTAATTACAAATTAAACTTACAACGTTATGCCGTTTAAAATGCCTGAGTTTTGTTCATACAAATTATCGTGGTTCGATTTTGTCTACATGTACTAACCTACGCTAAATTTATAACATTTAACAGCTCAAAACTAAAATTAACTATTCATATGCATACTTCAAAGTTACTTTCATTAAAAAATAAGGTTTCTATCGGTTAAAATTAAAGATACTTTCCAGTGTAAATTGCGCATTCCCGTAAATTGTTTAAAGTATTATCATTATTATTATTCTCATATCAACTCACATCTTCAACACACTTTTTATCTGACAGATCATAAAATGTCCTCCATCTGTGCTACCATGTGCACACCATCGTCGACTCCTGATCCTGTTCTTCCAATTACCTGAATGTTGCGTTCATACTTTTGTGAAGAAAAGCTGTGTGATTATTCAGGGACAGGAAACAATGATATATCTATTGTTCTCAGAAAGGGGTCGCTGATTTATTTCCTATTAATCTTCGAGAATCTTAGAACTTCGAGTGACTTCTCAAAAATTTAGAGCTAGGTGATTTAGAATTTACTGGGGAAAATGGAGCGGAGTTCGAATCCTCCCATTTCGGTTGACGGCAGGGGAAATGGAGAAAATGGGGTGATTAACTCTCCGGAAAGAGATTTTACCGGGAACTTTCACAACCCACTCACTCTACAACCACCCCCTCTTCAACCATTTCCCTTTCCTCCTCCTCCTCTTTTCATCCAAATCGGAGGAGGGGTGGAGGAGGGGGTGAGGGTGAACTACTGAACCTCCATTTGAGACGTCTGTGGTTTTAATTTGAAAGTTTCCCGATTGTCCCATCAACCAATTTATCTTTAGCCCGCCCCGCAAATCTTTCAACACCAAAAGGGTGGAACGAAGGAGAAGATTCTCGTGATCGACTTTTCAAACACGTCATAATCAATTAATTAACTGAGCCTTTTTGACGAGATTTGGCAAATTTTTATCAAATTTATTTTTTATTGGGTGATAAATCATGGATGTATGTGGGATGTTTTTTTATTGTTTTTATTGCAGGTAAAACTATCATTTCGAAAAGTTACAAAAATTACCTTATATGATCATTGCAGGAAATAATGCTTCTTTTATATTACTTTCTTTTTTGTAGCGTTTTCTATCTTTTTATCTGTTCCTATACTTGTTTATTCGCTCGTTTCTTATTATTGTTCTTAATTATTGCTCACTTTTTTAGAATGAGTTGTCACCGTTCAGTTATGTTTCTAGTGTGCAAAATGAACGCAAATTTTAAAATTCAAATAAATCCGCGGACGTGACATCCTCATCAATTATAATGTTGAGCTGAATTAAAATACATGAAATAACTGCGTTAACCCTGAGAAGGGTCATAATATCTTACATCTTTATACGTATACGGAAAAAGAGAGAACGTTGTTCCATGTCCTCGTTGGTCTAGCGGTTAAAGCACTCCGCACTCAACGGTGGGCCCTAGTTCGACTCAAGGTTTAAATTGGGCGAGAGCCTACAGGAGCTCGGCTCCGGTACTTCTTCATTTTTGGCGATTATTTAAATATTAGCCGGAGCCCTTAAATGGACACTGTCGTGAAAAAGTAATGAATTTGTGATTAAGGTTTACCTGTTTTATTAAAGATGTATTTATATCATTATTTTCATTTGAATTCGAAAGGACGCCAAATTCTTCTTTTGTTGAATATTATCACGAGACTGAAGTGAAATTTTTCAGAAACTAACTAGCCATTTGGCGAAGAAAAGTTTTTACGCAAGAGTTTTACATCATAGTCCAGTACTGATAGCTCGAAACTTTAAATAATTTGAATCTATTTTTGTTTCCCGATAGTTTTTGTTCTGTGCATAGAATAGTACAATGTTTTGTCTACCATATATGATTTTATGTATCTCTTATCCGTTATATTATCTATTTTAATTAATGTTACCTCTTATTGTACTTCGCTTATGTAATGTGACTTAACCTGTAATTTGATGCGTTCACCAGCGGCGGTTGTCGGATTGGATGGCAGCGGGCTTGTCAGGCCTTCTCTTGGCCTTTTTCTGCTGTCTCCCTCCTCGGGTGTCACGTGTCGAACTCGTAGAAAATAAATTATTATTATTATTATTATTATGTCTGGTATACATTGTTGTGTTACACAGTGTCAAGGAGATAATCGCTATCCTCTTGATCTAGAATTCTTAGTTCAGTTAAAGTCTCACCCAGAAACCTGAGAACTGTCCATATATCTTCTGAAAATATAGGCGGTGCCCAGTAAGGCAGTTTTTTGTAGGTCTGTTGTCGTTATGTCAGTAATGTTCATTATTATTATTATTACTATTACTAATATTATAAGGTCATGCATTTTGTTGTCCAGAAAAATGGACATAAACAATTGATATGATTTATCGATTCTTTTGCAGCCATTCAATGTTCTAATCGATCTTTCATAATATTAGGGCTCCTTCACTTTTTTTTTGTTAGAAATTAAGCCCTGGTTCGACTCTAGAATGGGGACGATGTCTCTTTTTTCCTATACCAAAAGAAAGATCTAGTATGTGGGATTTATTTTTTAAGAATGAAACATTCTATGGATAAACATGTCCTTTAATGAATGATTAATTTCTACATCTATTACAAGTCGTCGTAAGGGTCATTGTCATGCGTCCAAAATATATCGCCACAGCTACATACTGTCGCGGTAATCTCCGATATATCCCATATCTTCGTAAGCGTCGCTGCCCTGATTCCGCACTCCACCTTGGTTGCTTAACCTCTCTCACGTGCTCCCCGGGTTTACGCTTGCACCAGCGCCACCGTTCACACACACTCCTGATGTCCCGTGTGTAAAGGGGGTGGGTGTCCCAACCCACAAGCATGAGTTTATACATGGGTGTCAAATTTATGAACCGTAATAAAAGTATCCCACGAAAAAACTCACAAAAAATCACCCCGGCGGCTTTGTGTGTTAACCATTATTTGGCAATTGTTAGCCTGAGAAGGGTAATAATATCTTACATCCTTATATACGGAGAAAGAGAGCATTGTTTCCTGTCCTCGTTAGTTAAGTGGTTAAGGCACTCCGGGCTCAACCGAGGGGCACTAGTTCGACTCTAGTATGGGGAAGATGTATTCTTTTTTTCTCCTATTCTAAAAGAAACTCTAGTATATATAGAGCTTAAACGTGGGTATCAAATTTATTAACCGCAATAAAAATACACCCCAGTTACCTAGAGAATGACTTGGAAACTAATCCTCGATAACTATGTGCCACCTACAATTCCATCGAAAGATCGGCTGCATTATAAATATTACCGCTTTTTATAACTGGGTTTTCCAGTTTCTGTTATGACTGATGTTTATTAACGTTTTCAGCCTTTCTTCCAAAAAAAGAAAATCTTCTGGATAAAAACCATAATTAATAAAAGCAGTATATAGGGAGTCGATAATTACGTGAGATGATTCCGATTTCTTAAGCTGCGTGAAGTTATCAGTCCCACTCAAAACATTTCATCATACGGTTATTAGACATAAACCACAAACAGATAATCTTCTAATGACGCTCTTTAAAGAATTGCACTACTCTTAAGATTTACCCCCTTTGGTATTTTTAGGTAATTTTCTTTAAGAAAAACATATAAAAATAAGTATTTAAACTTTCAATCATGAGTGTCCAAATTTTTTTATCTAAAATTTACTTTAAGAAATGATCCCGTTTTATGGTTCTGATAAATTTAATTGCTAAATAATTGAGATTCATACAAATTTGATAAAATCGTTGAATTAAAAATACAATCAAGAACGATCCAAAAAAAATTCATTATCTCGCAGAGCTAATTAAATTTTCTTTCAAAATGATATATGTAGGATTTGCATGTTTAACGTTAAAAATGGCGATGATGTAATTTTTTGACTCGTGTGTGAAATGTGCCGATTTCTCTCTCTCTTTCTCTCTCTTTCGGACAATTGTTTCAAAGTACGTCGATTTTCTGGTCAAAGAACAAATTTTTAACAAGTTCCATGAGTTAAAAAAAGTTAATTACGATAAGTATGCGCACCTTAACGTGTTTTAAGAATATATGAGAAAGGTGAATCTATATTAAATATCGTCACTAATGCTGCAAAGCAAGGTTTTTGATGCTGAGCAGAATGTTTCAGATAGTAATCGCTATCATTCTTCAGAAATCGACTAAAGTGAACACCAGGGGGAGCACAGGTAAATGTAGTTCGTTGTTTTTTACTCTCTTTTAATTGTCGATATTTATAAACTGAAAAATTAAAAAATATAATCATTCTGACACGCATGCTTAAGCTCAGACTATAGATTTTTTTACGTATAGAAGAAAAAGACGCCACGCTCTAGCCTGTAGTCGAAATAAAGTCCCTCCGTTACATCCAGAGCTCCTTAGCCACTAGACCATCAAGGCATAGGAACGACCCTCTCTTTCGCCGTATATAATATAAAGCCGTATAAGGTTGTAAGATATTATTACCCTTCACAAGAATAATACAGTTCCCAAATGGTGATCACACAAAGCCACCGGGACAAGTTCCTTCGTAATTTTTTGTAAGGGAAATTTTACATATAGTAATTTTCTGACATCCACGCTTAAGCTCAGAGATGAGCTGTTTTAGCGTATAGAAGAAAAAGACACATTGATCTGGCTTAAAATGGAACTTGCGTGTTAACCATTTGTCAGTTATGTTGGAGAGCGTCGTTCCTATGCATTGGTGGCCTAGCGGTTAAAGCGCTCGGAATCTAACGGATAGACCCTAATTCGACTCTACTTCCAAGGCGATGGGTCTTTTTCTCCTATACATTAAAAAAACTCTAATCTGAGCTCAAGCGTAGGTGTCAGAAAACTACTATATGTAAAAATTCCCACAAAAAATTTAAAATAAACTGACCCTGTTGCTTTGTGTGTTGACCATTTGGAAGTTGTGCTATCCCTGTGAAGGGTAATGATACCTTACGACCTTATATACATAAGTCATAAAATAAATATATTTCCAATTAACGACGATTTCTGTTCACTGGCGTCTGGTCTTGATCTTCCCCATTTCCAGCCACTGAATGTAAGTGCTACAATTAACTGTTCTGTACTGATGAGGTTTTCTTTGTATGCAAAGATAAGCAGTGTGTCTTTTTGTTGTTTGTTTTTTAATTTAGTTTTACTGGTTGAAAAATAGCTGCTAAAAAGGTCTCACACTGTAAAATAAGGTGAAGAATTCAAGAAATTCCATTCAGTTTAAAATAATATTTATTAATACTTTAAACGTTTAAGATAGTCCACTAATACTCCAAAAAATAAATAAGTTACAATACAACGTTAAAGAAATTTAGTACGCCTTTTTGGCGAAGCCCTCGTGGTACGTGTGCACACGTCGATGGTAAATTGAAGAATGATTATTATTTTAGAATTCAAAATGCAGTCACATACTTTTGCCAAATATACAAATAATAGGTAATATAAAATAAATGTTGTCAGATACGGAAAATGAAATTATGTACTTTTGGAAAACATTATATAAAAGCAAACAATTTGGCAAGTTGCCAAGTTTAGAAATTGTACGTATTAAGTTTTCGTTTCTTAGTATTCCAAGTAGCAAAAACAAAGGAAACCTACAAATTGAATACACAGTATTTCTATTATGGAAGTCCGCAAAGATAAAAATCATTAAAGAATGAAAACATCATTATGGAAAAAGCACATTAAAGTTAGCTAGCTGCCTGAGTATACTCTTAGAAATATTTTAACAGGTTATGAGAAAATATTAGAGGCGGTATGAAAGTGAAGATCGTCATAGAATAACCATCTAAAAATTCATTGTCCTAAAGCAAAAAAAAATGACGAATCCTTTTTACAACGCTTGACCTTGACGCAACAAGAGCATCCAACCTTCCAGTTTCTGGTGCATTACTAAAAGAAAAAGCATTATATCTAGCAACTAAATTTGGAAATGAACATTTTCAAACTCCTTGTTGGTTAATTATCGAAGTTCAAAGGAAAATCTGGGCTTAATTTTAAAAGTACATACGTAGAGAAAATATAAGATGTGATTAAAATAAATACTATAGGAGATAAAAAATATTTCTAAACAGACCAATGCATTCATCAAATGTATTGATAGTCCTAAGCCTGCAAGTGTAAAAGGAATTAAAATATTAGTCAGCCGTTACTTAGCACATTATTCAAATTAGCGGCGTTTTTTCACGGTCCCTTGAGAGCTGTTGATGAGAGAGATTACTGTATGTTATTTTAATTAAGTAAGATACATATTAATCTGCAAATGTTTTATAATTAATGGACAAATTTTTACTAAGAATTAATGTAAGAATATGTTAGATAATTGAGTAGGTAAATTTCATTTGCATTATGCCTTTCTTCACCTGACAACCATGGGTTAATTGTTAATAATCAGGCACATTATGAGCCACAGATCTGACTTTCAGGCACTTTTTGTCAAATTATTATGCCCCAAAAGCTTACTCGGCTTTAATTCCTTCCTTTGCGTCCATTCATGCTTGAAAATAAGTCCAAGAAACGTTCATCTAAGTTATTCAAAGTAATAATACTTCATTTCATGTTTTCCAAGCAAAATTTTAGAATTTCGCATTTCAAGACTTTTTAAGTCATAAGAGACAATCCTTCTGAAAAAAAGTACTTGTTACTTGTTAGAAATCGTCCTCCCAAATATTCTGCCGTTTAATTAAAAATGATAAATACCGATACGCGCAAAAAATGCAGTTTACTTTTTTTGTGTTTTATAGCAAAAAAACTGCCAAGATCATGTTGTGCCAAGACGTATAGTTGACAAATCTAAATTCCTGTCGTTTAGGGAACTATTTGACTTGTTTCCTGCAATTAGTTTTGTATGGCCTTTCTCATAATTTACACATTATGCCACTAGTGTTAGTGTGGGAAAATAAATCGTTTATGTGAAGAAATAATTAAGTTTTTTTCAAATTACAAAGAAAGAAATATATTATGCGCTACTAAAAAACCGAATATGCTTAACCCATTTCACACCGTCGTGAGACTGAGCTATGAAAATAATACAGAAATGCGCAGAGTGGGGAATACCCTTACAGTTTACTCGTCGAATAATAATAATAACACGAGCCTCACAGTGATTAGCGCCAGATCCGGAGGATATCGCGGCGCTTAACCGAAATGACCAACTCTCCCGCCACTTTCCACCTTGATGCGCGTTCCTTTCCCATCAGCCAAATCTCGCCGTGGTTTCCTCTCCTTTTATTCAAGCATATGCCATCGTTAATACGACCCGTCTGGTTGAGTGGATAGATGGATGTGGAGAATAAGGCGGGGGAACAATAACCTCCATCGAGAGAACCTCAAAGGACGGACCCCCTACCCCGAATCTGACATTTGCCGACAAATGGATTTTTTCTCTCACATGATTTGGGGAAAACCTATTCTCCCATGGAAAACTTGCCACTTTTGTTTCCAAAAATTTTGTTTGCAAATACAAATTTAAATTTAAATCTAAATAATAATATATAAAATAACTATATAAAAGTGTAAAAATATGTTCATAGCATATTATTTAGAAACCTATATGTAATAAAAAAAAAGTACTTTTCGAAAACTTGCAGTATTGTTTTTTATTCTTGATAGTATTATGTTAATTCCCTTTTATTACCAATTACACACCCTTCTCTTAATGCATATTTATCTTACAAATCTCTAATTATACGTTTTAGAATAACTGCAATTTTAGGAGGGTGTCAATAAGTTCTAGGAAAGAGTTAATAAAAAACAAATTATGAGGAGTATTACTTTTTTATTTTTCTATATTATCACTATTATTTTCAATACACTTATCCCACCTTTTTTACAAGATCGTCAAATTCTTGAAAGAAGAAGGTTTATAGTTGTCCCCGACACCAATTTTGGGCACCTCCGAATTCGTAGAGAATCGTTGTCCACATAGAGCATTCTTAAAGCGCGTTGACAGTTAAAAGTCATATGGAGGTTGGTCAGGACTATAGACAGGGTATGATAACAGTTCCCAACCAAGTTTGCTTAATGTTCCATAATATTTTTGGCTACGTGAAGACGAGCATTGTCATGGTGGAAAATAACATCATGTTTCAGATTTCCTGGTCTTTTACGACGTATTACTTCAGATACTGGATTTTTAAGCAGATTAGAGTAGGATTCTGAATTTATTGTAAGTTTTTCTTCTAAAAAATCGAGAGAGAGAGAGAGGTTTCCCGCAGCGTTCAGCGTCGCAAACACTTACATATCCCGATTTAAATTTATCGTGCTATAAATAAATAAACTGTAAATTGACTCATGCATTCATTACCATACAGCACTTGAAATCCTGACAAAATTTCTTCAGGTTTCACACCTTCTTTGGTTAAAAATTTTACAACATGATGTTACTCAATGTTTGACAGCCCTCCTATAGTAGCCGCCATTTGTTTTTATTTATTGCGTATGTGCTGTAAGTGCCAGGAAGGCGCAAATTTACCACAGTGTTGTCAAATGTTTACTCTGTAAGTTTTTCAGTGATTTGAATTTATTTTTTACATGATTATATAAATTTTTACCTAGAACTTTTTAACTTACCTGCCTATAAATCCGTAAATTACACAGATAAAAATCATAAAACATCTTTAATTGAAAATTAGTCATAGTTCTTGTGTCAATTTCAATGTGAAAAATCGAATTAAAATTATAGGCAGACAGGCGTGTTTCGCGTTCTTACTATAACCAAATTTTATACAATGTGACGCGGGGTGTAGGTATCATTTAGTTATTTGTGAGGGACTTGTAGCGAATTTCGATACATTGATATTTTAATTGCGTGATCGGAATAAAATCTTCGTTATTACATATAACATTCGTTACGCTGCCATTAATACTTAAATATTAATATATACGGAAAAATGTATTTTTATAAAACTCTTATTATTAAATAATCATGCAAATTTTATCCGCTTCTTGACCAGTATTTCTTACCTTTCTAATTCCAGATTTATGTTTACAGCTTTATTTAACCAAATCGAAATTATTAAAATACCTAATTTGTTTTCTAATTATGTTTTGTATTGCTCTATATCTCGCAAACCCTTTTAATAAAAATTTAAACGTTTCGTTCATAGTTCTGTCATAATTAAGTTTTAAGTGCATCTAAAATATTATTAAGGTATTGCTAACGAAACAAACATTCTCCCTTTCTTGATCAGAAACCTATAACCAAATAAAACTTGTTAAAAAAAATGTATTTTTAACCTGCATATTTATTTCATATACTTGAACTCTTAACTTTATTCTTAACTTAAATTCTTCACTTTACTCTTCAACTCGTAAGTATATACTCATATCCCACTGAAGGAAACACCTGTGGAACTGCGAATAGGTAAACATTGGCTCTTGCAGTGTTTGGCCGGAAAATAGAAGGTAAATTATTCGGGGTTTTTTCGAAGTAATTCCATAAATGTTAAATCGAAGACCGGCAGATATAAGCTTGCAGAACGTTTGAGAAAAGAACATTAAAATCGTTTGCTTTTTGACATTTTCCTAATGTACGCAGTTATATTTAAATAAACTGGAGGTGTTTCCGATTCAGAAAAAGAGCTAAAGAAATCAGAAATGTTGTAAAATGAGTTCCGAAACTAGTGAGAAATATCCAGAACTAGAATAAAGCACTAGAAATAACGCCAATTTATGTAAATGATATATGAGAAATAAATGATGCCGGAACGGAGAAAAAGAGACTGATTCTGGGGATTTCTGTTCTCAATTTAAAAATAAGGAAAAATAGACTTTTGAATAACACTTATATGAATAATTGCTGCTGGGAATTGGATCATATATAGTGAGAAAATAAAGTGACATGCCAAAAGACCTTGATCGTGCAAGAAGGTATAGAAAAAAAGTAAATAAAAGAGATAAGGAAGATAACAAGATGGAAGAGGTCACTGAGGATCAAAATTCCCTGATTTTAAACGAAATAAGACAATTGAAGGAGGAAATCAAATTAAGGGAAGAGCACAGAGAAGTGATAGCTAAAGTGGATGGGATCCTTGAAATAGTGAATAAAATGACACAAAGAGAGTTGATTAGAGAACAGGAGCATAAGGATATGATGGAAAAAATAGAAGGAACTTTGAACTATTAAAGAAAATAAGATCAGCGTTTAAAGATATAACACGAGAGTTCGGAAAGATACTGGAAGATAATAAAAAGATAAAAACTGATATTATTGGTATATGTAAGATATTATTACCCTTCACAGGGATAACACAATTGCCAAATAATGGTCAACACAGAAAAGCCTCCGGGGCGAGATTTTTGTGAGTTTTCGTGGGGGAATTTATTATACAATAATTTTTGCCACCCACGTATATGTAGCTCAAACTAGAGCTTTCTGTTTTTTGAGAAAAAGAAAAGAAAGTAGGTCAAGACGCCGCGGGCTAAACGTGGGGACCCTGGTTCGAATCCAGGATGAGGACGGCGCCTCTTTTTCTCCAAATATAAAAAAAAGCTCTAGTCTGAGCTACATACACATGGGTGGCAAAAAAAATTATTATATAATATTATTGGTATAGATACCGAAATCCAAAGAATAAGTAAAGATAATGAAAATATGGTCAATGACACTAACAAAGGAATTGATGACATAAATAATGAAAATTTTTCATTGCGTATGAAGGTCAACGATATTGACCAATATTCGAGATGGGCAAATTTGATAGTGAAGGGAATTCCAGTAACCGAAAATGAAAAGCTGGAGGACTATATGAATATTATAGGTGAAGAGCTAGAAATCCAAATTAAGGAGAACGATATCCAAGTGATACATAGACTTAAAGGCAAGGGTGGAAATATAATTATTAGATTTAGTAACATTAAAACAAGAAATGAATTCTGGAGAGGGAGAAAAAATGCTGAACTTACTACTAACATCCTGGGATTGGATCCAGACAAAAAGATATATATCAACGAACATTTGCCTAATCATAACAAGCATATGTTAAATGAAGTAAATAAAATTTAAGAAATAAAAAAATTGTAGATATGCATGGACAAAAAATGGGAGAGTAATGTTGAGAAAAAGGGAAAACACAGAAATCTGCCATATATATATATTCTATGAAGGATCTTGACAATTTGCAATGAAATACTAAAAATCAAAAATATAATAAAATAAAAAAAGAGAAAAAATTAAAGATAAATTTCAGGGGTAATAGATTAATAGAATTAGGTCATAATCAATTTATAAAATAGGTATCTGAACTGAGGATCCTCTATATGAATGCAAGAAGTGTAATGAACAAAATGGAACAAATAGAAAATTTAATAAGAACAATGCATCATCCTGAGATCATTTGTATTACCGAAACGTGGAAAACAGAAAACTCAGCAACATATATAGAGGGATATAATGAATACTCGATTTTCAGAGTGAAAAAAAGAGGGGGAGGTCTATTGATATATACCTCCGAAAAAATCAGTAGTATAGAATATCTGGAGGACTTTGAATATTCAGATGTGAATATAAAGATAATGGGAATTATAATATATGGTATTTTGTACATAATTATATATAGACCTCCAGTGGGTCATATCGCACAATTTCTTGAGATAATAGATAAAATAATTTCTCAAGCAAAAAAATTCAAACGGAAAGTTTGTATTATGGGGGATTTTGATATACGTTTAGAAAATAAAAATTCAAATAAAACACAGTTGCTTAATTTAATGGAACCATGGGGATTTTTTAATACTGTATATGAATCAACAATAATTTACCAATATACTAAGAGTATAATAGATTTATGTTTTACAAATACTAATAATATAACATATCAGATATTAAAAAACCAATAAGCGATCATCTACCGATTTTATATACGAATTATGATGAGGGGAGAGATGTGAGTAAACAAGATAATGTGAAAGAGATCAGGAATTTTGCCTAATTAAATATAGGAAAATTCAAATGGAATATAAAAAATATAGATTGGAATAGGATATTATATGAAAGTCAGAATAATAGTGATATGTAGGACAAATTTATCGACATATTAAAAGAAGAATATGAAAAAATATTTAAAATTATAAGGATTAAAAACAGAAAACGAGATAAACTATGGTTTGACAAAACTATAGATAGGGCTATAAAGATAAAAAAAATAGAGCTTTTAAAAAACTTCTGAAGACAAGAAAGAAGACAGACTTGGAAGATTTTAAAGTAAAAAGAAATTTTACAACACAAATGATTGGAAAAAAGAAAAATAAATACTATGAAAATAAGTTATTGAATAAGAACATGAAACAACAATGGGGAAATATTAACGAAATATTGGGAAAAATGGATAAGAAAAGAAAAATTAAATTAAATTAAAGATAGATAATAAAGAGGTTACTGATGAAGGAGAATTGGTGGAGGAATTTAATATATTTTTCACTAATATTGCGGAAAATATGATAAAAAAAAATGACCAAATACAAGTAAAATATTATTTGAATAATAGTGGAGGTCAAATAACTTTGTTGAAAATAGAAAAAAAAATTAAAATAATAAAAGAAAATAAATCTGCAGGATATGATGACTTACAACCAAAAATAATTAAACAATGGAAAGATGAACTTAAATATCCATTATTTATTATATTTAATAAAATAATTGAGTCAGCAGAAATACCAAACAAAATGAAAATTTCTAAAGTAATCCCTATTTTTAAGAAAGGGAAAAAATGATATCAACAATTTTAGACCAATATCTCCACTATCGATTTTTGCTAAACTACTAGGAAAAAAATTACGTACAATCGATTAATTGATTATTTGGAAAAAATAAGATTCTATCTCAAAATCAATTTGGCTTCCTAAAAGGAAAATCGACAGGTGACATATTGTTAAAAACTATCGTAAAAATTCAAAAGAAAATAGAAGAAAATGAATATGTAATGGGGCTGTTCTTTGATCTCTCTCTCAGGCATTTGATGTTTTCGACAGAGAAAGATTATTAAAAAAATGGAGAACTATGGAATAATGTTGAACTATGGAATAATATGGTGTTAAAATTATTTGATAGTTATTTGACTGATGGGTATCAAGTGGTTAATATCGGAAAGATTAATTCTAAACACAGGAAAAATTCTTATGGAGTTCCACATGGCTCTATCCTCGGTCCACTACGTTTTTTAATTTATATTAATGATATCACTATGGGGGTTGAAGAAGTGGACATGTATACGGATGACACGAGTCTATTAATTATTGATGGAACCTTAGAGGGATTATTCAAAAAAGCTGAGGAAAATCTAGGCATTCTATATGATTAGTTTATAAAAAACCAATTATTTGTCAGTACAAACAAAACAAAATACATATTTAAACATACAAATATAGGGATACATGGGATTGAGAACTATAAATTAAGTATCAAGGAGGAAGAAGTTAAATGAACGGAGGAATGGAATTTTTGGGGGTGTTAATTGATGACAAATTGAATAGACAAACACATAGAAACAGTATGTAAAAAAATGGGTGGAGGAGCAGGAACTATATCCAGACTCATGGACAAAATACCAGTGGATATCTCAATAAACCTTTATTATGCATTAGTAAACAGTCATTAAATATATGTAAATTGTGTTTGGGGAAATATGGGAACTAGTAAAAATAAGATAGTACAGTCAATTATGGATAGAGCACTTACAATTACAACAAATATATCAAATCAGCAAAGAGAAGAAATAAAAAATATAGAACACTTAATGCTGTTGAAATGCATGAATTAAATATTTTGAAAGTAATGTATGAGCAAAAGCAATAGGAAAACATACTAATACAATAATTTGAAAAGAAAGAGTAAATGTTAAAACTATAAGACCAATGGGGAAATATGAACCTATTAAAATAAGGACTAGAATGGAAGAAAAAAACATAAATTTTTATGGTATTATATACTGGAACCGGCGGCCGGAGTCATTGCAAAATTGCAGAAATATTTTTAGATTTAAATCTCTTGTAAAAAGACATATTTTAACTAGAACAAATTAACTACAGGTGTAACCGTGGGAATACAGAAATTTTTTATGCATTTCCCACCATGCCATGCATGTCTCCAATAAGTCAACCCTTTTTTAAATGTTGAATGGAAAATATTGAGAGCGATTCTATGAGCATGGAAACAAAATTATTATTATTATTAAGTATACTTAACTACTTAACCAAACTCTTAACTTTACGTGGCCAAGTTTTAGAAACTGATTTCGTTTTTTTAAACGTATTTCTAAAAGAAGAGTTCACAATTCTTGAAATGCGTCGAAGGCTGATCTAGATTCAAACAAGATGATCAGTCATATCTCCTTTCGATGATCGTTTAAACAGAAAATGATATTTATATAAATCGAACACTACGCAGATTAAATTAAACAACAATATAAATCAACGTTTATTGGCGTAGTGATACCAGCGCCGATGTTATGGCGTGATTAGATGGTGAAACGTTCGAAAGAAAATAAATATTTCTGCGTTCGGTGCGCCCTGAACCCAGGAAGGTCGTGGGTTCAGGTCCCACCGAAGGCAGAAATATTTATTTTCTTTCGAACGTTTCACCATCTAATCACGCCATACCATCGGCGTTGGTATCACTACGCCAATAAACGTTGATTGATTGACATTGTTGTTTGAGCAAATGAATATTCAACTTGGCAAAGTATTCTTAGCGTAAGGCTTCCTTTGTTCAAGACAATGCACCAGCTGTTGATTCATCACTTCGTTGGAGTTTTGAAAATAACAAACAAGTAAATGATTTATATATTGGTTATCAGTTCGTGCATCTTTCAAGGGGAAATACCTTAAAAATTCACTGTTTAAGAATTTTCCGGCTTTTTTTGTTTTAAGCTTATTCACGGTATCAGGTTTACCTTGACTGAAATTTCCTTCAAGCAGAATGCATTTTAAATTGCAACGCGATTCTTCAATTTTTGCAATATTCGTTGGGCTAATTTTGCTTGTCTCGTAGCCTAATTATCTTATTTAAACAATGATTTATACCGGAGACTGTATTTAATAAATAAATAATAGAAAATATGACATGATTTTTCGATTAAATGCATCAATTTTTTCCATTTTTCATCGATGTCACATTTACTGTTTCTTATTTTTAATGACACACCCAATGACTATATTAAACTATTCTAATAAGAAATGAATCTCTAATCGTGCTTTGTTTTAACTTAACGAAGCAAACTCTCATTATTAATCGTTCAGTTTTGTAGATTGGAAAGTCATGAACCCGGAAGCTAGAATTTTTTTTTAATTTTTTTAGCAGACAAAATAATTTTTAAAGCAACGTCATGTATATCTTGTAAATAGAACATAGTATATAAATATAGTGGAAACACGATTAATTATTTTTGACGACTTAGCAAAATTGCATCCAAGTCGCTAACATTAATTCATACAAATATGGAGATTAGTTTTTTGGGAACGCAGCGTTATAAGAAATTTAACGTCCACTTCTTCTTGGCATATATTTGTCTAAATTGATATAAATAAACAAAAAAATACATAATTGTAAATAATAAAATATTTCATGCTATTTTCTTAGAATCATAACGTCACAGGTTAAAAGATTATGTTAAATACCTATTTGTTATCCATGAATGAATATAAAATCATTATATGAAACCTGTAGATTCTAATCAAAATGAAATGCCTGGAGAAAGTTTTCATCAGATCTTAACTAGGAATACCAAACGAAAGTATGATAGCGTTTTATTGTCGCTATGTTATTATTATTATTTGAGCTATTCATTGAATATTTTAAATTACTTAATTTCCAATACCTTCATTTATCTACTGGAAATCGCTTTACTCTTGCGTAATTTAAAATTTATTTTCTTTTAAATGTGCCATATAAATTTTGCTCGACGTAAAGTATATATTCAGTTACCAAAAGAGTATGTTATTTAAGTGGAAAAAAATCATAAGGAGACGTATGGAAAATTAGTATTTTTTACTATACAATAATTATTTTGAATAAAGAATCACAATAACTTTCTAAACGTGACTTTTTGTACGATTTGTTTTTAATTTAAATTCAACAGTGCCCATTCAATAATAATAGCTCAAACGAGTCTATAAAAAAAATAATTTCCTTATAATAATCTGCTCACCAATTTTATTTTACGTAGAGTTAATATTTCCAATTAATGAAATTCGTTTAGTTTTGTTACTCCAATAATGAACTTTTAATTCGGTCCAATGATACTTAGCGCGACATCCCTCCACCTCCTTATTCATCTGACTAAGAGTATAAAGATATAAACGTCCGCGTGGGAAAAATAAAACTCGATCAGGAAAGTTGAGTGATGTTGACCGCAGCGAGGGGCCCGTGTCCCAACACTTCCATTTTGTCGCCTTACAAACGCGGTTAATGCTAACCGACTTCCTTAACTGCATCCCGGCATATAAATATAAAAATGTACGTATGACTCCCCCACACTAATGAGCGGACCCCCCGTCATCGAGCGAATGATGTTTTCCTTCCCTTTCGCCCGCATCTTTCTGTCCACGTTGATTCTGGTGTGCCCTCCCTTCCCGTCACAATACATAAAATAAAAGTCGATTGCGCCCCCTGGGACACTTTTCGCTCTCCCATACCCCTTGCCCCCTTCCTCTCCATTTTTCATTCGAAAGGGAGGAGGAGGAGGAGGCCCAAGCGCAGGGTACTCTAGCGGTAGAACCGCCCTTTTGCAATGAACTGTAAATAGGTTGGGAGTTGAGTTATTGAATCTAACGCCATTTTGCCACTCAGCCAATCCTCTATCACATACCACCCGCAGTCTTTGAGCACAATGCAGTCGGCCTTACCAACATACGCCGATCTGGATAGCATGCTTGCACATAGGAAAGAGCCGACGACCCTCTGTTTATTGAATGTCGGGCAGAAAATATCTAAAATCTTGAGTGGAAGTTGAAAAATGATCACAGCGGCATTCAGGGCTTTGAAAATCGTCTTTACGAAAGCAAATTCTTACTCAGCGTGGCTTAAGTAAAATTATAGCTTCTTAAAATCTGACAGAGATCAACCATATTTGAAAATTGTCTGATAACCTTCAATTTCTTATACGTGCAAAAACGTGTGTATTAATATGAGAGTGGATATTAAATATCACTTAGAATAGGCCGAAATGCAAAGGGAAGTGCAGAAGTGGATTTAAAACAAAATATGAAAGAGAACAAGGGCACCAGGCCTGTAACCAAGCCAGGACCATCAGGGTCACGGCCCCAGTTACCCTATCAAAATATTTATATGTAGCAGTAATAACATTATGTTAAAATAATGAAAATTATTAAAAATTAATGATATATATAAAACTGTTTCTATATACTCTATATTTATATAAAATGTTTTTATCTAATTCCTCGTTCCCCACTCAATTGCCCTCTCCATAAAATTTAAAATATAAACCTCGATATATGCTAATATTGCAGTATTTGTAGTTGCAATAAACTAAAAAAAGGCATTAGACGAGCGTCGAATTTATTTAGGTCTATAGTGACGGAATGCCTAAATTCTGTACCGCTTCCGACAATTATTTTATAATCATTGAGTCCTCCCCCATATGCCCTTTGCTTTGTCCCAGTTGCCCCTTCATCCTGGCTACAGGCCTTAACAGCTGCTTAACATGGCATTCCAACCGCGATACGTTACCATATAGTCAAGCTTATTTGGAATCGAACTCAGTTTCGTGAATACAAAGGCTATTTTTAAATAAATAAACAAACACAAATTTTATTTGTTTCATGTGATCATTTACTGCATTACATCACCACACCATGTATTACACTATGCATACACCACATAAAACATGTATATTGCTTCATGCATAATGAACACATATATAATTTAGATTACGAAGTAAATTTCACGACTGTTTAATCAAGGGAAATTATACCTAAGGACAACATAAATGCAACACGTATTATGATCACCAAAACAGGCCATGAGTAAATACCTAAAATGATACAACGAA
>QLNU02015270.1:125812055-125825104 GCA_006491805.2 Dysdera silvatica
CAGCCTTAGAATTTGTACAATGAATTAGGTCTAAAATCACTGCATGTTATTCTTTTCAAACTGGCCATGTGGGGAGGACCCATCCCATATAAGGGAGGGTTGACCAGTAGGTCAAGGATCCCTTAGGTAAATATTTTTCAAAATCTACAAGATTATTTGAACTTCTGAATTAGATCTTATTTAAACTTCCTTCAATCCCAGAAATACCTAATAAAATCTATATACAGTACATGATAATTTTTTTGGAATAAGGTCTGTTGTTTACACCCTCAAAAATTGGAAAAAATCTCCCCTTGAAAAAATTTCTGTGTATACCCATGAGCTGCACCACTGATCACTATTAATTATATATATAACCAAATGTTATTTCTTTTTCTCAGATGCCTTTTTTCCATAAACCAATGGGGAAACGCTCATAAGAAGTATTTCATAGAAGTTATGAAGGCAGCCATAAAGAAAATTGCTGATGAAGGCTTTAGTGTTTTTTGTAGCACAGCAACAGGTTATTGCACTGATCAGGAAACTGGAGAGGTATATAAGAAAAATATAAATTGAGTAAAATTAAGGAAGACTTACGCAGCCTAGTTACAGAACTACAGGGCAAATTTTTAATGATGTTGAAGACTTTCGAAAGAACATCACTGTCATCCAAACTACATTATGAATTAACTCCAAAGACTACTAGACAATTTGTATATGACAGTTTACATATTTTAATTCTAATGCCAATAAAAAAGAGTAACTGAAATTGAATATGAAGTGAGAAAAAGGTGGAAAGAGAATAAAATTCAAAAGAGCAAACATGCAAGGGTCCAGAAAGTACTAAAGAAAACTGTTCTTAGTACAGGTAAATCAGATAGGCTATTTATTGATACCCCTTCTAATTATACTGATGAAGACAGAAGAAATTGAAGAGCAGCATAATCAGTTTAACGTTGGGGGACTTTGCTATAGTGAAATTATTTACAACAGAGAGATTTGTGTTATTTTGTTGAATGGGTGACACATGAACTATTAAATAATGAGTGTGAAGTGACCTTCTTACGACGATGTGAACAAACATACTTTTGTTTACCATGAAAATGAAGGTTCATCTGTTGTTTATCTAACAGATATGACAAAACTGCCATGTCCTATATTTTCTGGTTGCACTGAAAACACAGTTTTTGTTTTCACACAATTCATGCTACTGAGATAAACATATAAATTGAAATTATGGTATTACCTATACCTGTTGTAAATTTTAATGCTTTCAAATGGAATAAATTATTTATCATTAAGAGGGATATTTAATACTTTATTGTATGGATTATTTTCATTATTATTTCTAAGATAATGCTATAATGCAGGGGTTGAAAAATTCCTTGAAATGTTAGGAGCCAGAAAAACAGTACAATCTAATTTTATGACAGAAAATTTACAACTAATAAGATCATGGTAAGTACAAAAATATTCAATTTAAACACACACTTTATGGGTTTTGTTTATGCCCTTTTCACATGCCTCACAGCTTTTGTTTTAAAAGACCAATGGTCAATAGCTTTATCAGAATTGAAGTTCTTTAAATAAAGTCCATTCAAATTTATCAATAAATTTTGCAAACTGCTTACTTCCAATTTGTTTCTTAATTTACTTTTTATCAGGTTCATGTGAGAAAATCCTTTCTCACATGATGCTGTGGAAACTGGTGTAACAGTTACTATCTTCAGTGGAGAACTTAAATTTGGAAATCTGTCTTTTATGGTTTCAGTTTTTTTCAACAATTGTTTGATCTTAAAAAAATTTTCCAAGTGTTTTTAGATCAAACCACTCTGTTAGAAGATCACCAAGAAATTCTTCTTCAGTCTCATCTTTACTACTTAGAAACTTTCTATAATCTAAGCCTAACGTTTTTATTTTACTTTCTCCAGAATTAAATAAATCTGTACCATCCGGCCATTGAAGTGTGTCAAATATGGCAACAGTAATCGTCGAAGTTTCTAAGACTTTCTCATTAAACAATTGGATGCCATTTTCCAGCATATTTTGCTTGTCATTTTCAAGAGCATTTATATCAATTTTTGTAAGAAGTATCACTTTGAATTTCCCATCTAAAGTTGTGTTAAATACAACTAATTATTAAGCTATTAATTTTAATTAATAGTTTATTAATAATCTTATATAAACTATTAATTTTAATTAAGGTGGATTGCTTGCCCATATTTTTTCAAGTCAAGTGGTCTTTAAAAAAGCTAGATCGAGCTTGAAATGAGCTAAATTGGCAATAAGGAATACAAGCATCTAGAGCCGTGGTACCTAACGCAATTTAAGCCACATACCACTTCAATTCTACCAGCGGACAACTTTTCTACTTCAATTGCACCCACCGATCATTTTGAAAAATTCTCATGAATTGATTGCAACACCTTGATAAAAAATGGAGCTAGGTCTTTTTTGGGGGGTGTGTTTGTAAAATCGTTCTTTGGGGAAAAAAAATGTTCTGCGCATGGACAGTAATGTCGGTCAAGATCACTATACTCTTTAATTATTATAACACTACGTTCATTTTTCCGCCATTTAATTTTACAATTCACAGTCCATAAATACCGCCATCCATTCTTTTTCATACAAACCCTTCTTAAAAGGGTATAGCTGTCACTATTTGAAAGTCCCTTTGCCCCCACCAATTACGACTATGCAGGCCTTGATTATATTTACAAAAAACCTTTACCTTATCCTTTTTGTCAACGAACAACGTTGAAGTCAACGCGCATGCGCCGAAGATCGGCGACTCCCATCCTATCTCTAAACGATTGTATAGTAAATGTCCTTGAGCGGCCGCCTCAGCTTTTAGAAAACTGAGTCAACCCGGGCCAGAAACAAAGTAAACAAAACATTTCCTGTACATCTCGGGAAGAAACGAATCCTTGTGTTAGCCTCCTTTCCTTACTTTTTTCTCACTTTACAGAAGGGTAAAACATTACTCAGAAAAAAAAATTAATAATGTAAAGAATAGTTAGGGTCATCAGATCCAACTTTTTAGTCGCTACGGCGACCGGACACCTAGTATTTTTCAAACCCTGCTATAATGTACCATTAATAGTTTTACAATACACATTTTTAAAATGATTTTAGAAAGTTAAACTATCATATTAAAAGTTTTATACTTTAGTGTTTACATAACTAGTAAAATATATTTAATATTCTATCCTAAAATTATGCATTCTTGCTTGGGTCAAGCCTCCCTTATACAGGGAGACTTGACCCATTTAAATACGTTTTAAAAAATAATAAATTTAATGCAGAAAAAAATTATTATTTACAACAATATAAATATATTTGTGTTCCATATGAAAACCTACATTATATTCACTATCATATTAATTTGCAACTGTTAAAATTTACTTTTCTGAAAGCATGGTCATGGCCCCCCAGATTTCCCTAAATGATTTGGAAAGATCTATAAGGACTTACATCTACTAATCCTTCCCGAGTAAATCTTGTAACTTAACTAAAATTTAGAAAAAAATTGTTATTATTATTGATACTCTGGAAAAACTTTGTCCCAGGTTTAACCTGAAACTTTCATCCATTAGCTTCTTTCTCCATCCTTCTCATTAGATTCCACTACATTGATAACTTCCCTACACAAAAACTAACATTTTCAGATGCTTCTGTCGGCATCTGTTTCAGCGATGCTGAAAAAAAGTCACAAAGGTGGATCTAATATGTAGTATTACCGAATACACCAACACGGGGAACATTTTTCGAGTTACTGTCTCATGGGGCAGAAACATTTTTTACCAAAGCATATATTCCATAATTGGGTGGTAGTACAGATACTGTCCCACAAGATCAATTTTCCCCTAGAAACATGAAGGAAAGTCGCTGTAAGCGGGGTTTTGACATCAGCGATTTCGATGCATGATGTCACACAGGGTGGAGCATCATACAGTGTTTCTCTGTGGCGGTGGTAAGACTTATGGAAGTATTGAAGTGATTGGGAAGACGTCGGAACATTTCAATATGGATTTTTTTCTTCAATTGCGGTTGAAAGGGAAGAGGAATGTTGTTGGATTGGTTTGTGGGAGAAGGTTTATTTGGTTTGGAGTAGAAGGACCCGATTTGCAAGGTGCGCTAGGCCTAACGTGGATGACTGTGTAGTTAAAGAGGCGAAGTTATCCGACAGATAAAAAGGAATAAAAGTTAGTATGCCGTTTTTATTTTGTTCGCTGCACTGAGAAAAAGGAGCAGGGGGAGGGGAAGAGATGGAGGAAAAGAGAGGAAAGCCAACAGCGGGAAAGGTTAAGAGGTGAAGGGGGTGGAGGTTGGGAGTGGAAAGGGAACAGGAGAAAGGGACTAGAGGAGGAGGAGTAGGAAGACAAGGCCAAGGAAACAGGGGTTGGGAGGGGGAGGATAAAGAATATGAGGTTAGAGGGGTATGGGTGAGGGCTGGGTGTAGGATGGAGGAAGGAAAGGGGCGGAGCCTGTATTGAGACGTAAGCAACATGGCGGCAAGCCAGGACAAAGTTGCCAAGTGTGTTGGAAACACTTCTCACTAAAAACGAAATGGGACAGTATCTGTACTATCGCCCATAATTGTTACAGAACATACGTGCAGACTTCAAAAAAAAAATTGGAGGTTCTGGAAACTTTAAAGCAAAGGCACTAGTACAGATTACAGCAACATTTAGCAACTTTTTTCAAAACTTGACATCTTGGACACACACATGCATAGCCTACCGCAATTTCGAAAAAAGTTTTTTTTTTTTCGTTAATGGAGGGATGCTTTGAAACTTTGTTGGGTACTTCCTTATTACAGCGACGTCTGATCTTACTTGGCGACTTTTAAATCGTGCCAAGATCGCAGTTATAATATATCAAGCGATGGTATAGCTCCGTATTTGTATCCCCGCTAATATAGTATTTTGATTATGAATTAGTATTTTTATAAATAAATCAGTACTTACCTGAATCAGAGACCAAAATGAGGGGAGACCCCCCACCTTCTCATTTGTCACTTCGCGACTCATGCCGTTTTTAAGTGCATTTTTTCATGCCATATTTGAAGTGTGCTGCTTGAATCAGTATCTTCATGCACAGTGTATGTGATAAATTAAAAATAATTAACAGCATAATTAAAAAAACATTTTTAAAACAGCAATGCAAATTCTGAACTTTTAAGAAACCGTGGCGGCATTTCTACAAAAATTACCCACTATCTTGGACGCCGCTATAATAAGGAAGTACCCTTTGTTGTAAATGTTTTTATTTTTGCTATTGCAAAAGGGTTTACAAATTCAAGAGATTACAGCGAATCTGCATGATTTTAGTATGGGGATGCCCCTTCCCCAGAAGACATGCAGGCCCTACTGCATAAGTGTAGAGTTATATAGGCTCACGCCCCTCCACCCCCCAATAATCTGAAATAAATTGCGATTTTACATATACTGTAATGTATAAACGTACATAAAATGTGCTTCCTCCGCCAATAATTTTGAAAACTCTACGTTGATGCCCTACTGATTCAAGGAAAGTACTGTGGTACAAAAACGTTTGGAAAACAAACATCCCACTTTGGCAGATGGTCGCTATGACCACTGGTGGAGTTACCGTAATCTGTGCTGATCCCAAATCGAATAACGCATGCATCTTTCAATGCACTGAAGTGTAAATTTCATTCAGATCATCTAGCACAATAAGACATCTGAAATAAAGCAAACTACAGTAAGTCACAGAATTTTTTGTCTATTTCGTTTGCTTTTCTAGGCACAGCATTAATATATATGCAACATACAAATACTGTATGAATTTCCAAATCAATGGTCTTTGTAAAAGTAACAATAAGAAGTTTTTTATATGTCTTGCCCCATTTTGAAAATAATACATACGCTTAAAAGTATGAGGTGTTCGAGGAATACGTAAGGAAATTATTATTGAGGGGTTCAGAAAGTATTAGGAATCTAGGAAGTTAGCGTCTATGTTGGCGAATTTCAGAATTTTGCAACGTCACCTCCATGTTAATTATATATATATATATATAATCATACTAATTCAACTAGAAGAAAAAACTGGCATATATACCAAGAGTAAACAAGTCTTTGAATTTCCATCGCATCTTCATGATAGCGAACAACTGCGCAACGTAATCTGTGCCCGTATCAGTGAAGAAGGACGGTAAAACCTTTTGCTCACGGAACAAGCATGAACTCTGCCGAAGCAGGGAGCAACTCAGGGGGAATGACACCCTCTTCGCGCTATTATAACACGAGACGTACGACAGTTTCGTAAATTAAAAGGATTCGTCAGAAATAACTCTTAACACAAGGACGATTTTGAAACGGACGAAAGCGAAAACGACCTGTTTCAAGTTTTGTTTGCGAGTGAAAGAATTGTTGCCAACTTGCTGTAACTATTTGTGACTCTCAGCTGCATTAATTTGTGTAAGCATTGGTCGCACAAAATCTCCTCGTTATTCCCAGTATTTGCGAAAGAAGTTGGCTGTTGAAATTTTATGGTACAAGGGGGGGGGGCTCATTAGCTAAGGACGGCCCTGGGTGTAAAGGTTAAGTTATGTTAAATTGGAGAAAAAATAGGAGAGCAGCTGGTAAGCTGTGAAAAACCGGAACGAAAGGCAGTGAGAGGAAATGACTCGTTCCCATTCAGCTACAGGTGATCAAGGGTTTCATTCTGTTCCAGGGACGACTTGGGTCCTCTCAAAAGACGGATACCTTGGATTGTAAAAAGGCGCGAGTTCTATCGCCCATGAGGGCGTACTAGCCCAGTCTGCCCCTGTTCTGTTCTTAGGAGCACAGCATGCAGACAAGAGATAAGGTTTTTTTTTATCTTAAACGGATGTGCGTTCATGAAGCGACGGTGGATTGTTTTAGGCGAAAACTATTTGTGATTGTTTTTTTTATATTCGGTATATAACAAAATTTAAAATTGATTACAATGACCTAAATGGAAATTTTTCTTGTTGCTAATAAAAATGGTTTCAAACTTTTTTCTATGTGGAAAATATAATAAACTGCTTTCACGTAGTTTATTTGTCCTTCGTTTTTAAAAGTGTTAAAATTATACTTCTATGGATACCGCTTCCAGGAAAAACCACCGAACTGATAAAATTCCTTTGTATATAAAGGTAAGAGGTTCGTATTAGTATATTTAGTATTCGTATTAGTTATTCGTATATTTAGTTGAGAAATGTTCACTATAAGAAAGAGTCTCACCCTTCAGAATAAATTAAAAAATGTTAAAGTATTGGAAAAGGTTTTAGAAAAAATAAATTAGTGTTATCTAAATCATTTTAGAGCTGCCCAAGTTAACTTTTAAAGGCACTGCGGCAAGTCATGAAAAGCTATTAGAGGTTGTATAAAAATATGGATCCGCATGGAATAAACGTTTGAACATACATCGTTCTTAGAGAGAAGAATATATTTGGGTGATTAAAATTTTTTAAAATTTCTTCTATTTTTTCTTAAATATTCCGCGAAATGCCATTTATGCGGGGAAGGTGCCCACGTATCATAAAGGCAGGTTAGAAAGTGAGGCAGGAAATAAACGTTAGGCCACGCCTTCTGTGCCCAAAACATTGAAAGAAACGCATTTGATCATTCTACATTTTAAGGGGGTTACTTGCGAAAATGCTGGAAAAAATATGTTTTTCTTCACCATGAAAAACAGCATAGATCTTTACCTTTCAAATCATACCAATTTTTTAGCTCTAGGTTGTTTAAAAGTATTTTTAAACGGATTTTACAAATGTAAACAAGTGAATTTAAAAGAACAGTTTTGGGACAAAAGGAACACTTTTTCATAAACTCGAGTCGGAATTGACTTACGATTTCCTATGTACGTACATATAGGAATTCTATGTACATTGTGTACAGCGGTTTTTTTCCCCCCACATGAACTAAGGGTCGTGAAATAAGAACTAAAAATCGTGTTTCCTAGAAGGTTGTTTTACATTTGATATAAATATTTTTTAATTTTAAAAATATTGCATATATATATATATATAAAGGTTTGTGTGTATCGAATAAGTATTTTCGGAGAAAATGTTCCTTATGTCTCTATGGAAAAGCCCGTATCACTGTGTTCGTCCGTGGCTCTCTTAATATTGAAAAAAGAGAAAGTTTATGGAACTTAAAAAAAAAGCATAATTTACATAAAAGTACATGAAAGTTAGAATTTTTTACAGTGAACAAATTATTTTATTGGGGGTCATGACCCATGTGACCCCCTTGTATGAAGCCAGCCAATTACCCATGGAATGGCCCTCCTGTGAAAATTTCTCTTAAAGACCACCTCTATTCAGCGACCACTTCACTTAACGACCATTTTTTCTGGAAACGGATTTTCTCCCCATCCTAGAAACATAATGCTAAATTTACCTTCATTCAGAGACCACCTCTCTGAGCGACCATTTCTTACGGGCCAGACTTCGGTTGCCTTACGGATGTTTTACTGTATATTACAGTAAAATCTTTCTCAACGACCCTTTTTCCTGGAGATAGATTTCCTCCCAACCATAGACTCAATTCCTAATTTACCTCCATTCAGAGACCACCTCCCTGAACGACTGCTCTTCTACGAAATCGACGGTACTCGCCTTAGGGAGGCTTTATTGTAATTATATGAATATGATAATGATTACATTTTAACCTTCTTAAGGTGACCACCGTCGGTTTCGTGAAAAAACGGTGGCTCAGAGAGGTTGCTTCCGAATGGAGGTATGTTTAGCATTGGATGGTCTATGGCGGAGAAATCCGTTTCCAAAAAAAAAAAAAAGTTCGTTAAAGGAGGTGGTCGTTAAGAGAGAGGTTGTACTATATTGTATATATACATTAATTATACAAATATACTAATAATTATTTTATAAATATTTCTATTATATAAATATGCTAATAATCATTTTATAAATATATTAATTATACAAATATACTAATAATTAATTTCTGAATAAATTAATTATATACATAGAATGTGAATAATTATTTTATATGTTATTAGTTTTATAGATTTTTTAATTTTATAAGTTTGTTAATGATTTTAGAAATATATGATAATGGCGATTTCAGAGAAATATACTAATGATAATTGTAGAAAAACAAGTCATATAACGATTTTAAAGCTGCTTTTACAGCCGAAGACTACACAAGAGATTGCCATATTTACAATTTAATAAAAACAAAATGAATTTCTGATTGGAAGTGTTTATATTGCAATGAAATTCAATTTCAATTAACATGGTGCTCTATAGACATTGACTTAATCGTACGTCCAGTGTTGAAGTTTACATTTTTCTCTGACGCCGTTTATTCACGGTTATCTATCCAGTTATTACATATATCGATGCCTTTGCCTTGCCCCTTCATTTTGGCTACAGTCCTGACTATATTTTATACAAGTCTAAACAGGTCGTATTGACATTATGCCAGGTCTGACGTAGTGTCAAATGTGATCCGAACTTAAACAGTAAACGTCCCGCAAAGGATGATGGGTAAACAACTGTCGCCATATTTAAAATAGGCCATGACTCGTGTGTCTATGCTGCCTCAATTTCGTCCCAGAATACCCTCTCTATAGTCCTCTTATCTCTATGCATTTATGCATCCCTACAGATTGCCAGATTTAAAAGAAACTATGGCGTTCCTGTGATTTGATGAAAACATTTTAAAAGTTAGTATTTTGTTAACATGAGACTTGGCTGCTCTGCCCAGGTCGCTACTGTGCACGACAGTATTAACCTGAGGTAGCTTTTATATAGTACGCAGGTCCGTAGCTAGACGTTTGTTACAGGGATCTCAGAAAGCTATAGGGGGTTTAAATTTTTTGATGTTTTGTGATGAATTTTATTAAGGGAGTGACTCCGTAGCCGGCAACGGCTGACTGAATCCTAACCCGCAGTCGATAACTGAGCATGTTCATATACTTTGATTTTAAAACCCGGTTCTAAAGTGTGTGTGTGTGTATTTGTCGTCACATTCAATTTTTTTTTTCATTTCTGTGGTACAGTGGCCGCCGCTTACAAGAATCATATTTCTTTCGATCCTTTTGATTCTTATATGAAACCGATTCTTAAATCTAGAATTGTTTTAAATATTGTTCTATAGTAAACAATTGTGTTTGTTCTGGTCGTTTTTATTCTTAAAAACGGCGGCTACTGCACTAAGTACTAGGACTATTTCATGGAATCAATGATTGCAGGTCAGATGTTTTAATATTGTCAAAGGCCTTCTCTTATTAGTTGATGAATATCACACGTAATGGGAGTTCATATTTATTTGTTCTTTCAATAAAATAATTTAATACAAGTAATTTATATATAAATAATATAAATAACGTATATATAAATAATATTAATAATTTATACATAAATATAAATATTTTATATATTGGCCCCAGACTGGCTATGGCTCTGATAGTGAAAGCCTATTAGCTAAGTTCGCTGTTCCTCATAAGGATGGGATAAAGTGCATGAAATACACTGGTGCCAGAAAAACTGGTACACCTACGTAATATTGTGTAGCCCCCAACCCCACGCATGCACGCAGAAGTGCCGCAACACGACGTGGCATGGACTCGACTAATGTCTGAAGGTATCCTGGAGACAATTCACACCAGGAATCCTGCAGGGCAGTCCACAAATCCATAGGAGTGCAAGGTGGTAGAGATCTCTTCTGAACAGCACGTTGCAAGGCATCCCAGATATGCTCGATAATGTTCATGTCTGGCGATTTAGGTTGCCAATGGAAGTGTCTAAAGTCAGAAGAGTGTTCCTGGAGCCACTCGGTAGCAACTCTTGATGTGTGGGGTGTCGCATTATCATGCTGAAATTGTCCAAGTCCGTCGGAATGCACAATGGACATGAATGGGTGTAGGTGATCGGACATGATGCTTACGTACCTGTCACCTGTCAGAGTTGTCTCTAGACGTATCAGGGGTCCCATATCACGCCAACTGCACACGCCCCATACCATCACAGAAGCTCCACCAGCTTGAACAGTCCCCTGTTGACATGTAGGGTCCATGGATTCATGAGGTTGTCTCCATACCCGTACACGTCCATCCGCCTGATGCAATTGGAAACGAGACTCGTCAGACCAGGCAACGTGTTTCCAGTCATCAACAGTCCAATGGCGGTGTTGGCGGGCCCAGACGAGGCGTAAAGCTTTGTGCCGTGCAGTCAACAATGGTACACGAGTGGGCAACTAGTGGGCAATGGTACACGAGTGGGAACAGTTCGCACGCTGACACTTGTTGATGCCCCAGCATTGAAATCCGCGGCAATTTGAAGAAGTGTTGCACGTCTATCTCGTTTAACGATTCTCGTCAGTCGTCGAATGTCCCGTTCTTTCAAGGTCTTTTTCCGGCCGCACCGCTGTCGGAGATTTGATGTTTTACCGGATTCCTGATATTCACGGTATACCCGTGAAATGGTCGTACGCGAAAATCCAAATTTTGTCGCTATCTCGGAGATGCTATGTCCCATCTCTCTTGTGCCGACTATAACGCCACGTTCAAAATCACTTAAATCTTGATAACCTGCCATTGTAGCGGCAAGAACCGATCTAACAGCTTTGCCAGACATCTCTTGTCTTATATAGGTGCTGCCGACCGCATCGCGTTACGCTGATTGGTTGAAGTCTGTTAGCCGTAAGAGGCGAGCCGTAATACCAGGTTCCGCGGTAACCACCCTAATACTCCCCATCAATCGAAACCTCTACTCCCTTCTTTGCCCCTTAGCTTCACACAAGGTCGACTTTCACAGCCGTGACGTCCTCGACTCCCCGCCATAGCCAACTTCCCACCAACAAACTCCAATATCTTCGTAGGCGACCAGCTCGCCTCCGACCACCTACCAATTTTTCTATCCTTTCAAATATCAACAAACCCCCTCCCCCCATTCACCTCCAAAAAAACCGACTGGACCCTCTTCAAATCCCACCTCAACACACTACTCCCCACAGCACATACCCCCCCATCCTTACTCCCAATGACCTCGACCACCAAGTTACACACTTCACCACACTGGTCTCGAAATGTTTGGATCTGGCAACAATCCAACGACCAACAAACTTTACTCTCCCCCTCCCCCCCCACATAAAAGACATTATACGGGCAAGGAACCGCGCCCGCAAAGTTGCCCAACACACACGCGCCCCCTCAAGACAAACGAAAATACTACAGTTTAAAAAAAAGGGTGGCGCATGAAATCTATACACACACACAACACCGGTGGTCGAAAACAATCTCAAACCTCGCCTCTACGGACGGATCCATATGGAAATTCCGGAAGAGGCTCTTGGGGCGCAAACCCCCCCTCACCCGATTGGACACCCCCATGGCAAACTTTTTCGCCCACACGAAATGGCCGAAGCCATGGCTGACTCTTTCAAAGAGAAATTTTCCCCCAACACCCCCCCACGCCACCTCCGCTTCCATGACAGAATTATCTCCAAATTCAACTTGTACATCAATCATTCCTCCACCCAACCACACCCCCCCCCTCTCCACCACAACCGAAATTAACAATGTCATCAAAAATCTCAGCAATAGGAAAGCACCCGGCCCTGACAAAATAACGAACACAACAATTAAAAACTTCACCCCCCCCCAAGCCATTGCAACACTCACTCACATCATTAACAGATCCCTCACACTCCAACACTTCCAAACCACCTGGAAAACAGCAAATATTTATCTCATTCTTAAACAGGGGAAAAACCCCTTTAAAGCAGGGAGCTACCGCCCCATTTCACTTCTATCAGCGCTCTCTAAAATCGCGGAAGCCATTATTAAAAATAGGCTAATCGACTTCCTCGACCAACACAACATTCTTTTACACGAACAATTTGGCTTCCGCCGAGAGCACTCCACAACACACCAACTTACTCGCCTCATCGAGGACATTACACACGCCATGGGAAAGGGGTACGCCACCCCATTGGTCAGCTTCGATATTTCCCATGCATTCGACGCCGTTTGGCACCCCGGCTTCATACACAAACTTAGCCAAATTAACACCCCCCCCTACCTTATAAACATCATACACTCCTTCATCA
>QLNU02015270.1:125830205-125872605 GCA_006491805.2 Dysdera silvatica
TGATAATGGCCTTAATTCCTTAAATGTTGATCCTAAACATATTTATTAAATTGCAAAGTGGTGTGAAAAAAAGATGCAGAATTTTATGAAATCAATTAGAATTGCAGAGGGTTATTTTTTTAAGGAACGCAAAAACTTAAATTTTTATATGATCCCTGTACACAAAAATTTCCAATGAGTAAAATGTGCCCCATACTCCAATAGGTCAATATACAAAATTTCAGCATTCTAGTGGGAAAAGAACCAGAGATATGAAGACCCAAAATAACTGACTTCCACTACTTTTCGAAGGGAGCAATAGATACATGCAGTGAAGTGAAGAGGGAAATTCATGCAAATTCACTGGAAGTCACGTTTCAGGGGTCGTACACCACTTACAATGTAAATTAGAAATTGTAATTCCGCCACCCACGTGTCTGCAGCAAAAATATGCAAATGACAGAATGCAGAAATGCATGCATATGCAAATTATACCTATGTATTATCTTCAGAGTCCTTTAAAGTGGAATCTTAACTCCTTTTGTATAAGATGTTATTACCCTTCACAGGGATAACACAATTGCCAAATATTGGTCAACACACAAAGCCACCGGGGCGAGATTTTTGTGAGTTTTTCGTCAGGGAATTTTTATTACAAATAAATTTGACACCCACGTATTAGTAGCTCAAACTAGAGCTATTTTTGTTTAGGAGAAAAAGAGACGCCGTCCTCATCCCGGATTCGAACCAGGGTCCCCGCGGTGTCTTGACCTACTAGACGAATGAGAACAAGAACAAACGCTCTTTCCTCCGTATATTAAATTGTAAGATATTATTACCCTTCACAGGGATAACACAATTGCCAAATAATGGTCAACACACAAAACCACTGAGGTGAGATTTTTGTGAGTTTTTCGTGGGGATTTTTTATTACAAATAAATTTGACATCCACGTATTAGTAGCTCAAACTCCTTTTGTATGTACGTTGGGGGTTAAACCTTTTAAAATGAAGTATTTGATAGCAGCCCAAACTTTAGTTTTAACCATTTTTCAGAAAACGTCAAAACTTGCTTGCTTTATTTGATTCCCACAGATAAGCAACTAAACGCACATTTCTGAAACTTTGTTACACGCCATCTAAAGGATCATACGAGACAAATATTATAGTCATTTGTTCATACTGACTGGTGCTATCTTTGTATTAGTCTGAGAACTTTCCAAATGACCCTTGTACACTTACATTGGACTTAAACCAGTGGTTGTTGGATTATCATCCCAGTTCTTTGTCCATCAAGTACAGCCATATGTATATTGATTGGATTGTCTTTAATAAGCCAGATGATTAGGATCTAGCTTTATATTCTAATATAAAACACATTTCTGTTTAGGTGGTTGTTCAAAAGTCTCCAAAATCACTTGTGCCATCAATTGACAAGGATAAATTCCTTGTACCCATGGATCTTTCTGTCGCACAATTCATGTGGATTGTGCGCCAAAGAATAAACATTGGACCAGAAAAGGCTTTATTCATGATGGTTGGAAAGTCGCTTCCACAGTCCAGGTAAAAATTTGTTATTGATAATTGCATACTACTGTGTGTGCGTGAGGGGGGGGGGTTCTTATTCTTTATACACTGAAGAGCAATTGAATTAGAGACAGCTGTTATTATGCAAATTTTGTGCTGTGGACAGGTCTAAAAACAGAAAGAAAATTATGTATGCAGGAATCCAACAATATAAGGAGTGAAGCTCATGATATCAGTAATAGTTGAATGCAGTATAGGTAAGACAAATAATTAAAGTGCATTTGATCATGGTCAGATTGTCAGGGCCTGACGAGTGGATCACTCCATCTTAGAAATCGTGTGAGCACTCTGGTTTTTACAAGCTGTTATGTCAAGAGTGCACCATTGGTATGACGATTTTGGTAAAACCATCCCTGCCAGGGCAAACTGTTGTGAAGATGAACTAGGTTATCATCAGTGGCTCACATTGTAACAGGGCCACAGTGCAACATATTACTCATCAATTTAATTCTGGTGCACAGTGACATGTAAGCAGCTACACCATCTCCTCGCTATGGGGTACAGAAGTCATCATGCCACAAGGATACCTCTATTGACTGCACACCATCAGGTGTGAAGATTAACATGGGAACATCGATGCTGGACTTTAGAAATGTGGACAAATGTTGCCTGAACTGATGAATCAAGATTTATGTTGTTACATGCTGATGGCAGGGTACCATGGTACAAACCACATGAAGTGAAGAATTCTTCTTGCCAGCAGGATATTCTTCAAGCTGGTTGGGGTGGTATTTTCATCTGGAGACTGTTTACATGAACTGCAATTGGACCACTACTATATATGACAACTCTCACAGGTCAGTGTTGCCAGGATATCCTTAACGGCCATATGTTCCTGTTTGTTCATCTTCAATATCCCACTCTTCCTTTAACAAGACAAATGCAACATGCCATAGTTCCCAAATTGTATCCAAATGGTGGGATAAACACTTCATAGATGTGAACTTGGTTCCCTGGCACCTGAGTCACCTGATCTCAATCCCATCAAGGACATCTGGGATGCCATTAAATGAGATGTTCGAGCCTTTGACCTGCCCTCCCCATCAAATCTTCACAGAGTGTGGGAAATACTTCAGGGGTCTTGGCTCTATATGGCTGCCCAACGTTACCAATGTCTTATCAAGTCCATGCTGAGTTAAATCGCTGCTGTCATCAGGGCAAAAAGAAAGGTGGTGTTACACGATAGATACTAGACAGGTATCTTTAATTCAATTGCTTTTCAGTGTATATATCGCTATAACTAGTCTCAATGTCTGAGAGGAAAGGGAGGCCAAACCATACACCTCAATTCTCAACACATACAACATTCATTTATGTTTTTTTCTACAAAGGGCTAAACCTCCCTCCCGTTTCTCACTTTCACCAATGTTTATATTAGTCTAAATCCGAACTAATTTGTAAGGAGACTTGTTCGGATTAACTGAAATCCTTACTATAGAATTTACTGTAAGCAATAGTTGTTTGATGTGTGTGTGTTTTAGTGTGCTCATCTAACAGACAGTGGGTGACGAAAAATTTCCCCTTCCTTTATGGGGAAATTTCAATTGGTTAGTTATACACAATGCACTGCTTACAGCTTGTCAGTCGGAAAAATTCTCTTCATAGGACAAAGAGAGTAACTGATTTTATGAACATGTTACACAATTATTGTAAGTACATACTGTAGAACATTGAAGCCAAATTTTTCATGCGGCTTCGTTTATCTAAGGTTTTACTTTATAAATTACTCGTAGGGAAATAGTTTTCATGCATCTAGTGGAGTTTGGTTCTCTAGGCTAATGTTTCTCAACTTTTATGAGGCTGTGACCCAATAAGTTTTTTTGTAGAAGATATGGGCCTAGTTCCAACAAGTATATTTGTGAATACCCGTCCATTTTTTTAAGTTCATACATTAAAACAGGGTTTGAAAAATACAGGGTGCCAAGTCGCCGTGGCGACTAAAAAGTTGGATTTGGTAACCCTAATTATTTTTTCTGAGTGGTGTTTTCTGTCCCCTTCTGTAAAGTGAAAAAAAAGTGAGGAAAGGAAGAACAAGAGAATTCGTTTCTTCCTGAGGCTCCTTTGTGGACTTTGACGTCTGTTCATTGACAAAAAGGATAAGGTAAAGGTTTTTTGTAAATATAATCAGGGCTTCCATATTCGTAATTGGGGAAGAAAAAGGGCTTTAAAATAGGGGCAGCTATGCCCTTTTAAGAAAGGATTGTTTAATCAAGCATGGAAAATGAAAAAGAATATATGGCGGTATTTATGGGCTGTGGATGGTAAAATGAAATTGCGAAAAAAAATAACGTAGTGATATAATGATAATTAAGAAGTATAGTGATCTTGATAGTTTATATCGATATTATATATATAGAAGACCCTGCTATAATTTACCAATATTGCTATGATTTCGCTTGACTACTGTCCATGCACAGAAAGCGACACGAAAATGTTCCTCCTCTCACAGGACACGAGTAGATCTAATTTATAGCGTGTTTCAGCATTACTATTAACTTAGTGGCAATTTTCTGCATTTACGAAGTCTACGCATATGTGCAGAAGGTGGTTTCCGTCCTGTCTGTAGATGCTTGTATTTGTTATTGTCAATTCAGCTCATTTCAAGCTAGATCTAGTTGGTTTTTTTTTTAAGACCACTTGAAATATGGGCGAGCAATCCACCTTAATTAGATGAAGAATTTCTTGATCTTCTAACAGAGTGGTTTGATCTAAAAACACTTGGAAAAATTTTTAATATTCAACATTTGTTAGGAGAAACTGAAGCAATGAAAAATTTTCAAATTTAAGTTCTCTACTCAAGATAGGTGTTAATACCAGTTTCCACAGCATCATGTGAGAAAGGATTTTCTCACATGAACCTGATAAAAAGTAAATTAAGAAACAAATTGGAAGTAAGCAGTTTGCAAAATTTATTGATAAATTTGAATGGACTTTATTTAAAGAACTTTAATCCTAATAAAGCTGTTTACCATTGGTAATTTAAAACAAAAGCTGCGAAGCATGTCGAAGGACATAAACGCAATGCGTAAAGTGTGTATAAATTGAATATTTATCTACTTAGTAGGATCTTATTTGTGCTAAATTTTCGTTCATAAAATTATATTGCGCTGTTATTCTGACTCCCAAGTTTTCTAGCCTGGCTTCTAACATTTCAAGGGATTTTTCAATCCCTGCAATAAAATATAAGTATGAATAATTATGGCATAAAGAGTATCTCTTCTATTAAGGCTGATTGGTCACTGGCATCTGCAACACAGATGTTCTTTCAGTTTTAAGAACAGAGGATGTACCGCACATTATTATAATCAGCTTGCAGACACTTTTTATGACCCGTCATAATGAGTAGAATATTTCTCTAATGCTAAAAGATTCTATGTCTGAAAATCAGATCATTCATGAATACTCACATATTGAAAAATATATTTGGAAAACTAAAATGACAAATTCCAGGAGAATCTCTCGCGGCCCGGTATAATTGATGCCAGGACCAAGAAACACTGTTCTAGACAACAGGGGTAAGAAAATTACTTGGAAAACTTATGTCCTGGCACAACCTGGCCTTAGTTGTCCTTGTGCTATAAAATACAAATGTTTTGAAAATAGACTTGTGCCCATCATAAAATTTAAAAATTCCTTCCACTTTGATGTTAATGCATGCATGTTAAGTCAGCGATCGCCAACCTTTCGGACCTCACGTACTACTAAATTCATAATCCTAAATCCTCTGTGAACCCCATTTCATGAATTTAATGCAATATAGGGCGAAAATTGTCATTCAGAATATGAGAATTTCTTAGAATATTATTTTTGTTTTATTTTTAATAAAACATTAAAAATGCAAATATCCAGATTTTTCTGTGGACCACCGGTTTTGCAACCGCTGTATTATGTCTTGTAACCACACACCAGCCCTTTTTTGTTAAATTTGTGTTTTTAATTTCTATTTTGTTTAGCTTAACAATGGGAGAACTCTACAAAGCAGAAGCCGATGAAGATGGGTTCCTGTACGTTGTGTACAGCATTGAATCAACCTTTGGATGTTGAGCGTGTGTGATTTGTTTTCATGACAGCTATACAGGACATTGCTACTCTGTGAAATATAAAATCATATACATATATATTTTATAATTTTTTTTAGAAATGGCAAGTTAAAATGAAAGTATAAAGAAAAATATTTTGTATCACTACCTTAATCTTTTCGAAAATTCCTATATGTTATATTTTTATACGCTTCATAAATATTGTTAATTTCATGGAATTATATCTTGTATTCAGTGACATGTTTTAAATGAGTCGTATGTACACTTTAGATCTTATTCAAACATGTGAAGATGTTCTGTGGTGTGTTATCTTCTCACTTACAAATGAAGATGCTTAATGGAGATTTTCACTACCTCAGAATGTTTCTAATACTTAATTTTGATAATGAATATATTTCATAAGGTGAAGTATGAAATGTTATGAAATATTTGTATTTTTGTATGATTTTAGAAACAGTTGTTTTAATTATTTATGCTAATGTTATAAACTTATCAATGTGAAAACTGAAAATAAATTTATTTGTAAGCAATTGTTTTCAATTTATTTTGAATAAGAATACTTTTCGACATGCATACACTTAGATCTGTCTTAATAGTTACTTCAACACTGGTGTAAGTTTTAAAAAGCACAACTTTTCAGGAGCTGACAGCTCCCTTTGTCAAGTGAAAGTTCTAAGCAGGACCATGCTTAGTGGATGGCAATCTGGGCAGCCACCCAGGACCACTAAAAAAATTCAGTGCACAAGAACAAAGTTTTTAATGGCCCTTATATGCTTTCCCAAACTATTTAGTCAATTGACCTCTTGTGCATGATGATATATTTCCCATAACACTCACAAAGTTTCTAGATGGTGGTCAAAATAAATATACACATTACTAACCAAATGCGTTATCATTGGCAGATTATGCCTGTTACCATATTCACTGTGGTATCCTTATGGCCACTATGTAGACACCCGGTTTCCGGTAAAAACTTATTGCAAAGTTCTGAGAAGTAGAAATTTATAATTACATTGTACTGGTTTTTCTTTGTGTTTATAATGCTGCAGTAGAAGTAAATAAAACCCTTTCCCTTATCACAACATCAAAGTTAAGAAATGCCAAATGATTAATATATCCCTAGCTAACCTTGTTTAGAAATGTCTATTTTTAATTTAACTTCATTACCTTCTCTTTACCTTTCACGTTTGAACCAGTGAAGAACTTTTCATTTATTTTTTATCATTGTATTACGTGAAAACATTTTTTAAGGCTGCTAAAATCTGTTTCACCCAGGGCCACTAACGCTGTAAGCATGCTTCTAGTCCGAAGGTTATACACTCGCATGTTGAGAATCCCCATCTGATCATTTGGTGCAGGATAATCCAAGCTGGGGAAGCCCACACCCAATGGTGTTAGATAGCTACCCCCAACTCTAGGTTCGGTGGAAATCTGATAGGGGTTTTAAGACGTTAGTAGCGTGACTCCTCAAGCTATAATTCTCCCATGATTCCAGAAAGAGTTTACTACCTACTAGAGATTAGTTGTATCATTCTGACGAAAATAGACACGTGCTATTGAAACAGTTGTCGATGTTTTCGAAATTAAATTGCGTTAATTTGTGTTTTTATATTTACTATACTCAAATTCATCACATTCTGATATAACATTTCATCAAATGTCAATCTGATTCGTTGTACTCCACGAAAACACGTTTTGCTAATTGGCTTGAGTTATCTTCCCTGACCACCACACACATATGCTCCTCGTACACATATCAATTTTCACGTTCGTCCAACATACATCTTGTCAGTTTCTGCACGATATTTGGTAAATAGCATCAGTTTTTTCTACGTTAACTGGTGCTATTTACCAAACATTGTGTGTTGGACAGACGGGAAGATCGATACGTCTACGAGGGAAGGAGCATATGCATACAGTGGCTGAGGAAGAAAACCCAACCTAATTAATAGAACATGTTTTAAAGGAGGATCACAAACCAGATCCGCATTCGATGAAAGCATATAAGAATGTGACAAACGTGGAAAGTATCTCTTTCTGGAATCATGGGAGATTTATGGCTTGAGAAGTCATGTTATTAACATCTCGAAACCTCTACCAGAACCTTACAATTTTTTTGCTGAACATAGGGTTGGGAGTAGCCTTCCGACATTGAGCGTGCGGGGTACTGAGCTGGGACTATACCGCACCGAATGACATCAGGTAGAGATTCACAACATCAAGGTGTATAAACTTCAGAACCTCCACTTGACAAAGGGAGCAGTTGGCTCCCGAAACGTCGTGTTTTTAAACCTTACGCCAGTGTCAAAATAACTTGTTATAGAATCACCTGGTTTTTTGTGGAGATGTCCTGTGATGCAGGGTAATGACCCTCCCCAACCCCGATAATGCCCGAAAGAACACTTATCAACTGACTAGTCAGGGGTTGGTTCACTAAACCTTGAAAGGTTTCAGTGAAGCATGTCTTTGTGCTGTAGAAACATAAATATGAAGTCGTTGGATTTTCAACTGCAAAATATACCAAAAAGTTGTTCTCAAAATCTAGTTGTAATAGAGACAGGGTTGGCAAGTTCCTGCCAAGACTGTTAAAACTGACACAGCAGAAACACAGAAAATAATTTTGTGTATTAAATACATCACAATACCCTAAACTACAAAAGAAAATGCATTTTAGAGTAAAATAAGTTTAATTACAAGGTTTGTAATATTTATTCAAAGGTTACATCATAGCAAATTCACTAGCATTTAAGTTCAGGCTCATATTTTCCGTGAAGCAGCATACAAGGTTTGTTCAAAAAGAAGCCGAACTTTTGAAATAGCGTGCCAACTAGCAGGGAGCACACTACAGCTACTGAATGCACCTAGCAGAAGGTTTAGACAACAAACTGCCGTTTTCCACATTTCACTCTGACCGTTAGTTGGTGAGCTACAGTCGCTGAAGTGAGCATGTTACATGCTGTTTGTCTGATTAGTGACAATGAAAGAGCTTGAAGGACAATGTGTGTGTGTAAAATTTTGCTACAAACTATTGTGAATAACTTATTAAGGCAAAACTTTTACAGAGACATTTCAATTGTTTAGCCAAGCATATGGGGAGGACTGTATGAGTCGCATGCAGTGCTATGAGTGGTTTAAGCGTTTTGAACATGGCAGAATGTCTGTCGGTGACGATTCCAAGTCTGGACGACCCTCCACATCAACAGATGATGGCCATGTCGAGACAGTTCATGCTGTGATTCGTGGAAATTGTAATTTAACTGTTCAAGAAATTGCTGATGAAGTGGGCATCAGCGTAAAATCATGCCATCAAATTTTGAGTGACAGACTTGAGATGCGTGGTCAGTGCAAAATTCGTGCCACGTTTGTTAACTGATGATCAGAAACAGACCCATGTTGAAATCAGCCATGAGCTGTTTGCCAATGACAATGAAAACTTCCTTAAGAACATCATAACAAGTGATGAAACGTGGGTTTATGGCTACGTTATTGGAACGAAGGTGCAGTCATCACAAAGGGTCTCCTCGTCCAAAAAAAGCATGCATGAGTCAGTCAAAGAACAAGATGATGTTGGTGGTTGTTTTTTTTACTGCAAAGGCATTGTCCATCAGAAATTTGTGCCACATGGTCAGATGGTAAACAAGGAAATCTACCAGGAATGCTGTGCACAAGAAGAAGCCTGAATTGTGGGAAAACCAGACTTGGATGTTGCATCATAACAACGCGTCGCTCCTTGCCAGCAGATATCTAACGAAACATCACACTTCCGTTGTGCCCCATCCACCGTATTCTCCCGACCTAGCCCTAGCAGACTTTTTCCCAAGCTTAAAACCACGTTGAAAGAACGTCACTTCCAAATCATGGAGGAGATTCAGGACAAGAGACCTGTGCACCATCCCAGAAAGTGCGTTCCAGGAGACTTTCCAAAAATGGAAGAAACATTGGGAACGGTGTATTGCCAGCAGACGAGGACAGTGCTTAAAATGTTGTACAGTTAGCAATGAAGATGTTATAGCAAAAGTTTGGTTTCTTTTTGAACACACTTCATATAGCAAAAGATCAGTTCTGGTGCTATTTCCTAGCTTAAACAATTTCTTAATTTATTATGAATAGATGAAAAGCTGAAAAGTAATATTTTTTCAAGCCCAGCAACACTGCAAGCAATATCATTGTATAAATAAGAGTTACAAAATCACTCATAGTTCTTTTCTTTAAACTAGACCAGGGGGTCGCAAACAGGTTTGTGGGAGGTTGCCGCAACTATTTTTGGTTGCATTGATTTTTGTGGGAAATTTCATACCAAATAATTTCAACATTCGTACATTGCAATATTCTACTAATCGTTGTTAACTTTATATCTATAATATACATTAATATATTTAATTAATATAATTTTGTATTTAATGTGTTTTCTTTACTTTGTTAAAAATGCTTTTATTATGCAAATGTGGCGGCGGCGGACAGAGGGGTCGCAGATCTTTTGGTTACTATAAAGGGGGTCGCGAATTACTTGGTTACTATAAAAATGGGTCGCGGCTTGAAGGTTGGAAATCACTGAACTAGACCATCGTGTAGAAGCCTGGTCATTTTCTAAGATTCTATTGGCGTATGTTGCAAAAACAATTATTTCAAAAGTGCTTAATTTGCTCGAAGAAATTAAGGACTTATTTTGCTCGAAAAGCTACAATTTAATTTGTAAAATCTGGGTTAATGATATCAAGGAATTTTCGAGCATATGATGTTTAGTTGTTGCTTTATTAAGTCTACTTTTTACCTTTTCCTACTTCATTTCTATGAGATTATCATCATCCATTAGGGTCAATCGAATTCCACAAACATCCGCAATCGAACAATCATCTTTTTGGATCTTATACAGAATAATAGCAGTAGGTCTTAAGAGTTACGACGAGTCTTTACATCTTTATTAATCATCTGATTATTTATGACTTGAACAGCTCCTTTATCATCCATATCATTTTCATGATTTGCAAGTAACATGGATGATTCTTTATGAATGATTCCGAGCAATCTACCTGACTTTTCCACCTTATATTGCTGGGTGTTTGTGGCTTTACAGTGTTTATGTATTCCTTTAGCATGTATCACATGCAGGGCTGTCCCCAAAGGGTAAGCGCTGTGTGCGCCGCTTACTCTCAAGAAAATTTGAAAAATGCCGAGAACGTGCCGCATACTCTCAAAGTCTCAAGAAAGTTTTTGTATTTGCTGGTTTTTGGGCAACTTTCAATGAAGCTCAAGGGTGGGTAGGTGGTTGGTTTTTTTTTCCTTTGCTAGTCATTTACAAACTTGAATGGAAACAAATGAGGGAAAACCCCTGAATCCCCCAAGCCTCAAAATAATATCCTGCGTACGACCAGGAGAGGAATGAAAAACTGATGAAAGTGGCAACCAGCGGCGTAGCGTATGTTGCCAGCGCCAGTTAAGTATTGCACCCACTAAAACCCGTTGGCACTCCCTTTCACCAGTCCAGTATTTAAAATTTGCACCCCACCACGCTTCCCCACTGGTGACAACTACCACCTTAGGCTCGGATAGATGACCAGTCAGCTTGGCATGGTGATGTCACGAAGTCTAATAACCCCGCAATTTCAATACTCTTTAATTAAGACAGCACTGCATACTCTCAATAATTTTCTTCAGGACAGCCCTGACCACATGCTTTACAACAGACTTAAAAACAAAAAGTGTGGTTCATTCACTGTAATACAACTTATTCGATTAGTCATAAACCATTGAGGCTTTTTTTTACAGCCAGTCTGTTAGTGTTTTTGCTTTTTATTTTATAGCCAAAGGTTTAATGAGGTAGAGAAGTTAAGACCTAATAGGTTGAATACAAGGGTTATTTTTTAAGTAAGGTCCATTTGTGAATACAGTTTGGAATTCCACATGTGTGTAAGAAAGAGTGCTCGCGCATACTCCCGGCATTCTTTGAGCAGAATCTGACAGCTTTTCTATTCACGCCGTCAGTCTGTACGCTTCATTAAAATGTTTTTAAGAAAGACAAGTGCCCTATCAACTGTGAAATACACTCAGTCATCCGATTCTTAACAATAAGAAACATGACATCTGTCGATATTCATCACCAGATATTCGATGTTTACAGTGACAACGCAATGAGTGATTCTAAAGTGCGCAAATGGGTAAGATTGCTCAAGGAAGTTCGGAAAATATCCATGACACATTACGCTCTCGTGGGCCATCTGTAATCACTGACGATTTAGTGCAGCAGGCAGTTGATACCCAAATTCACACAAACAGGAGATTCACAATTTCTAAGATGTCATCGGAATTCCCACGAATTTCAAGGTTAGTTTTGTTTAAAATTGTGTCTGAGAACTTAGAGTACAAGAAATTGTGCTGTCAATTGAAGAAATTGTGCAGCCTAACCTGCTGAGTGAGAAACACAAAAAGAAAAGTTTGGCAAGTTCTCTAACACGTTTGACCCTTTACAAAGAGGAAGGTGGTGATTCGATCATCCGCCATACAGTTCAGACCTTGCGCCTAGCGACTACCACCTCTTCGCTTATCTGAAGACCTTCCAGGGCGGCAAGCGTTTAGAAACTGATGAAGAAGTGAAAACAAACGTGAGCACTTGGCTATCATCACAGGCGACAGAGTTCTATGATGACTGTATCTAAAAACTGATAAATAGTTACTATAAATGTTTCAATCAGCAAGGAAATTATGTAGAAAAATAAAGAATTATATGCAAATTCAGAATATGAATGCTTTTTTGAAAAAAACTTACGTCTTTTTATTGCAAAACAGACCTTACTTAAAAAATAGCCCTCGTAGTGTAGCCTTAAAAAGATGGACTTTATAACAAATCTTTGACTTACTCTGAGTATTATTTAATTATTTTAAAATACTTTATTAAAATAATTAATATAAAGCTTTATAATATACTAAATTATTGTAATAAAAATATATATATGTAACTTTCATTTACTAAATAATACAATACTGTTTTCAGTACTTTTATTAGTTTCTGCCAGTTTCTCCCACTTTCTGCCGGTTAAAACCAGTTTCTGCCGGCAGAAAGCCAACCCAGATTAAAAGTGTAAAAAAAAAACACTCAGTGTGACACAAAGAACAAGTTACTTCAGTGACTGAAACTAATTGACACAAATCACCAAATGAATTCGCACATCTGGTGCCAGTAGTAATCAAAGTGTGTTAGGACAAATACAGTGACATCTGGTTCAAGCCAAAATACATAAAGGTGAAGATAATTTACTGATCGCATGTAAAAGATTCAGTGGCTCAAGTATATAAGCAAAAATTTTTTTAAAAAAGTTTTATTATAGACCAGTCTAAATTTTGGCAACTTAACACTTACTTTACATGCATGACTAATGTGCAGTACAAGAAATGAAAGGAAATAATACCTGAAGATGTTATAACGCATCATAATCTTTTATTTTGATTACAATAACAATTTACAAACAGTGTAAGCATTTCCCTTTGAGCTGTTACCAATGTATGTATTGTTGTTTAAAAAAATATACATTTGTGGTATGATTATCGTAAAATATGCAATTTACGTTTGATTTCCAAGTGAGATAAAATTATTCAACATTTGTTTCATATTATAAAAATGCTGTATATGGTTCTTAGATGAACATCAATGTTAGAATGTACACAAAGTGCAAATTTTTTTTGAATTTGTACATTGTAAAGAACTAAAATTCCTATCGGAATGAATACTTTTGTGCAAACAATTCTAAAATCAACAAATAACTGTGTAACAGAATACGAAACTTCCAAAAATCTTAAAATGCCTAAAATATCAATTATTCAATAGAAAAGAAATTGGTGTTTACTAGCACAAATCATAATTTGTACAAGAAACATGAAAATGCTGGAGATATAAAACCAAACTAGTTATAGGTGAAGTTTTTTAGAATATCATTTAATAAAATTCAATAATAAAAATTAGTTTTAATGTAATGTACTATGAATAAGTCATTACAACAATCCATCAATATTCACATAGAAGCTGATTAATGTGTAAAACTAAGCACTCCGCAATGTAACATTAATTCATATTAAAATTCAAATGGTACAAATGTTCTTAACATGTTTGCTGTGTTACGATATAGGAGTGACTCTTATCAGTGGGTTTGGAAAGGTACATCATTTGCATATAAGGCTTAAATTTGATTGTATGTGTCGAGATGAATCGTCAGTAGCTCGTCCCGCCTGATGATATTAAGTCACCTTATAGTACCACAGTGAGCATGTTAATGACACCAGGAAACCAACATAAACGAAGAGCCTTTAATAATGCACTTTGGTGGTGGAGTTGTAAAGGCAATTATACACTATGGTGAAGTTATTAGAAATATTAATAATTCCAAAATATTGTACAGAAATCACATATCCTTATCAGTAATTTAAATTGCTACCAATTATTTTGCCAATTAGTGCTATAATTAAAATTTAATTGGAGATGAAATTTAAAATAAAACGGTTAAATTACATAACTAAGGAATGAAAACTGTGTGCATATATATGTATGGTTCCTATTCATCTTCTCTTTTCTAACTTTTCGAGATTTTTCCAAAAAATCCCTGATTAATCGTAACAAAACTTTAAATGAACTTTGATTTCAGGTAAAATAGCTTCACATTTGTGTGAAATTTAACTACTGAGAACGGAAGTTAGGTGAGTTTTTTAAGACTTTTCCAGGTTTAACCAAAAAACCTCATTTTCCCTTGACTTTTCAGGACGATTTCTAATTCCCAGACAATTCCAGATACATAGGAAACCTGTATGTATTCTCTGACAGTAAATAAAGGCATAACTATGACCACAATTCTTAAAAAATAAATCATGCCATAACTCGTCACCTACTTCATTAAAATCGGATCGGAAACAAAATATTTTAGTTAATTTTCACCGACTTTAGTTCGGAAGATAAATTTTTAATTCTATTAATTTCTTAATATATTAATTTTAATGTACATACTTAGTACGAAATAACTGCACCACAAAGTTAACAGACCTAGTTTATGTTCCATAATGCAAGCTAAAAGGTCATGAAGAGCCAGATTATCAAACAGACAAACAAAACAAATGTCTAGGGATCAGCACAGTGAAGACTCAATGCTACTTCAGAATCATTGTCAATCGAATCTTACCACGGCACAAATTTCTGCAAATTTTACAGTTTTTTGTATGTATGTTGCCTGCAAATATGTTACCTGTACATACTTTATTTTCAAAATTTAAATTCCAGAACGGATATAGCGAGCATTTTCGTTAGTACCAAGATCCTCGTTATATACAGGTCCTGCTGTAATTACACAGACTTAATTTATACTATAAAGGGTCCAAAAAAAAATTATCTAGGACCCCACAAAACCTTAATCCAAGCCTGAAGTCATGCAGCAAGACAAAGAATCTATTGCCTAGAGCAGTGGTTCTCAACCTTTCTGAGACCACAGCATGAAAAATTCTTTTTTTACATGATGAGAGGGTACAGTCCCAACAGATTTACTCATAAATACCTTTCAATTTTTTTAATATCCATACATCAAATAAAAAATTAATAATTATGACATAATTATAAAAAGTACTAGTACATTATGTGTGGCATACTAATAAATATAAATTAATTATAAAAAAAATCAATGGACTAATGTAATCTTGTAGCATATTGTAGTTTCATCAAACCGACACTGTTAAATTGATGCCAATTTTTATTAATATGTTGAAGGATTTCGACGTCTGAAAATTTCCAAACATTCATGAATGCTTCCATGTTTAAAAATATGTGGCTTGGCCACTAACATTTACTACACAGATGTAACTTAGACCTTCTAGATCCAAGCTTTTCTCTCGACATATTCACGAATATTATTATCCTCTTCAGAATTTTGCCATTATACAATATTTACTCATGAAAAGTGCTTAAAATCTAAAATGACAAATTCTAGGTTAGTTGGTTGTATTTTTATGATGCAAGAAGAGTAAAAGCCATTCTGCATGAAACAAGGTGAGGCCATACATATGGTTTTAGTGAAAAATAAATTAATACTATACAATAGTGAAAAATATATTAAAAATACACTAAATTGAACTAAAAATGATTAAAAGAATAACATAAAATGCTACGAAAATTAAAATCATTTCAGTTCAAATGAGTACTGTCGCACACAATTCCAGGAGAACTCCTCGATTAATACCAGGGCCTGGTGGTTGAGAAACACTTGTCTAGAGAATAAAGTTCTGAATTGCAGCAAGCAGAAACAATGGTACATGTTCTATAGTACCACTGAAATTGAACACAGGTTAACAGCATAAAAACAAACACGTTACCTGTACACCACCTAGGGCAATCCAAATCTCCAGGAATCGCACCATGGAATATGCGTTAATAAAATAGCAATCATATTGAGTCTTGCGTACGACCCCAGGTAGAATAACGTATTACCTCTACAGAATTTCCACTCTTTTTCCAAGGTAAAAAAATGACCTAAATGATATTTTCTAAGAAGCAGTTGCCAAAAACCTTATTGCACCTTCACCACATCACTATCAACTGCCAGTAATTTTCAAAACTTTTTACTTCTGTGTCTCTTTTACACTTACATGCAGACATCGCCCTCCCTTTACATGTGGCGCGCCCGTTTCCCGTTCGACCTACAATACAAATAAAAATATTTTGCATGCTAGTGCATGTATTCTCACACATGTGTACATTTATTTTAATGTTTTATTCATAAGAAAATGAATGTGTCGTTCAAATGTTAGTCTTATTTAAATGTTATTTAATGTCTTATTTAAATAAATTCAATACTTAATTCAACACAAAATAATATTTCAACTTTTAAACACATTAGTGTTTTCTTTTTATTAAAAAGCACTACTTGATCTCCTTGTGTTCCCCCCCCCCCCACACAAAAAAATTCATCGCCATAAAAAAGCCAAACAATCAACCATATTATACAACCCCTGACAAAAAGTATACAATCACCGCATTAATCCGTATAATAGATGGAATGTAATAGAAATTCTTGTGCGTAAATAATATTTTTTTTTTTTTGTGTATATGTAAATAATACGATACCAAATAGGAAAACAATTTTTGCTGGAAAAAGTACCCGATCACAGAGTAAATTGGAGAAAAGTATAGGATCACAGAGGTTCAAACACGTAAAAGGGGATTTATACAAATTTATAACTATGTGCACATGCAGAAGATATAAGAGTAGGTAAAGCATGTATTAAACTTCACACCGGTTTTGATACTTGTTCATGCAGTGTAAAAAATGTCTTCCAAGAAAGAGCTCTCAACATTTAAAAACACGAATTTACCTACTTCTAGATGGATTTCCCTAAAGACAGGTCGCAAAATTGACTAATTGTGCTCGAAGTACAGTATGTGGTATTTTGTAAAAAATGTACCACATGACTCATAGTGCGAGAAACTTGCATCGTAGTGGTCGCCTGCCATCTGCCTCAATAAGAGAGGGCAGAAAACTTTATGATCTTGACAAAAAGAAACGTTACTCCACTTCCAAACAGCTAAATTTCAAATGGTCTAGATACAACTTCAGAATAAGTGACTGCAAGTTTTGCCTTAAAATAACTGTCTTTATAATGATCCTACCATGTTTATACCATAAGCACTTCTAGAGCAGTGGCGACCAACTGGTGGCTCACAGACCGCAGACAGCCCACTGAAAGATCAACGAAATTAAAATAATGAAACCTTGTCAATGCAGCTTCACTTAAAATGGACCTCATTAGTACAGATAAATAATTCTTCCTCTCACTGCCTCAGTCTGGGGTATTATTGTGCGTTCAGTGTTAAAGACTTCACCCAATGTATATGGCTGATTGGATAAATATGGATCAAAGTCTTTCATGCAAAGAAAAAAAAATACCTTTTAGAAAAAAGTTCAGGAAGTATCGAAGACAGCATGATTTTTTCCCCCCCAAGTGTGGTCACCGGTTTTTTAAAAGCAACCTCCCAAATTTTTTTGATTTTCTTTTAATTCTGGACTGGGGAGGTAGGAGTGGCAACATGGATCTGAAACTCTTATACTGGTTTGTTTCATTGTAAATTCTTCAAGAGTATTTGTTCATAATACACTCTTTCGTTATAGTAATTTATTCATTTACATTGTGTACTGCATTACTACATTAAGTCATTGCTGAATAGCCTGAAGTTTTAGCTACCGAAATTTACCCTCCGCTTAGTGCAGACTTTTGTTTATATGGATAAAAATCTGGGGTCTGTGACAATCTGCACTAACAAGATTTCATGGTATTTATTAATTTTAACTATGAACTTACTGATGCATCTAAATTTTCACACTTTTTTCTAATAAGATACATCATATCCTAAATACAACCAAAACTGACGCTAAATATCCTGGATTGAGTGGCTTCAGGAGGAGAATTGCATCTTCGCTTGGAAGCACATGTGTGAGAATGCATTTTTCCATTATACAGACAGTCAAACAATGGCAAAGAAGCAGATTGACTGATGACCAGCTACGCAACCTATTAAAAAAATCAACTTCGAAAATTGGCTTTTGTTCATTTAGCACTTTCTCGGGCACCCACATTGTTCACATTAATTTGTATTACTATACTATTTAACAGGCTAAGGACCCTAACAATTTAACAAAATCTCCCTTTAACAAATATGCTAGTCGTTTTTTCTAAATGGTTTAGTATTATTAATATTCTTAAGAGTATTTGGTATTTTATTCCAACTCCTTATACCTGAATATCCAATTCCCTTTCTGTAAAATTCAGTTCTAATTTTTGGTAGTCTATGTTGAGCTTTCCTTCTGGAAGCATGATTATTTTCATATCCTATAATTTCAACTGTCTGTATGTTTTCTTTTATTCTTTTGAACATTATTTTTAGTATACTATAATCATATATCTTATCTATTGGTCGAATACCATATTTACTAAATAGTGTAATTTGATTTAAACTTTTTTTTTTTTCAATTATTTTTATAAATTTAATCTGTAGCGATTTAATTACTCTGGTATTTTTCTTATTTAGATTTTCCCAAATGCTATTACAATAGATCAAACGGCTAATATAAATCTAGTAATAAATCTCTGAGGACAGCTCGCAACGATTTCTTTAAAATCCCCATTCCTGAACTTATTTTTTTTTTTTACCTTTTCTATCTGGTTATTCCAATTCAAGTCCATTGTCAATACTACCAAAATCAATTTCCCTAACAATTTCAATTTCTTTCTCATTTAAATAAATTTTTTCTGGATATTTTATTTTTGATATAAAAATTACTATTTTTGTTTTAGAGTCATTTTTCATTTTGTTAATTTTAAAACAAAGTTTATATTTTCAAATTACTTCAAACTCACATTTGTCCATACCCTGAATAAACACACTTGTGTCATCTGCATAAGGGTCATTCCATGCTGAGGGAGACAAAAAATTAAAAGTTCAAAAATTTGCTTCGAATTTTTTCAATGTATAGAGTTATTTGTATAATTCCTGAAGTTGCTTGCAACACTGTATATTTTTCCAGAAGCACTTTTTTCCTCAAATATACTATACTGAATATATATACTACTAATATGCTAAATTTACTATGCTCTGTAAAGTAAGTGACCAAGTACATATTTTATTTTGCCGAGTCTATTAAAATCTCATTAACTAAATAAAAATATTTTTCAATTCTTTGAATAGTTGTCTATCATATTTAAAAGTTGTGAATGTTACACCTGAAAAACAGAATAGAAATAAAATAATTAATTTCAAATAACAATTTTAATCAACGTTTATTGGCGTAGTGATACCAACGCCGATGGTATGGCGTGATTAGATGGTGAAACGTTCGAAAGAAAATAAATATTTCTGCCTTCGGTGGGACCTGAACCCACGACCTTCCACTTGCCGGGCGGAGGCTCTACCCACTGAGCTACGAAGGACAATATATAATCTCTTTACGAACGTATATAAAGACTATTTACTGATGCCGCCTCAAACGTTTCACTATCTAATCACGCCATAACATCGGCACTGGTATCACTACGCCAATAAAGGTTGATTAATATTGTTGTTTGATTTAATCTGCGTAGTGTTCGATTTATATAAATAATTAATTTTAGTTTTAAAAATATTTTTGGCGTTTATAACGTGACTGTGACATTAAATTTTTTTTCTGTAAATGTATACAAACTTAAAAATCCAAAACTACAATAGACGGGTCAGTCCATGTCAAATCAACCAATAAAAAATAAGTTTTGGAATTCGATGTCATGGATTTGGATAATTTTTGGGATATTTATTCCTTATCATCTAAAATATAAAAACAAACTTTTTTTTAATTTTTCCTGTTGCCAATTTTCGAGTTTTTGAGTTTCCAAAATTGCCAAAATGTCCTAAAATCTGCTTGCCAGCAAAATGTTAAATGCAGTTTGCAAGCTACCCACTTTAACTACAAAGCTAGTTATGGTATCATTTTAAAGCTTGTGAAGAGGGCTTTCATTTGAAAAATAACATTCATGGTGTTCGTGTAAAAAAAAAGTTTGGTAGTTTTCCAAAATTTTTATTTTGCGATTTTTAAAAACCAAAATTTTTAAAATTCTAAAAACAATTACACATGTTGGTACACATTTACTGAAGGCACTGTCAAAATTTCAGGATGGTATCTCTATAGTATCATATAAAATTTGAATTTCTTTACAGGAAATGTAACTAGATTTAAGTTAAAATACATGTATTTTAACCTAAATCTTGTTACATTACATGTAAAGAAATTCAATTTTTATATGGTACAATAAAGATACCATCCTGAGATTTTAACTATGCCTTCAGTAAATGTGTACCAATATGTGTCAATTTTTCAGAATTTTAAAAAATTTCAATTTTTTAAAATTCTAAAAAAATTCACACATGTTGGTACACATTTACTAAAGGCATACTCAATTTCATGATGGTATCATATAAAAATTGAATTTCTTTACAGGTAATGTAAAGAGATTTAGGTTAAAATATATGTATTTTAACTTAAAGCTCGTTTAATTACCTGTAAAGAAATTCAATTTTTATATGATACCATAGAGATACTACCCTGAAATTTTGACTGTATCTTCAGTAAATGTGTACCAATATGTGTGATTTTTTCCAGAATTTTAAAACATTTAGATTTTTAAATATTGCAAAATAAAAATTTCGAAAAACTAATTTCTTTTTTTTTTCACAAACACCATGCATGTTGTATGTCAAATGAAAGCCCTCTTCACAAGCTTTAAAATGATACCATAACCAGCTTTGTAGTTGAAAAGAGTAGTTTGCAAATTGTATTTAAAGTTTCAGTGGCGAGCAGATTTTAGGACATTTTGGCAATTTTAGAAACTCAAAAATTGGCAACAGTAAAAATTTAAAGAAATTTTTTTATATTTTAGACGATAAGGAATAAATATTCCAGAAATTAGTCAAATCCATGACGTCAAGGGTTTATGCACTAGTGGATTTGACACGGAATGGCCCAGGTATAGAAGATCTGACCCATTGTATCAAAATATATCATAATATTCAAACATGAAGGTCACATAATCAGAACATTGCATGTAAAACAGCAAAAATGAATGTAACGTGACCCATATAGTGTTATAATGGTTACTAGATATTTGCCTTATATCATTTATATACAATAAAAACAGGACAAGGTCAATAATGAACAAATTTATTTCCAACTGAATCAGGTTTCATATCATTAACATGTAGTATTTGCTGTCTTCTTAAAAGGTCGTTTTTTAGAATAGTGTTAATTTTGCCTCTAGTATGTTAATGTGATAATTTATCTAATAATATGTTCCTATTATGTTAAATAAAATCGAAAAAAATCCCCATACTAATAAAGCCATTTTCCAGAGATTTTTTGTATTTCTGTTATTACATTTATCAAGGCAGTTTATGTGGATCTGCCTTTCAAGAAACCGTGTTGGCTATAATCCAAAATTCTAAATCTATTTGTGACATCAATTAATCTGTTATACATGTTTTAGCACATACTGATAAAATTGAAATAGGTCTAATTTGTCTTAACGTTATTTTCATGTTTTTTATAAATCGGAACAATTTTTGTAATTTTCATTTCATCACATGTATTTATGTCCCACATGGTGAATATTATCAAATACTAGCTAAATGAAATACACTGAAAGACAATGCTAAACAACATATATTGGCCCATGTACATGCAATTAGGCACCACTGCTCTGGACAAGATAGTATTTTGAACAGTGTTTTTAAACCTTATGCTAATGTCGAAATTCCTGGTGAAACTCTGTATTGTTTCATTGCAGTATTTTGAATACAAAATTATAAAGGTTGGTTGGTTTTAAATTGTGCAAGGACAAGGTAAAACTTTATATAGTTTTCCAATTAATAGAATTTATATAGTATTAAAATAATTATAAACTCATGTTTGTAAAAATTGCAACACCATGAAGGAATCATGTGATTAAGCTGAAACTTTCAGGAAATGCAAATTAGGGTATGCTATTCAAATGATTAGAATTTCAGAGTCATCACGCATGCGTGGGCTGAGCAGCGCCCTCTGAACTGCTGATGGATCCGTATAAATAGAGGGCTGTAGCGGGGCGTGTATGGCTATCTACTAGTGGTAAACGTTACATGAGACGTCACTATGCCTCTACGACGAAAGAGGGCGACATTTCAGCAAGTTACGGAGTTTGAACGGGGACGAATGATCGGCTTTCGTGAAGGAGGGTTTTCTTATCGTGCAACAGCAGCTCGTATGGGGCGTAACAGCAGCATAGTGATGCGAGTGTGGAAGCAGTGGGTTCAAGAGAACAAGACAACTCAGAAATCCGGGAGTGGACGCCGAAAGGTGACGTCATCACGGGATGATAGACACCTGGTCCGCATTGCGGTGATAGACCGTTTTGCTTCATCTGGACAGTTGGCAGAACGTTGGTGCACTGCTACAGGTGTATCATTGTGTGCTTCATCAATTCGTCGGCGTCTACTGCACCGTGGACTGCGTGCAAGAGTTCCTTTATACAGGATCCTCCTGACGCAAAACCATCGGCGCCTGCGGCTGCAATGGGCTCATGGACATAGAGACTGGCGTGCTGATTGGCAACAAGTGGTGTTTTCTGATGAATCCCGCTTTAATTTGGGGTACAGTGATGGCCGCATCCGTGTTAGACGCTATACCGGTGAACGCCACCTTCCGGAGTGCATTATCCAACGTCATAGTGGACGAACCCCCAGCGTTATGGTCTGGGGTGCGATTGCGTATCATGGACGATCTCAGCTGCTACGAATTGTGGGTAATCTTAACAGCAACCGGTACATCAATGAAGTTCTGGAGCCCGAAGTTGTTCCCTTCCTTCAAGGCATTCCCGGAGCTGTATTTCAACAGGACAATGCCCGCCCACATATTGCCAGGAATGTTCAAGACTTCTTTTCATCACAACAGATACAGCTTCTTCCTTGGCCTGCCTATTCGCCGGATATGTCGCCGATTGAACATGTGTGGGATTTCGTTGGTCGGCGTCTCGCTCGTGATCCTCGTCCCATAGCTACTACAGATGAACTTTGGGGTCGCATACAAGCAATCTGGAATGCTCTTCCTCAGGCACACATTCAACATCTGTTTGATTCCATGCCACGTCGTATAGCATCACTTATTGCAGCGCGTGGTGGCTTCACCAAATACTGATTTTCGACATGTAATATTGTTTTTTGCTTTGTAATTTTAATCGTTTATTTGTATCAACACAGGTCGTTTGTACATTAAATTTCATTCAATTCGGACGAGTCCTTCATGGTGTTGCAATTTTTACAAACATGAGTATACGTTTTTTATATTCATTCAAAACATGTTTAATATATATGTGTATAAAAGACATGTATAGAGATGTTTATAAATTTATACAAAAACCAATTACATTTTTATACAAAGTTTAAATATATTAAGATACACAACAGTTATGCAGTTTATGTATGATGAGTAAAAAACAAGATATAATCATATCCTTTTGTAAAAGTAAGTATCAAACAAAAAATCGAAAATGGTATCGTTATCAAAATCATCACATATCTTTCAGTGTAAAGTCATTTCTTCTGAAGGCAGGCAAATGCTGTCAGGCAGATTTTACATATGAATAAAACATTTAAAAGCTAATTACAAGTATCACACTTTAGGAGTGTTCTCTTTAATCAAAAGTCCCCCCCCCCGACTTTTTCCAAGTTTAACCAAAAAACTCATTTTTTCCTGATCTTTAAGGATGATTTTAAATTCCCTGACAATTCCAGGTACCTAGGAACCCTGTAAATGTATGGTCTTCATAACTCTCTAAACGTTCTGCGAACATTTATTGGATGCAACATCTGGGGTGCTGTCCTTTAGATGGAGAGACAAGTCTAAATATATATCACTGCCGACAATGAACCACGGAGTAATGTGGTTGGACAATGATTCAACCAACTACCATAGTTTGTTAATCACCATCTCTAGCCATTCTTTCCATATGCCAAATATTGGAATACAAGACAGACAAATAACTAAGAGTGAGATAAAATTAGGTTGACGAATTGATTTTGATGCTGAGTGGTTTTTAGGAAAAAGATGATTGTTCCATAAAATAGTCAAAACTTTGGTGTCTACTGGTTAAGGACGACTCCACAGTTTCAATATAAAGACTAGTAATACGCAGAGCTTGGAAATATCAAAAATACATATTTTCGATATTTTTGTATTAAAAATACAGATTTCTTTGTATTTTTAAAATACATTTAAATTTGAAAATACATTCAGTTCGTAATTTTTGACTTTCAATTCTAGCCGTTTGGCTAAACAGATAATACTCAAAGGTCGATTTCATAATCGGTTTATGTAGACTGTTGAAGCAGATAGTACCAGTGGTGTAGCATGGTGGAGAGGCCATCAGGGGAAGGCCTGGGCTCAAAATTTCAAAAGGGGGGAAAAAAAAGTAGCAATAACGGAAGATTTGTAACAGATGAATGGCGATTGGGGGTCCAGACGGACATTTTGTCACCCATACTCAGGAGATGAATGGCGATTGGGGGTCCAGACGGACATTTTGTCACCCATACTCAGGAGATAAAAAACATCACGCTCGCCTTACAGACCACTTAAGGCAGTAGTCAGAGGGAGAGATATTGGCCTAGATTAGCAACACCTTCAAACGGTTGAAAACTACTCAGTGAAGTGCCCAGGAACTGTTCGAACACACAAAGCCAACCAGATACTTGTGTAAATTTCGGTTTGACTGGAAAATGCAATAACCATGTGTATGCTAAAGATTAGGACACAGATTTCTCATGGAAGTGGACCTGACTGCTCAAGACGTATATCTGTCATTGAGTATTTGATTAACAGATTAACGAGGGTTTTCATAGGGCCCAAACGACAAATTATAAAAGGGAATAATTGGAAGTGACCAACAAAAAAATACAAATAGCAATTCGTATGTGGTGACTAAGGTGGTACTTATTTTAAGTTTTAAAAAATAAAACTTGAAAGATCGCACTCTCTCTGGAAATGTCCTTTTGAAGTTAAGTTCTTAAAAAAATTATCTTAAAATAGATACTCTAGCCCAGTGGTTGCCAACCTTTCGGACCTCATGGACCACTAAATTCATAATTTTAAATCCCGCGGACCACATTTCGTGAATTTAGTGCAATATGAAGACGAAAATTGTCATTCAGAATACGAGAATTTCTTAGACTATTGTTTTTGTTTTCTTAATAATAAAACATTAAAAATGCAAATAATGTCCAGATTTTTCTGTGGACCATAGGTTGGCAACCGCTACTCTAACCAATTGGTTTTGGTGTGACTAAGGATCATGCTGTTTGGTTTTGCATCTAAGGTTTATAGTTGATGCCCTGACGCGATCGATTTCAACTGTTCCCCACGGTTAAGCTAAGCACTGTAGCTAGTTGTAAATCATATTACTTTTCATTATATCACTGCTTTATTTAAATTAATATGCAGAATTAAGAATATCGTCTGTATGCCAACCCCTAACATTGGATAATTATGACGTATATGTATGTCCAATTGGTAGCGATGGTCATAACGTATCTATATTAAATATTGCCTATAGTACTTATAAAAAATTCAATATATATATTGACATTTTGATTATTATAAAGAGTTCCTTCAATTGATAAAATGCTCATATTTGAAAACAATTACACACACACTTCGGATAGGGGGGGGGTCAATATTGGACTGGTGGGAGTGCTGGCGGGTTTAAGCAAGCGTGATGCTTAATTTGCCCCATGCATTGGAAACTCGTGCTACGCCCCTAGTAAAACACAATCGAAGGAAGCCTGCACATTACTTTAGTTCTCAAGTATTTTAAGATATTTGTTACAAAATATGAAAATGTGAATGGGATAAAATGCATAAATTTAAGGCTCAAAGGAATCAAGGGATGTTATTTTTGTATGAAACAATTTGTATTTTTACATGAGCCGGCAGACCGAATAAAACATGTCGATGGCCCGAAGGTTGAAGACCAATTCTTTAAATTTTTTTTATTGAATTTTCATATGTGCATCATAAGGATCATTTGCCTCTTACCGTTATTTTAACATTTAATATGTATTTATGAAATACAAGCCAGAATTAAAACAGAATGGAATGTTGAAAAAATAAATTAAAATTTATATTTCTTATATTATGTTTCCTGAAATATAAGACACATTTCGTATAAAATGTTGACTTCCTCATTGCCTTGTGCGCTTGTTTTAAATATATTTATAATTCAGTTTTTCTGAGCTACTACAGTTTCAACTTGAATATCACTGACGAATATCGTTGCACTTTATTCGATATTTTGCTAAGCCTTTTTATTTAGTTCTAAATGATTATTTTTGTAATTAATTTTTTATTTTTCTAATCAGGGGCAAAAACTTAAGACATTTTGCTTTTAAATCCTTGTTAGATAAAGGGGGCTCTTGTATCCCCTTCCCCCACTTCAAACTCAAATCGTCCTGCTGTTATTCTCTCTTCACAAGGTGCTCATAACCTTAGGTTCGACACCTGTTCATAAGACTAACTATATGCTACATAGCGCATATAGTTAGTCTTATGGTGGCAAGAACTAAAACATCTATTTAATTTCTTATCAAATATTTTTACAATTGTAAATGTGAATTTACAAACAATGTGAAATGATTGTGACATATTATGGAATTATGCGATTATATATTACTATGAAATTATGATAATATAGTTAAGATAATGAAATCATTAAGCCAAACTTAAGCTGCCCAAGTGCATTAACAACAAGTAAAAAAAACTTTGGCAAATGTAATTTGTATTTTTGAAGTGTTTTAAGATACATTTTGCATTTTGTATCGAAAATACAAATTTTCAAATATTTTGCTCAGATCTGGTAATAACTGAGGTCCTAAAAGCATCTGTTGAAAGAAATGTTTTCATTATGAATTGGATCAAGTTGTTTAATATGGATCCATGCACAGTCATAAATGGAGCAGCCATAATAATTTTTATCAGATTGATGCTTTATAGAATCATAAAAAATGAGCATATGCAAGCACCCAAAGACATATACGACAAAACTATTAGGTGGTTCCCAGCTGTAAAGCACGGATTCCCCAAGTTTGATGCGAGATCTAAATGTTAAGGTATTATCAAATGTGCAACTACAAGGGACTTCGTTTCCTGAACAACACTAATGAGAGAATTTTCCATCCAAAGCTCAGGGTCTAACTAGGGAACCACTCGAGGTGAAAGTTCGCGATTTAGTAGAGAGTGGTGTCGATGGAAAGCTGTTATCACGAGGAACAAATAATCAAATGGAAGCACCCTACTGAATCCGAGATATAGGCTGATTTGTTTTATGTGCAGAAAGAATCCATCCAGCACTACAAATAAATGAATATTTTTGTAAGTTCAAAGGAAAAATGGCAAACATGTAATCTTGCCCTTAGGATGGTTAGTATGCCAGCTTCCTGAAATAGCTGGAACCATGTTTTAACTATGATAGTGCATTTTTGAATAAAAGTATTCAAAGCGTGTTTCCAGTACCAAGCACTAGAGATGACTCAGTCTTAGCCTGAGTCCTATATTTCATATAGCACTTGCGTAGGCCCAGGCTCATTAGATGGATGCAACCGAAACTGAAATCTCTATATTGACATTCTGCAAGGAATGCAACTATACTACGGAAATCCCAGAACTGGGCCCGACTTCGCATATCACGAGGATACATGAAAACCTTCCTTGAACCAGTGAGCCCGGAATGCAAGCCATGGGTACCACTATGATTACCATGGTTGAGCACCTGAAGGAACCACACCTTAGGCCATGCCCTATTTTTCATCCCATAGAACCAGGTAAGGAGTTAGTTCCTGACTGGCTGTAAAAAACACCTCATCAGTACAAATAGTAAATGTTATACACTAAAATAATGTTAAATATTTGTTTATTGGTGTGATGTTATAGTGCTGGATGGGTTCTTTCTGCACATAACACAAACAGGCCTTTATCTTCTAACTGGTTGGATTCGGGAAGGTACTTCCGTTTGGTTTTTTGTTTCTCATGATATGAGCATTCCATTGCCACCACTCTCAACCAAATTGAGAACTCACACCTGAAGCAGTTTCCTAGTAAGTGCAGACCTAGTTTGCCTCAGAAATGTACGCGAACAATTTTCTCTGTAGAAAATTGTAAGTCATTTTCATCTGTCCATTCTAACTTATTTAGCACCAGTGGCGGTTCTAGACAAAAAAAATTGGGGGCAGGAAATTCCTTCCTTGTGCATGGGTACTGCTAGTGGCACCCATGCCCATAGGCAGGATAACAAAATTCGGCAATATTTGGAGGGGGCCTTAGCCTCCAACCTAGAACCGCCACTGTTTAGCACTAACTGAAGTTGTCTATCAACAAAGTGTACATTTCCTTCTATGCAAGGAAGTTACAGGTCATCTACATACAAAGAACATTACAAAGTACATTGGGGGGTAATAAGACCAACAAGTCTTAAAATAAAAAGATAGTATGTACATATGTGCACCTATACAAGGAAAAATAATTATTTTAAGGTAATAAAGAATGTGCAATTATCGGACTGTTTTTTACTTTTATACAGAGTTAACCAATTTATGTTTAATGACATGTCCGAACTATGCAAACGAATCGCATGAGAACAGAAGCTCACAGGAGCAGGCACTTAGTGATTTGATTCCTTTTCATGGCCTCTTCCTTAAAAAAAAATGATCAAAGGTTGCCACTGCTGGATTATATACGCTCTAAGCACTTTCCAACAGACAACGAGTGCTAACGTATCTTTTTTTATATCAGTATCATGAAATTCTTGAAGAATTTTCAACCTATCTTTTCTTTTCGAACTCTTTTGTAAGTAATAGTAAATGTCTACCAAAATTTCATCGATTTTAAATGGCAAACATGCAGCACTCTTTTCAGCTGTTAAGGCGGCAGGAACAGCCCATAATTTCAATCTTTTGGTGATGATTCTTTAACACCGCTGCGACCTCTGCCTTTTTTTCCTATCAGAACAGGTGCATTGTCACAGCTCAAGGCAACACAATTAAAAATCGGGATGTTTTTAGATTGTAAAGCACTTACCACAAGATTTCCAATATTTAACCCAGTAGTATCTTCTTTCAAAGATGGCACAGATAAAAGACAATTCACAATTTTTTCACACAAAGGATCGAAAAATTTTGAATCAATATCGTTGCTTCCATCAGTTGCAATTGAAAACGGATAACACCTTAAATTTTCAACAAGTGATAAAGATTCCTTTGCTTTCCTTTTATAATTGCAGAAGTTTTGATCCTTGCAGATCCGTATTGTTTTGAAATACTGCTGTCCAGAAACATTTTCCGAAACAGCATTCTCGCATGATTGCAATTTATTGGCAAATTATGTTCGATCGAAAACAATGTAAATAAACATTCAGCTTTAATCACGGAGATATCGTTAAATGCAAAAAATGAAGGCTTGATACTATGATTAGACTCTACAGCCTTGAACGTCTTCTTATGTTCAACAGTCTCAGAATGCAAAGTAATATCGCGTTTACCACCGTGAGTAATGCTTATGTCTTTACCGCAACACGTGCAGAAAGCATATTTTGGCCCCAGTCTTGATTTTTGAATAAAATTAAACATCTTCATATATTCGGCTTTAAACGTTTGGTAGTACCTTTTATTAACGGTCGACATCGTTAACGTTGTTTTCAAAAACACCTAAAAACAAAACTTTCTTTCCAGAGCAAAGAAATACCAGATACGTCTAATACATGGCTTCCCTAAAGGAAGTCACATGCTTGACCAAAACCTTAACGGTGTAGCGCATTCTTTCTTGCCTTCCCCAACAACTACAAATACAGATGCATGATTTCGTTGTGCAGGGGCATCACTCTACGTCATAGCTGGAGCTAAAATTCCCCGTCACGCCACGCATGCGCCGTCAATGGCAGGCAAATTTTTCCGTCTTTTTTACCGATATTTGCATTTATTATTAAATAAGCACATATGCATAAAAATTTAAATAAATACGCATCAAGAAAAATAGGTATTAAATTTTTTTTAAAAAAATCAGTATTTTAAAAAACACTGGAGATTTAAGACGAAACGTCCGAAAATCGGAAGAAATCGTTTTCCGACCGGAAGACCGATAAAAAAATCTGAAGGTTTGGCACCTACCTAACCAATTTATTAATTAAAACTGAAGTAAATTAAATGTGTGCAGAATAAAATATTTTTTTTTCCTTTTCAGAATGCTTTTGTTCATTCAGAGAAATGCAACAGACGGTGCTACACCCACCCCCTTTTTTTGGTAAAAAAATTACACTGGGTGCGTTCTTAAAACGGTCTTTCTACGAGTACAAACACAGTTAGATTATCACGACTTCAAAATAGATTTTTTACAATTTTCTTTCCAAATCGATTTAATCGATCTGATCCTTTGACATTTTACTCATCTTTTAATATCATTCCAGTAACTTCACTATATTGCTATTTAATGTCCATTCTAATGTTTAAATGAATTAATTTCAATTATCTTGGAGACTTAATACCTTTGGTTCCATTTACTCCACAATATGATCTTGGATCAATACCTATGTTTAGAATACCACACACTCGTACCAATATTGGTGGAACCTCTTTGAACAATATTGGTCCAAAAATTTGGAATTATATCGGTCATAACCTCCCTTACATTCATTCCCTTTCAGAATTTAAGCGCATGGTTCGAGAAATTATTTTTTCCTCGAATTTTTCTGCCCCTTACCGATGTTCAGCCATTTCTCTTTTTGCTGTTTTTTATTTATTGAAATTACACATTTATTTGCTTATGAATAGCATTGTGGGTGTGTTGACAGGTCATTTATGTTTGGGGGGGGCTGGACTAGTCAGATCAGTTAAACTGGTCTTTTTCCGGTGTCTCCAATATCTTTGTACAATTGCTTCCTAATTTTTATTTTTAGATAATTTTGTATTAAGTTAAATGTAAGTTAATCAACTTAAAATTTTATGATTTACTATTTGTAACACGTTGTACATTGATGTGAATAAAGATTCATTCAATTGAAAAGATGTATGGTTAATCAGCAGTTCTCGAATTTTCTTAGACTGTGCCTCTTGATGTTGAATAAAAGTCTAATGATCGTTGGTTGTATTTTTGTGGCGAGAAGACAGTAAGGGCCATTCTGTGTCAAACAAGATAAAAAAAAATAGTCTAATATACACCCAAGATAAAAATTTCGCAGAAGACTGGTTATAAAAATTGACAATATTGAGACTGTTTTTAATCTATTGAAAAACACATTAAAAATGTTACAAATATGATAAAGAAAAACTATTCCAAAGCTTCTACTTTTACATGATATCTTAATGGCATCTGTAATTGGATTCATAATTATCATCTTGGCGCAGTATAGCCCAGATGCTCTTGCGCCATAAAAAAGCCAAACATATTTATTATTAATGGAACAACTCAATTCCATTGTAACAAACTGCAGATTTTTTTTTTTTTTTTGCATTTCCATATATCTATATAAGAACAAGTGGAATCAAATTAAGAAATTTTCTAAAAGATAACGGATGTCAGCGCCATATTAGGGTGGCCCGGAACCAACGTTCTTTTTCTAGGCTACTAACAGAGCTACGACTATGAAATTCTGTATTCTGAAAGTGCATGTGAGGGTATGAATGTGACACCTCAGGGCCTTATAATAGCTCCAATAGCAGCTCAGAAAAAGGATGAGAGCTCTGTGCCCCCGATACAGCCCTGACATGACATTTCAAGTGCCCTCACATACACTCTGAATATAGAATATCATGCTCGTAACTCAAATAGCAACCTAGAAAAATAATGGTAACCCCGGGCCTCTATGATACAGCCCCAACATGCGACATTTCAAGTGCCCTTATGAACTCTCTGAATACAGAATATCGTAATCGTAGCTCCAATCGCAGCCTAGAAAAATGATTGGGACTCCAAGCTCTCTGATATGGCCCTGACATGTTTGGAAAATTTTTAACCCTACAATTTATCAATATTGTCAGAACTGACACTGTCCGTTTGCTGAAACAGCCACAACGTGTTGTAGTCTTGTTTTTGTGTTTTTTCATTAAGCGTTTTTGGTGATTGAGACTAACATACATATATATATGCTATCATTGTTTCCTTTATGATGTAACATAGAAACAACAGTTTGCAAAACTAGCGAAGAAGAGATGAATTGTTTTCCTTTCAGTTGTCTATCTTTTGCTACTTTTCCTTGAAAAATAAAAACTGTGTACTCATGTTCTCTGCACAGTCATACACCCCAACACTTACCACAGTCTGAAAGTCACCAACATGTACAAAAGGCAATAGCTTTCATACTTTTTTTTTTGGGGAGGGGGGGTGAAATTCCAAAATAATAGAAATATATATAAATAAAAATAAGAAAAAGAATAATTGCTAGAAAAAATAGCATAACTAGTGAATATCTGTAAAAATTTTAATAAGATTCCCTAAGATGAAAAAGAAATTGTAACGAATGAATTTGCTGCAGCCTACAAGCTCTCATCAGCATTCAAAGAAAACAAACAGCTCTTATTTTCTCAACTGCCTTTCATTTTAAAACAAACTTACATTCTACTTTTAAAGCCATTTGAAAGTACTGGCACTCCAACTGTGAAGTGTTTCTATACCTGTTTAAACAAGTGCCCATATATAATATATACATAATCCAGGAAACATACCTGCCAATTAACGAAAATTTTAATTTAAACTGCACATAAAAGCATGCAATTCTCGAAGAATGATTCTCCTGAATTACTCCTGCACATTTAACAAAAAAATAAAATGGTAACTTTGTTCTTATATACAATTAAATGCGTTTTTAATAAGACCTACAAAATGATAGCTATTTTAAATTAACAACTCAACTAGAAATACACACTACACCAGTTACGTTAAAAAATTATTCCAATATTTACATTCTTCTTAACACAAAATATGAAGCTACAATTTTATTTATTTTTTTTATATTTGATGTGCACTGCTAATCATTTTTTCTTACCATGAAAAACATTTCAAACCCAACTGCAGTGAACAAAATGAGAAGTTAATACTCCTGTAAAACATTTTATGTGATTGCTTTGTGCCATTGAAGAAAAAGTACAATTTGCAGATTTACAGATAAATCCACCTAAAAATTAATGAGATGGTTAACAACTACACAGGCTTTACTGTGCATCTTTTTCTTACTAAGGAACCTTAGTTAAAATTATGTATCACAGTTACATTTACATTATTTGGTCAGTCTGTTTTTCTACATTCTTAACACTTGCTTTTTCTTTTGTGCAATAATCAAAAATAGATACACTTAAATATAAATGATAAATCAAAGTCAACAAAGAAAGCATACAAATGATAAAGCTTAAGAAAAGCACAGATACTAGAGAATGTTGTTCAATACACTAGCATCATATGCCAACTATGTTGAATTTAAACTTGTTAAGAATTTGAAAGGACTTTCCATAACATCTTAACTTTTTAATATAAAATGTTTTGAGGAAATTCAAATGACAACACTAAATTTTCTATACTTATTTCCCCCCCCCCTTTGAATTTACAAAATGTTTTTTCCACTACTTACAAATTGTTCCTCTTGTTTTTCACTTTTTTAATTAATGCTTTATGGACAGAAGATACATCATTGAAGATTGTTTCATAAAAATGAATGAGCTCTATAATATAGCAATAGTTTTCAATACATAGTTTAAGAAGAAAATTTTAAAAATCCTTCCCATAATAATAAAACCTGCAATCAACAAGACTGAAATGTTCCACAGTGTAGACGAATTCACAAATTTTGCACTTAAAAAAAAAAATACTCTATATATGTTAACACAATTTCAAAAAAAAAAAAAATTAAACTGTCAACTTTTTTCATGTACGATACTTATGAATTAAGCAATTACAGGACAGTTATTAAAACAGAAATAAAAAAACATAGCTTAAAGAAGGATCTCTATATAATTCGTCTTTTGCTCAATTAGGCAACATATTGAAAAACGTATTTGGCAAACACATGACTAGTAAAATTTGAAATACCTGTTAAAAATGATGCTTCTGTACATAAATGATCTCCAATGATATATATTACAATGATAAGCAATGTACAAATGTATGAACCATAATTACCTAAAATAGATCGTTACAAAATGTGGAAATAGCGACATAAAAGAAATAGCTGATTGCCACAAAAAAGTAGCAGTTTCAAAAATAAACATAAGAAAGATGAATAGTTTTTGCATTTTTAAAACATGTATCCATACAGGAGTTTGAACAATTTTATTTGTTGAAAGTTTGGTTACAGTACATATGAATGTTTTTCGACATTTAAAAGTGATGGACACATTTTGACATCAATTTTAGAGATACTGAAATAAAGTGAAAATGACAGATGACAGCTAAGAAAATTCCGTAGAGAAGAACAAAAAACTTCAAAATCTTGTCCTTTACTTCATGTCATGAAAAGGAAGTTGAACCTAGTGAACAACAATTACAAAAATGTGACGTTTGTTATAACAATCAGTATTTAAAATCAATTATGTGCATAACAAAAAGCTATGGCAATAACATCATATAAAAAATAAAATTCCATTTCCTATAATTTAAAACTAAGAAACAATTATCATAATTTCTCTGAACAGAAACCTTATACACTAACTCCACAAAACCAACAATGATTGTAGAATTGTGCACAAGTATTCTATCATAGAGTTGGGAGCAGTTTTACTTGTTTTTTTAAGCACCAAAAACAAATTGTTCTACCATGTATGCATGGAAGAAATAAATTTAACTTCAAAAAGAGTCAAACTGCCTATATAGTATATATCACAATACATAAAAATGTTAGTATAAAACAATTGGAATTCACAAATCAATGACAACATAAATGCTCATAAATCCCATTAATAACAAATGTGCAAAAAGGAAGGTATTATGGCATCACAGATTTTGATTGGTGATACAGGGTGTCCCAAAAGCTCATGTACAAACTTTGTGTGTTGGTCCATCAGACCACGGACAATATTTACATAAGAAGTGGTGTCCGTATGCAAACATGCAGTGTTACAGCAACATGAGAAAGGGAGGTAGATAGTTTTAAATTTCAAAACTGCATTATAAGTCACCTGGGACATGACCGACAGCTGGACATAACCCACAAACCATGATACAGTTACACAACCTTACCGAGGTCTAACACAACTCAGTAAGCAGTAATCATAACCACTGGAGTGGAATTATTTCGTATAAGTAATGGTTGAATACGATGGCCAGTACTTAAGTTTTTAGAAAATAATATACAAAATTTTTCTGTACAGAAAAAATAGTTTGATCGCTTTTCAAAATATTCACCTTTACTATCAATGCATTTTTCATTCAAATAAACCAATTTTCAAAACAGTTATGCCATTCAGAGGTTGGTGTAGCAGAAACATGTGATTCATATGCTTTAACTGCTTCTTCTGAGATGTTAAATCGTTGACACACATTTAGTATTTCAAATTATATAATATGCCTATATATATATATTATATATTAATACGCCTTAGTATTTCAAATTTCCAGACTTTTCCAGTCAGAAAAAAACTTCCCGCATTTTTCCAGATTGGTAGATAACCTGGTCTCACCTCTACACTACTGTCTAGCCGTAGGTACAATATGACATTCTATTGCTGTGTGAAATTGTTTTTAAGAATTCCTCTTTCCCTTTCTTAATCAGGAAATATATATTTATTATCTGCAACCACCCAGTTTTTTTGTTTTTGTTTTTTTTAAAAAAACTGTCCAGCAATGTGACTGGGTTTTAAATTTTGCAGCAGACATAAATCTATATTCAGTCTGTTTCCATCCTTTTTGTGAACGGTTTTTTTTTTTTATTTGCTTTATTTCATTATAGTAGACCATGTACCATGTCTGTCTCTATGCCAGACAACCAGCAGTTTGAATCCCCTTCACATCTGTATAGGAACACACGCACAATGGCATGTCCAATTATGAGTCAAGATTTAGTCTGCAAACTGATTTTGGTTGCATAACGATATGGTGGAGAGAAAGTGGGACTGATTTTGACCCGGGAAACATCATTGAAAGACAAATTTTCCTTCAGTGGGAATCATGGTGTGGACAGGCATCATGCTGGACAGCTGTACAAACCTCTGTACCTTTAAAACGAGGTTTGCTACTGCTCAAAGATACAGAGACAAAGTCCTTGAGCTTTCAATTCACTGTTTCCAGGTGCTATCGGTCCTAGATGCATATTCATAGGTAATAACGTACCTCCACACAGTGTGGCTCTGGTAGACAACTTCCTTCAAAGTGAAGACATCCAGCACATGCAGTCATCTTCTAACTTTATTGATCTTAATCCTATAGAGCATGTGTGGGATATGCTCAGGACATGACTTGCAGCCCTTCAGCACCCACCAAGCTCCATTCTAGAATTGAAAATCGCTCTCTATGAGGTTTGGAACTCTTTGAACACGTAACTCAACACCCTCAATCCAAAGTACGGGAAATCGTTGGTTGTGAAGTACGTGTGGCAACCACACATTTTATTAAACTTCAATATCACCTTTTTTAATAATCATGTTTCACTAACATTAAAACTAGTAATATGACAATTTTTCTTTCAAATTTTTATTTAGATAATAAAAGTCAATTTTATCTGTTTTTCATTGCTTTATTCTTCCGTAACCTTATTACACCCGCATATCATATTTCCTTCCATTACGATTTATAATTCCTTAAATATTCACATAAACAAGAATCATGTTTAAGTTTTGGAGACTAGTGTGTATATATATGTGTGTGTGTGTGTGTATTGCATCTGTTTGATGCCCCTTTGCTCTGTGCCTTGGTTGCCTGTTGCCACCCCCCCCCCTGTCTCCACTGACTGGCTACTAATTAAAATAAACCTACTAGCCCAGTGACTACCACCCTAAATTTGAAATTTGTATTTGTCTTTAACCTACCTTAACAGTTTTCGTGATCTGCCAGATGATTAAAAACATAATTTATTTTATGCAAAAATGGCCTTTTAGTATGTCTGTTGGCGATATATCAGGAAATATGCAAATGGAACTGACTGACTTGAGTATGCAACACAGACTTGAATGAAAAATTCAGCTTAGAATATTTGTAGTGGTGCCAGACCAAAGCAAAGTGGAATGTCACAGTTTGGCAGAGAGTGCCACTCTGTTTTGGGAACCGATAATCACCATGTTCTCATTTGAAGGACCTCTGAACAACGACACAATCCCAATCTCAGTATCGAGCGAAACACCAGCTGCACTACAGGCATCATGGTCTGGGAAACAATATCCTATGACAATCGATCCACTATAGTAGTGATACCTGGAAAATCGACAGGTCAGTGGTATGCGTTCAAATTCTACGGACCCACATACTCCCATTCGTGGCCGAGATCCTAGGTACAATATTTCAGCAGTCTAATACTCGAACCACACACGGCTCTGGTCGCCAAGTCCTACCTACATCATCCAGACATCTCCATGACCTGTCTGCTCCCAAGACTTTTCCCTTACCGAGTATATGTAGCACAAGTCGAAACGCCAGCTACCTCGTTGCTACAATCTCTGGGATTTGGAACGTAACACCCAACAGGTGTAGACCCGCCTAACGCAAAACATTAGGCATCTTTTCCATACCATGCCGAACAATATTGCTGCTTGTATAACAGCAGAAAGTGGTGTGACAAGCTATTGAGAACGACAAGACCGTGTACTACAGCTCCCTCTGTAATTGTTCTGCTGCTGGGGTTTTTTTTGGTTTTTTTTTGTTTTTTTTTAATCATGCGTATCATTCATTTGTATCCATCCATCAATGAAGTTTCAGGTTCCTCCTATGCTTTTCTTGGACTTTCGTTGTCGGTGAGTATGTATTAAATACCAGTATAGTTGCCACGGTGTTGCAGCCCAAGAGCCAACAAAAAGAAGTCTTATTTGGTTAAAGACCCCTGACTTAAAGCATGCAAGAAAACATAATTTCGTAAAAAAGCAATATACTCATTGAAAGAAGTAGCATAGAACAGTCAGTCAAATATTATATATATTTATCTGACATTAATAATTACATCTCATTTACAGTATAGTTAAAAAATTTCTTTAAAAAAGATTCAACATACACAGTGCATTTAAAAATAGTACATTACAATGCAACGAAAGTAAAATATAACTATAAAATCTAATTTAAAAATTGCTAGAAAATGGTAGTAAAAATGCTTCAAAATTCAAATTCTTTCCATATATAATATATATTTGTGTGTGTGTGTGTTTGTGTGTGTGTGTAGAATACCAGAGGAAGGGCCATGCCACACCAAGTGGCAACTATAGTGAACTGTGTAAAATAAAAGCGGCAGGAATAAACGTCTGAAGTCCATTAATATGCTATGGTATTACAAAATATCTTTTTCAATGTATGTATTTTATCATACATATGCACAAATATATCTTATTACCTAACACCTCCTAATTATAATGTCAATAACGGCAATGTGCGACTGCAAAATTTTGCTAAAATTCCAATTACAGTAGAATCTAGTTAAGATGAACATTCTGATGACAAAAAATTTGCTCACGGTATGTAAAAAGGACAAGATCGTATTACCTTAAAATTTTATGGGGATCAAGCAAATAGCTGATTGTTAAAAGTAATTCACATTAAATGTGTTCATGTTAATGAAGTTTGACTGATTTCTAGCACATGTCCAGTTTAGAAATTCCAAAATTAGCAAAAATGTATTTTACACATAACATGGTTTTTTGCAAAATGTGCATTGGAATTTGTCTAAAAATGAATTAAAACGCAGCATTCACAATCATTAGAAACCTGAGACCATGCAAAACTATGTTCGATTCACAACATATACAAAATTTAGGGATTTTGAATACACAATATACATACATACCTGCCAATATTAAAACAACCTTTTCTGGAGCAAGTGCAAAAGATTTTAGGACTTTTCAAAAGCATTATTTGCACACAACACAAAGTCAATAATTTTAAAACAAATGTAATTTTGTTGCATTACATTATATTAACTTCTATTTCATGTACAAGACTTGGTTAATTTATATTATACTGCAAAATCTCCAATTTGATTAGTTTAATAGTTTTTAATTTCTCTCTGAAGAAATCACAAAAGTATTTCGGAATGCTCTATTGAACTATATATATTCAATTACCATAGCTGCCAACCTTAAAATTAGTACAATTTCCAACTAAAATTAGTACAATTTTCATATGCGAAAACATTAGGCAATGTAACTGAGGAAATTCATGAAAATCATACCATGATAAAGACATTTAATTAAATTTTAACAATGTAATATAAAAATGACATCTATTAGCCAAGAATTTGCTTGGTAGAGTTTTTCAGAATGTCATACGTAGAGGACTTTGCTTTTATTAAAAATTTTTCCTCATAACATTTTCCTCTTTGCATGATCTTAACAATTAACAAATTTTCGAGATTTGTCTCAGATATCAAACTACAAAATTGTGTCTTTTTTATTTTTTTAATCTGACTAAACATGCGTTCGCATTCAGCATTTGCATGTGGCAGAGTTAAAATTGATAAAATAACTCTGCCAAGCCTATTGTATTTTAAAGCATGACTTGTAGATTTTATGTCTTTTACGTAAGACCATTTAGTATCTATTTTTTCCTCTTTGTTAATGCATTCTGGTATATCATCTACCTGAAATGCAAAAAACTGAGCATGCAGCTTGTCTATCGCTTCTTCTTGACTCACTATTTTTGATATGCAGCATAACAGAGAATCTGTCAATAAAATATTTGTCATCTGCAAATGAACGATTCTCAAAAGACGAAGCACCTGCAAGTGTTTTAAAATCTCGTTATTAAAAGGGAATTTCTGTAAAATATAATCACAACTCTTATTAAAGTATGAGTGTATTGAAGAATAAAACTGATTTTTCTGAGGAGGTAAAGTCCTGAACAACTTTTGAAGTTGCACTACCTATAATTAATTCAGAATCATCCTTTTAATTACATCTATCACTGTATTTTACTTCAAGTAACTGGCAGTTCTTTAAAATTATGGTTTTACAAATTTCACTAACAAGTCCCAATACAAGTCCATTTAGATAGATTTAAGAAGGTGAATTTTTAGAATTTTTGACTGGAAGACAATATTTACATCATCAAATGTAGGCAATATAAAATTCAGGAAAAGACAGTAAGCTTTATTAATGTTTGACGATAGAAACATGAAGATTCTTTCTTCACGGGTTAAGATATCCCTGCTTTAAATGATGTGCACTTGTACTTGCTCTTGACATGTTTTCCCTACTGTTACTAGAGGCACACATCGAGGTTTCAACATCCTTAATGGCTTTCTTTTTTTGCAGCTGGATCATCAAGACTAAACATTACAGGCGTTTTCTGTTTCTTAACATTAATTGGTGCAGCTTTAGGTTTTTGAGACACGGATATTTTTTCTAATTTAGACTTTGAGGTGAAAGAGCTGTTTAAGGACTTAGTTTTACTCTTCTTTACCCTAGCATCATTTCATTTTTAAAAAAGCTCAGCAATACTTCCTTAACTCAATTCCTCGTTTAAGACTTCTTCCTAAAGATAACCACCTTGTACAAACACGTTTTAACAACTTTTTTTGTTTCCTTTTCTTGGAATACTAGCAGCTGTTTTAATGTTTCCTTCCTCTTTCCACTCTTTTGCAAATAATAAAAAATATCGATCAGAATTTCATCGACAGAAACTCGAAGACCAGCTGCTCCCTTTTCAGCAAGGACAGCCAACCACCACCAAATTTTTGTTCACAGTTTTTAAAACAGCTGCCACACCATTCTTGGAACCAATCATCATTGGTGCATTATCTAAACTTAACGCTATGCAGTTATTTCCAAAAGGAATTTTTTTCCGATTCAAAGTTGTTCAGCAAAAGTTTTCCAATCTTGTGACCAGCTGATTCCCCACCCGACAAAAGATAAAACATTTCTGTAAAAAGTGATAGCATTATAATTGAAAGGATTTTCAAATAATCTACTGCAATTATGGTGGTTCCATTTAAAAAAAAATGTTTCAGGACTTTGCAAACACATTGTACATTTGTGTCAAATGTTTTAGTACTGACTGAACAGCTTATAATACAAGTTTTCCAACGGTGCTTTCAGTGTCTTTCTAACTTAAATAGAACTCGAGGTTTTAGACCATTCCAGGACTTTTGGAACACCCAGTATATATAAATGAAAGCAACATATTTATAAGTAGTTGGGAGACACTGTTCAACAATGTGGCTGCTAACTTTAGTGAACTTATACTCTTTTATTAAAGGTATTTTAAGAAAAGCGGTTGCCAGGTGGTAAATTTTTCATAACTGATGCATTTAATAATTTACATGTTACAAAAAATTTTATGAATTATAGATAAAAAAAATGAATCAGATTGAAGTTAATCTTCTATAAATCAATAAAGGAATAATTGTCAGAGACTAACAAATCTTAAACTTGCAGTTTGATGTTTTGCGGAGATTTAGCAGCCATGTCTACAGATGCTTATGGCACATATGACACACAAATGGACATAAATATATGAAAAGGTACAGTAAAATGTATTGCACTCAAAGTGCAATTTGAATATTACCTGCTCATGGCTTGTGGGAGGCTCGAGATAATAGGTCCATAGCCCTGAGCATTATCGTACAATTCAAAGAGGGGAGCTGCAACTAATTTATAATTTTTTGGTACAGCAAAGAGTGCTACATAAAAAAAAGGACATTACTATGAAACAAATATAAAATAAAAACATTATGAAATAAAAACTTCACATTTTTTTTCTTTGTTCTTAAAAGCAACTCTACCAAAACACATTGAGATACAAAATAAAATCACCATTTTGTCACTATTTAGATTTGTTGAGAGGCTGTGGAGAGTGGTCAGAGCAATTTTTTTAAGAAGGGGGAAGCATATGTAACTTTGGGTTAGATCATGAAATTCTTAGCTCCAGAGGTTGTAATCTTTTAAAAACTTAAGAAATTATGAAAGTAACATTATTCCCAATAAATCACTATAGATTACTGTGACCAACATTTATGACCATCTCTTGAAAACTCCAGATGGCTGACAATGTGGCTTATTGAACAAACTTTTCATTCTGACGTAAAACAAATGTAAAATACAGAGAAATTTGAAAGGAAAAAAAT
>QLNU02015270.1:125899213-125910744 GCA_006491805.2 Dysdera silvatica
AGAAAAGTTGGCCTCCACGCTTCTCATAAGAAAAAAGTTGGCCTTCACACAGTTCTCTTTAACACTTTACGATTAATCGTTTCTATATTTGTTAATTTTTGTGGCAACTTAACAAGCCCGAAATCGGCAACACGCCCTTGCTGCTATTCGACATTTTACAATGCTAGAACAAGGACGACCATTAATCGTCCGAAACTATCGTCGATTTTATAATGTTTTAATTGTATTGTGCTAATAAAACCTTTTACTATCTGTGCACAATGAATGTCATTTCTTCATCTATATTAAAGACAGGTTTTTTTTTGTTAAAAAAAAGTATTATAGGTAGTAAACTCGGTGGTAGTACAGATACTGTCCCACAAGATCAATTTTCCCCTAGAAACATGAAGGAAAGTCGCTGTAGGCCGGGTTTTGACGTCAGAGATGTGAACATGTGATGCGTGATGTCACACAGGGTGGGGCATCATATGGTGTTTGTGTGTGGCGTCGATTAGACGTATTGAATGTGCTTCGTTGTCCTTTTGACTGTTTTTTTAGAGTTGTAGCGATGTCTGAGAGGTTGAATTTGGCATTTTTTGTGGAATTGCGTTTGAAAGGGAAGAGAAGTGTGGTGGAATGGGTTATGAAAGAAGGATTAGTAGATTCGAAGTATAACTGCCCGTTGTGCAAGGAGAAAATGCACTTATACACTAGGCCTAACGTGGATGACGCATTACACTGACGGTGCAAAAAGCGAAGAGAAAATGCGCATGATAGAGCGAGGTCGGTACGAAAGGGTCCTTGGTTTGAAGAAAGCCACCTTAGTATGACTGAAGTGTTATCTCTAACGTATTTATGGGTGTATAAGACTACGTCAGATTTGATACGAGTGTAATTGGGTGTAAGCAGCAATAGTACGTTGGTTGACTGGAGGAATTTTTGTCGAGAAGTTTGCATGGATATGTGTGTTCTGAAAGAAAAGAAGATTGGTGGTGTTGGAAAAACTGTTGAAATAGATGAGAGTATGTTTGGGAAGCATAAGTACAATAGAAGGAGATGGGTGAAAGGCAAGTGGGGGTTCTGAGGGGTGGAGAGAGGTTCGAATAAATTTTTTTTGTTGTAGTGCCAAATCGTAGTGTGGATGTGTTAATGAGCGCGATTGCAGAGGATGCGGAGCCGGGGTCAACAATAGTGTCCGACTGCTGGAAGTCTTATGAAAACCTGTCCAAGGCAGGTTTTGAACACTTCTCAGTAAATCATAGTCTGCACTTTAAACCCCCCCCCCGAGACAGGTCAACACACGAATACAGTCAAAGGGACATGGAGCAACGTGAAACAGGAGTTTCAACGTCAGAATTTATGTGGCGCAGGCGGCACAAAGACCGGCCCGAAAAATTATTTCCATCATTTCTGCAAGCCATAAAAACCATATTCCCGCCACACACATCAGACGAAGGAGATTAAAGGTTAGTGTGGTTTTGTTTTTTGTTTTTTTTTAGCCGGAGGGGGGAGAGAAGGGGAGGGAGGCAGGGCTTTGTAATGTGACGTAAGCAACATGGCGGCAAGCCAGGACAAAGTTGCCAAGTGTGTTGGAAACACTTCCCACTAAAAACGAAATGGGACAGTATCTGTACTAGCGCCGTAACTCATTATAACAGGTAATTACTCCTTAAAAAAACATGGCGGCCGGGAAGCGTGTGTGTTGACATAATCAAGGAAGGAGGTTGCTGCGGCAGGGTTGCCATGCCTTGGCGAAAAATCTCACAGGGGATACACATGTAGTTTGGCCAATCTTCTGTCTTTAAGCTTCTGAGCTTTTATGGCTTTTGGAATAATTTCCTCCACTTCCTCTTTGTGATGCCGCGCGTCCACATATAGACTACTCTGCAGAGTACAAGTCAAACAACCTTTCAGTGCCCAAACTGCGATGCTTTACGTTCTCCCCATACCTCCTTAAACCTCTTCCTCCCATACCTCCTCTCTGTCCCAAACATACTATCAATTCCAATCCGTTACAAAAAATAAAAACATTTAAACATTCGCACATCCTATCGCTACAACTCGCAAACACCACCGGCACAAACGGACGCTACGACACAATACAACTACCACACGCATGCGCGCATTTTTAACGCTCTACAAAACTTTCCCCTCCGTTTTAAAAGTAGCATCAGTTTTGGAGACGAGTTGGCGACAAAACAGTGGATACATCTATAGTTTTACCGAAATTTTAATCTCAATAATTCCCTAGAGAACTTCTGCCTTAAAAAAAATGGCGTAAATTTATATTTGAAGTGGCGCGTTAAAAACACATAAAGTACACAACTACAACACATTAATGTAAAGAAACACGTAAAATACTTACAAATTGACCGTCCTGTTCAGCGTGGGAGTCAGCGAAGTACTATTCGTTGTCATGTATTTTGTATTAGGAAATTGATTTGTTGGGTTATTTTTTGGCCAGCCTGAACTTGCCCTACCGTGCGCCGCCATTGCGTTAACAAAGACTCAAAAAGCCGCTAGGTTAAGTCAAAAGCGATCAATATAAAATTTTCTGCCTGCTATATAGCGACTACCTATTGCTAATGAAGATAAGGCGTAGTTTTTTGGAACCCAGTTAATAGAGGTCGCTACCAGCAATATATATTTAGTTTCAGTTAGACTTTCACAGCGCATTATAATAATCAACAACAAATTTTCAGGTAGTCAGCTGTATAGCAAAACGATTATTTATTGCTAAAACTTTACGTTTCGATTCGAGCTGTGCGAATCATCATCAGAAGAGGTTAAATTAAATGAAAAACTTTTGAGAAAATTGTAGAATATACATACGTTGCGGAAACAACGTATTTATACTGTTTCCGCAACTTATGTTTATTCTACAATTTTCTCAAAAGCTTTTTTCATTTAATTTAACCTCTTCTGATGATGATTCTCACAGATCGAATCGAAACGTAAAGTTTTAGCAATAAATAATCTTTTTGCTACATAGCTGACTACCTGAAAATTCGTTGTTGAATATATATTTAATTTTTTCTATATTTCTATTCTGATGCAATACATGTCATTTGTTTAAAATTTGTTACATATTTTAATTCACAAAATTTGTATAATTTTACTTGATCTTTTATTATGATTATACGTCAGTTTTAATCTTTTTATTATATTTATGATTTCAAGGTTACATATTCATGAGAAGGAAGAATAGCAGCCTCTGCACGTTAAATCTAAATGCATGGATTGATAAATTGATAAAACATGATAAATTTTATTTATCTTGTTTTATTTTACAAATATCGAAAATATAGGACAAAGTAGAAATTGAGTCCTTTCTTTTTATAAAAAATAAATACTAACGGTGATTTACTTTCCATCCGAATTGGAGTTTTTCCAGTCCTGGGACAATACCTGATAGAAGTCCTTAATGACAGCAAGCTCAGTGGGCGGAAGTTGCCACAACAAATAAACACGTTTATGCAATAGGAAAGTATGGTGAAATTGATGTAGTTAATTGGCTTTCATTGGCAGTGTCCTAAATTTTTAAATAACACATGAAACAGTTCTTATAGGCCCTTGTTATACTCTCTTATGTGATTGCAATTTGGCATTTATTTGTAATGGAGTCCTCTAACATCAAATTACCTAGAAGATTACCTTTGTTGATCATCGATGGAGTGTTGTTCCCGGGTGCATCTATTCGTATTCCTGTATCTTCCGAAAAAAAGTACGTAAATAGGAAAATCCAAGTTTTGTACTACAGTCATGGGCGTACGTAAGAGGAGGTGATGTCATAAATCTCCCATTAAATATATATGACACAATTTTTTATATATACGTAGTTGGAGCTCTGTAACCCTCCGTTTTTAAACTTTCTCTGAGTACGCCAGTGACTACAGTAAAACTTGAACGAACACTCCCGTTCATAGCGAACACCTCTGTTTGACAGACACTTTTCGAATTCCCAGTCTCAATGTTTGTTATACCTGAATACTCCCGCATAGCTGACAGATAAATCCCAATGTTCCCGCTACAGTGAAAATCTGATATAACGACCTTCAAGGGACCGTGCAAATTCAGTCGTTATAAACGATATCTTTTTAAAATCATAGTAGCCTATAGTATAATACACTCTAAGAGTTTTATAAATTATTTTGACAGTAAAAAATTATTAAACTTTTTGGTTTCAAAATTAAATAAAAATATACTTAATTATAATGAATTTAATTTCCGTTTATATTATGTTATAGCTACACTAAATACATAGTACTTTCTTAGTTTTTTAAATTGAAAAAATTGTAGAAAATACTACTAAAGTATATAATGTAGAAAACAAATCTAATGAATTATATTTATTATACTAATGACTTCAGAACAGTGCCGGTTTAAGAGTTTTGTGGGCTCTACGCTGAAAAAATAAAATAGGCCTCTAAAGAATATGACCCTCGTGATATTCAATTAATAAATCACTTTTTAAGTTCACTATCTTTAATATTCAGGTTTAGCAGTAATAAAACTTTCTCAGACATTTGTAAATAAACAAGATTAGAATAACACTTAAATTTTAATAACTAACCCACATTGTTCTGCTTTATGACTGTCAAGTCGCGTCGTTATATCCGATACGAATTTCCCTACTTAGAATCTACGTAGACTACAAAATCGCTGTCGTTAAAGCAGGTTTCGTCGTTATATACGATGTCGTTATAACCGATATATTTAGTATGGAGTAGAATAGCAAACCAAACTTCTTATAAAAATTCCGTCATTATATGCAATTGGTCGTTATAAACGATTTTCACTGTATTTAGAAGTTTTTGTTATTAAAGTATTGCACTTTAAACTTTTTTTGGTACTTAAGTATTAATGTGCCATCAGCGACAATTTTTTCCCCTAGAAATGAAGGATTGGAAAAAATCATAAATCATAGCAGTTTTCATCGTAATTGTTCGTAAAAAATCGTACGTCTTTGGATGCTTTGTCGTCTTTGAAAGTGTGAATTTGTGGCATTGATTTTCCAGCAAGTGAGAAATGAACGTGTAAATTGCTGTTACAATGCGTTTGTTTGAACTTCCGAGCAACAAATGGGAATCTATTACCTTCTTTCAGGAACAAGGCAGGAAGGCCATAAGTTCCGGGAATTTCAACCCGCCCCAGTACTTGGTGTTATAGTTATATTATGTTTTAGTGGCCCCCAATCTTAGAATTATGCCAAGCTTTTGAAGCATGAATATAAAAATAAAAAATACAAATTCAACATAATATTGATTCAACATTTTACTAATTCAGGCAGCACACATCGAATGTGATCCGACCGGGCACAAGTCGCTAAGCGACGAGCAAGGGATTTCCCCCCCAGAGTTCGGACCCTGTGATTCAGTTAAGTGTATCTTTTGCATGAAATTTTTTGAAAAAGTGCAAAATTGCATGAAAAAATTCTTAACATACAGGTACTTGCATAATAATTAAACAACAAATAAAGTGACAGTGATGTACCGATTTTAAAAGTGTTTTTATGATAAAATCCAAAACAGTGTTTCCAAGTTACGATTTTTGTCCCATGAAACAATTGCCAGTACTACAGGGTTTGTCCCAAAAGTTCCCGGAATGATTTTTTTTAAAATCATTTATTCAATATCAGTTTACAATCTTTTCAGAACTTTTCAAAGTATTCTCCCCCTGCTTCGATGCACCGTTGCCAACGCTTCACCCAATCATTGAAGGCGCCCTGGAAGTCGTCAACGGGAATCTCCTTCAGTGAGGTCGTCGCGGCTGCTTTTACCGCCTCCAGCGTCCCATGCCGAGTTCCTTTCAGGGTTCTTTTGATCCTTGGGAACAAAAAGAAATCCGCTGGTGCCAGATCGGGGCTGTACGGCGGCTGGGGCAGCGTTGCCACACCCATTTTGGCCAGCAACTCGGAGACAATGAGCGCGGTGTGGGTTGACGCGTTGTCATGGTGCAAGATCCAATTGTCGCGAATTTCGTTTCGGACGCGTCGAACCCTGTTGCGCAACCGTTTGAGCACTTCACAGTAAAACTCCTTGTTGACTGTTTGTCCTTGTGGCACGAATTCACTGTGAACTACACCTTTTCTGTCAAAAAACACAATGAGCATTGCCTTGATTCGCGATTTGCTCATCCTTGCTTTTTTCGGGCGAGGAGACTCCTTGGTGTGCCACTCGCTGCTCTGGCGCTTTGATTCGGGATCGTACTGAAAAATCCACGTCTCGTCCCCTGTGATCACTCTGTCCAAAAATTCTGGGTCCGTTTCGTAGCGTTCATGCAATTCCTGGCACTTCAACAAACGCTGCTCCTTCATCTCACTCGTCAGGACTTTTGGCACCATTTTCGAGCAGACTTTCCTCATTTGAAGATCCTCCGTTAAAATGCGATGAACGATTGTTTTGGGTATTCCACACTCCTCTGCAATCACCCGAACACTTAATCGTCGGTCATTGTCCAAAACTTGACGCACTTTTTGCACCGAGTCGTCCGTTTGTGATGTCGACGGGCGTCCAGAGCGGTCGTCGTCGTTGACGGACTCCCGACCTTCCCGGAACCGCTTGTGCCACATGAAAGTTTGGCTTTTTTTCATCGCCCCGTCACCGTAGGCTTTCCGAAGCATTTCGAGTGTCTCCGCCCCGTTTTTACCCAGTTTCACACAAAATTTGATTGCATAACGCTGCTCCAAAAACTGGTCCATTTTTTGATCGACGAGGGTGCAGTAGATACCTCTGCGCGGAGCGTGACCCTGCCTCAACAACTGCCCGCAGGCGACTGATACCGGTCTCGTTTCCAAGCTCAGATCCCCCACCAACTTCTCCGCCCCGTCAGCCAGCGTTGCCAACTACAAAAAATCATTCCGGGAACTTCTGGGACAACCCTGTAGTACAATGGCGCTGACGGCCCGTTAATACTTAAGTACCCTTTTTTTACAATCTTAAATATTATAAAATGTGCCATACAGGGTCGTGCTTAGGGGAGGTGTGAGCAGGGCCACTAAAATTTAAGGTCGTTAAAAAAAAATGCAGTACAAGCACAAGAAATAATTTTTAGAGGCCTTTATATGGTTTCCCAGGGTATTTAGTCAATTGACCTTTCGTGTGTGACGTTACATTTTCAATAATGCTCATGAAATTTCTAAATGGTGGTCAAAATAAATATACACGTTATTAGTCAAATGTGCTAGCATCGGTAGACTATGCTCGTTATCATGTTTATTGTGGTGGCGACACTAGTTCAGAATATGTCCCCCAGCGATTTTTTAGTTTGAAGTGTTTCCAATGTGCATGGCAGCAGTGACACTGACGTGTTATTTACGTCATGTTAACAGCATGGAAGTCTCGATTCAGGAAGTTAAAAAAAGGAGATACTAACCTTTATTGCTCTTCTTTTGTTCTTTTTTTTATCGGATGTGTGTGGTTTTTTGTGGCGGGAAGCAAATTTTCTGGTTGCACTAATACCACTGTTTTTTTCTACCGCTCACAAATGTAAATTTTTTTTTTTTTTTTTTAATTTAACGTTACTGTCCAAAATTTAGGATAGCAAAACATGCAGATTTTTTAAAAGTATTTAGCATTGATTTCTGTTGAACTTTAAAAAAACTGTAACAAAGCTAAAATTCGTACTCTAGGCTATATAAATAAAATTCTATGAACACATTCTGTGTGAGACAGCTATATATTCAAAATTTTGGTGGGTGGGGGGAAGGAATTTCACAAGGACAGTGCACACATTTAAAGTGAATCTGCTGTAAATACAAGAGGGTATTTTGCCATTTATCGTGTTATTTGTATGGTAACTATAACCTATAATATCAGAAAATATTTTGGTGAAATTTCTCATTCCGGCAAAATATTTTCCATCTATAAGGTGTACAGCTACTGCATAAATAACATTTGTTTTTAAGTTGGAAATGTACTTGTGTGTTTGCCATGAATCTTATTGCATGTAGCTTTTTATTAAAAAAATAAATAAAGGATTTGTCTCTTTGAATTACTTTGAATATTTCTTTTATATCCGAAATTATGCTTAGAAACATTGTCTTTAACTGTTAACACAGTGAAATCTGTCTATAACTATATTCAGGGCACTGGGAAAAGATATTATAAACAAGGTTGAACAGGATGTGCATTATATATCTCTCGGCACCAGAGAAAAATATTGTTATGGACGGATTATAGCAGGGTTTGAAATTAGCGAGTGTGCTGTGCACATGAAATTTTACATATGCATGTAAATTTTTAATTTGGGTGCATGCAGTGCACCTAACTATTCAAAACCATGGCTACTTGCATTTATTTTTCAAGAACAGTGACCTATGGAATAATTTTATATAATTTTCTCAATGTATCTGCATTTGCTTTGAATTTTTTTTTATTACATACGAATGTTCAATTATTTTGAAAAGTTGCATTTTGTTGTAGTTTACATGCTTAAATATAGTTGCTACACTTACATTTTACCCGTTTTTAAGGTTGAGGTTTACTTTCTATTCTGTTCGTTACTTGTACACTTAACTAGTATTTTATGCACGTAAGTCGTAAGACTTGGGTGCACTTGTGCACCTGATTTAAAAAGTTAATTTCGACTCCTGCATTATAGACAAATTTCACTATACTATTCTGAAAATTCATAACTTGTAATCACATATATGTATTTATGAAATAACTGATATTAGTTTTTACACTTCCATCTGATTTCATTGCATCGTTCATTTTAGTGTATTTAACACACCTTTTATACCTTTGTGTTGATAAATATGTTCCTGTACTCAAAACGTATGTACATCTTCACCCCATTTTGTACAAATTGACCTTTCTGTCCTTGTGTTATAAAAACCCAATGAACTGTACTTTTTAATGTGTGGTAAAGTAATTGTGTATTTTTTACAGCATGAATATGGTGAAAACTCATTTGCTTAGTAGGAACACATTAAGCAGTGCAATAATTGGTGTTGTGCCTAGAGAAGCTAGTTCATCACATGAGGTAATTTTCTTATAAGAAAGAAACAATGCAGTGTATCTTTTCTCCATGTATGCCTATATCCACATAAACATGACGCGATTCAGTCATCCTACTGTACTTCTTAGTAAATTTGCAGTGAAATTTCTTTTATTATATATCTAAAAGTTAAATTCCTTGTTTGTCTAATGAAATCTTCTACATTAAAGCAGGGAAATTGTGGAGCAATTAAATCAAATTGTTTTATTTTCATGTATTCATGATTTCATTTTAAGTCATGCAGTCTTACTTTTTGTAGATTTTTTTATTATTAATTATATATTCTGAACCGGGAAAATAATTGTAATTTAAGCCAAAATCATAGATCCTACTGATTAGTTGATTTCTTGGTCATCTTTAATAAATTTTATTCCTAGACTATAAAAATAATATTTTAATAGCTTTGTCTTCATGGCTGAAACATAAATTTACTTTTTATTTTTGAAAATAGAACATTATGATAAAAGGTTGAAAAGGTGGCCAAATGTTTAAAATAGTTTTCTTTATGTAGGGTGACATCGACGTTTTGCATGCGATAGGAACTGCTGGAATTGTTGTGCAAGTGACAGGTACAAATTGGCCAAGACCTGCATATACTTTATTAGTGACAGGATTATGCCGATTTAAGCTGGAAAGGATTATTGAAGAATCTGAATATCTTATTGCTGCTATTCATCAATTGGATCGTTTGCCAGGCGAGGTTACAGGTGTGTAAAATTCTATTAATTTTTAAGTATCAATACTGCTAAACTCGTTATTTAGAAATAATCCTGAAATAATTCATTATTTGTAAAAAAAAAAAGTGCATCCTTAGGAAATATGTCCCTAAATACAGCACTACATAGTATATAGGATGATTCAGAACGGATTTTACTGCAATTATATTTTTAACCGTTAGTCATAGCGAAAAACTTTAAAGGTAAAAAGTATATACACAATGTTGAATATGTTATTTATTTTCCAAAGCTTTGTATATGTAAAAAAATGTAGGGTTTAACTATTTTGTGTTACGTCCCTCTACCGAACACATTTCAATTAGAAAAAATATTGCCCTATATATAATTAGTCAAATAAAAAAAAAGATTTAATGCTTATACATGCAATAGTCATTGAGGTATCATCTATCTATATTTCTAGATTTGATCATCGAGTAAAAAGAAGCCATCTACAAGTTGAAAAATTAAGATAATATTTCAATTAAATTCTGTGTCTGTATACTGTTCGAAACAAGTTCACATGCACTTCATTTTTTTTTTCTCCAGAAATAGTTCTCTAAGGTTATCATTATTTTGTCAAAACAGCGATAAAAGTTTGTAAGTGATGGAATTTAACTTCTAATGACTTTGCGATTATTCTAGGTAGAAACATATATATATATTTTTTTTTGCTAATTTTATGTAGGGCGCTATTTGAATAGATGTTTTTTGGTAGAGAGCCTGTGTAAAAAGTTAGACTCTATATTTGTAAATAATTACGATAATATCTATTCTAAAGCACCGTGTATCGTTATGAGGATAATATAAATTACTTTTAACATGATCTTATTTTTTTACCGAAGTGATCACAATAACGAAATTTGACCGTTTTAAAGTAAATTCTTTCATTAATATCATGGTCCTTATGTCCAGTCTAACAGGTTATTATATTTGCTTACTGTGATATGATTTTTTTTTTTTCTGTCATGGGGTGAGTTATGAGACAGTCTTTTAAATAGATATCGAAGATAATGCTGAACTCTCAGACCTTATGGAGCAGTTTCGTGAGCAAGCTTCAAAGTTAATCGATATCTTGGACTTGTCTATTCCTGCTGTGATGAGACTGAAAGTATGTACAAAAACTTTACATTTACAAATACAATGACATCAAATGGGAATAATTTTCTTATCGTGAATTTTAATCTTATTTTCGTTTTATTGCTGTTTTGAATAAAAATTGGTGTGCTTTGATAATTTTTATTTGTATGGATGAAATGCTTTAATGACTTATGTTGCATTAATTTATATGGATATAAGTTTGATACCTTGAAACATATGCTAATTTTTTTAAGCGTCTTCTGGGTTCTCTTCCTGCTCAAACTCTGCCCGATGTCTGTGCTGCTATTGTCCGTGCTTCTCATTCTGAAAGGTTAGAAGTACTAGATGCAGTAGATTTGGCGGAACGGTTTCGCAAAACATTGCCACTTCTAGAACGACAAATAAAGGTAATCTTTTTTTTTTTACATTTGCTGTCTAATTGTCATTGATTATTTTAATTTAAGTAACAACAATTTAATTTAACAACTTAAAAATTTATGTTTATTCCAATTCATTTTTGTATTTGTATATCTACAAGAAATATTAAATATCGATATTTTATTTTTTGCTAACACAAATGTAAAGCATGTATGTTCATTAAACAACAATTTTAATCAATGTTTTTGGCGTAATGATACCACTGCCAATGATATGGCATCGTTAGATGGTGTAACATTTGAAAGAAAATAAATATTTCTGCGTTCGGTGGGGCCTGAACCCACGACCTTCCACTTGCCGGGCAGAGGCTCTACCATCTGA
>QLNU02015270.1:125914295-125925533 GCA_006491805.2 Dysdera silvatica
GGGTGGGAAGGGAGAAGATTGCAAATTTATTTTGATTGAAGATTTGATTGCGAACTGGTAACATAGTTTTGGGAATTAAAATTTATTGTCCATTCTTATTTTTCCATAGTACAAGGAAGAAATTTTTCCTTATCTTATGAAACTGTTGAAAGGATTGCCGAAGGCACTATGGGTTGAAGAAGTACGAATTCATGAATCCGATCGTAAGAATTTTTAGTATTATATGCAATTATCATCCTATAAAAATTGTGTAATTGAAATGTTTATCGAATATTTTTGGGCTTTTTGCTTAATGAACAAGCATATTTTTAAATTTGAAGAAGCAGTTTAATAGTATAATAGATATTAAAAATAATAAGTATGGAAAAATATTTGAAATGCTAAAAGTATTGACTGACAAATAGAAAACTTGCTTATTTTAGATGTATAATATTAATTTATTGGATATTTATGTGTGTGTATGTGTTTTTTAAATATTTTGGTACGTTTTATTCTATTTCCAGCAAAGATACACATTTAATGTTATTACCAGTAACGAGGCATATATCCCACTATTGCCAGTCAAAGTGCATATAACTCTGCTTTATACAGGGTGATTCAAAATAAATGTTACCGCAATTGTCCTTTTAATTGATATTCATAGAAAAAACGATTTCTGATAAATAAAAAGGTTCACAAATTATATAAAGATGTTGAATATACTATTTATGTTGCAAAGGATTACATATGTGTTAAAAATATGGAATTTAACTTTTATGGCTTTGTGGTTGTGCCATAGTAATGTAGTTGCTTAGTGTGTCGTTATCGTGTCTTCGACTCCAATGATGCAAAAGAAAAGTCTTACTGATTAACTGCACACTTAAGTCCGTGGGTTGGTTCCCTAGTACATAGGAGTTTTGGATTCCCTTGAAAAATGTAGGTCCTGGCGCAGCATGGTCCTTGCTGTTCTTGTGTTATAAAACTTAAAGCAACTACATTAACTTTTTATATGGGCTCTCTACAAAAATGTTCAAATGTTATTCCAATTTATCAGCTGAAAAATCATCTGTAAAGCTGAAGTAAAAAGTTTTGGAGAAATGGTATCTCCCTGCCTCACCCCTTTGCCAAGTTTGATAGTTTTGGTATCTTTATGTAACCGAAATTTTGCACTTGCATTTTTATACACACGTTTCACCATGTCAATGTACACATCCTCAATGTCTGTTGATCTTAAAGAGTTGATGACTGCTGATGTTTTAATAGAGTCAAAGGCCTTCTCATAGTCAATAAATGCAACACACAATGGAAGTTCATATTCATGTGTTCTTTCAATTAATTCTCTTAATACTTGAATATGGTCCACTGTACTGAATCCACTTCGAAATCCAGCTTGTTCTCTTGGTTGAGCTGCATCTAATTTTTTCTGCAGGCGATGTGTTAGCACTTTTGTGAAGATTTTATAAATAGCAGGTAACAAGCTAATTGGTCGGTAATTTTTCAAATCCTCTTTATCACCTTTTTTATGCAAAAGAATTACTGTTGCAGAATCCCATTGGTTTGGTATGTTACCGCTGTTAAGACATTTGGTAAAGAATTTTGCAAGTATGTCTTCTACATATTCTCCAGCTTCTTTTAGGATATCTAATGTAATACCATCATCGCCAGGGGCTCTTCCTTTCTTCATACTTTTTATTGCAAATGAAACTTCTTCTTTTAAGATTTTAGGAGCTGTTCCTTCGACTATTTCAGTGTCTTCGTTTAATCCACTGTTACTTTCATATAGTTTTTTGTAGAATTCTTCAACTCTTCTAAGTATTTCTTCCCTATTTCTTGTTACGGTGCCATCCTCTCCTTTTAATGCAATGATGTGTTTCTTCCCAACAGATAAACTTCCTTTAACAACCCTAAGGCTCTTGTTATTTTCAATGGCCTTCCTTACTAGCTCACAATTGAATTTTCTTATGTCTTCTTTCATGCTTTTGCGCAGAGTTTTACAAAGTTCTATGTACTCAATCCTGGAACTGGTATTTCGATTGTCCACCTTCATATCTCTTCGCCTTTTCATGAGCTGTTTCGTCTTCTCAGATAATTTGCTATTGTGCTTTTTACAGGTTACACCACCAATTTCCCCAGCAGTTTCAACTATTGTCTTAACAATGTTTTCATTTGCTTCTGAGATATCACTTTCATCAATAAGTCCTTCCAGTGCAGAAAAGCGATTTTTTAATTCCAACTTGAATGCCTCGGTATTTTCTTTTAATTTCTTTAAATCCACCCTCTTACTTACTTGTTTCCTAATGAGCTTCTGTCGTTCTAATTTAGTATTTAAGTGCACTTTACATCTCACCATTCGATGATCACTTCCAGTATTAAATCTGTTCAGTACACTGCAATCTTCAATAATTGATTTCTTGTTTGCCAGGATATAGTCAATTTCACTAGTTCCCCCATTTGGGTGTTTCCATGTCCATTTTCTTTGCGGTTTCTTCTTAAAAAATGAATTCATGATGCTAAGGTTTTCAGCTTCTGCAAATTCGATGAGTTGATCGCCACGTTCATTCCTTTCCCCATATCCGTATTTACCAACCGATGTCTCTCCTTGTTCCTGTTGTCCAATTCTTGCATTGAAATCCCCCATGATGAGCTTGATATGTTGTTTCCCTTTGGTGTGTAACTCTTTGATTTCTTCATAAAATTCTTCAACCTCTTCGTCGGTATGGCTTGATGTTGGTGCATATACCTGTACTATTTGAAGTTGGTATCGCTGGGTTAGTTGAACAACGAGCCTCGCTGCTCGATCTGATGTACTTTCAACTTCCAGAAGACAGTCTTTAATTCTTTTGTTGATTAAGAAGCCAACACCACTTGTTCTTCCAGTTTCCGTTCCTCTATAATAAAACAAATGTCCACTTTTAAGTTCCACCAACTCTTCACCTTTTCTTCTAACTTCACTGAGTCCTACAATGTCCCATTTGATCTTGTCAAGTTCTTCTTCCAATTCCTGAAGTTTTGCTTCAGAAGCAAGGGATCGTCCATTATACGTTGCCAAGGTCAATAACAAACGGCAGCCTGGGCCATTCCAGTGATTCTTAGCACCCCCTGCTTTCATGCCACACTGACCGCTGCCTTGATCAGGAGCACTCCAGCACCTGGAGACTAGGGGCCATGGTTTCTGGTGTGTCAACATAATGGAGGAATTAGCCATAATTTCACCACGCTGGCTAGACGGGTTGGTGAATTAGCCCTCCCCTTCCGCCTTTCTATCCGTGCAGCAAATATTAATTTGCCACATAAATAGAAAGCTCAGCCTGCACCACTTGAAGGCGGGGTAGGACACTAGGTTACTGGCCTGGCCGGTTCCACACATCGTCACATACGTTCAGCGTGTGGGTCTCCTTCCAGTTAGATACCAGCAACCCTTTTGCAGGCCATATATATATATATATATATGAAATATGTTATAATTGCATAGTCTAATGATCTCTGGTTCAATTAAGCTTAAGTTTGCAGCATTTTTTTCCCAACTAATATAAATCAACATAGCTTCTAATTATTTACCTCAAAACATAGAGTGTCAGGCTTATTCATGATTACTAATTCCTTCACAACTTCCTTAATTACTTATGACCCCCCTCCCCTGTTAAAATAAAATAGAATTTATTTTCATTCTGAAATCTAAATAATATGTGTTTGGACTAATGGTTTTTATGTTCAAGGGCTTACAGTTGGTAAAAAAAGCTAGAAAAACTGGAGCATCTGATTCCATAGATATTACAAAATTGCCCATTACACGTCGTAGTTTATTTGATGATCCAGAAAAGGCTGATGAAATTGTTGCTCTTGAAAAGAAAATGAAGTAAGTGTATAGAAGTTTTCTTATTTTGGAATTCATGTATCCCCCCTCTACTCAGATCATCTTGGATTTCAATGTTTACTTCATTTTTAACAAAAACAATTCAAAATACTAATGATATTGTGTGGGAGAAAAATAGTTTGGGTTTTTTTTAAATATTTATTTATCAAATCACAAACAAATATATATATATAAGCAGATAATTGCAAAAATATTAAATATCAATTATACATCAAATAAGAAATCAAAGCCAACTATATAATAGGAAGCAACTTGACCAGAAGGTTGGGAAAAAAGCCAAATAAAGTTAGATTGACAAGCCCGGAACCCCTGAAAATATATATAAACTAAACTGGCTCAGTCCAGACCAATAGAGCAAAACAAAAAAGCAAACAACCAGTATTATATTTATAAAAAAACAAAAGAAAAACATATGTATACTTAAAAACAACTTGGTAAATCAACACAACTAAAAAAAAATAAATAAATAACCAATAAAATGCCATAAATGAGCAAAATATATCTCAAAACAATCTCAGTAATTAGATACGTTGCACACCAACTCTATAATACAAATACCACAGTACAACTCTAAAATTATCTACCATATACTTTCATTTAATAAATGAATCTTTACCTTTTTCATAAAAAGATTTAAATTGTTTAAAGAAGTTAATTCACTTGGTAGTTTATGCCACATTCTATATCCCATTAAGTTAATATGATAAAAAACATAATTCGTTTTTGCAAACGGAGGTAGAAAATGATATAAATATCTGTTAGGATAACAATCAGGTCTAGAACATAAAGTAATAGTATTTTCAAAATGAAAATTCTTAATACGTTGACACATCATAATAGCTACTCTATAATCTATCAATGTATAAAATGGCAATATCTTAAAAGAAAACCATGGGTTAGAGATGAAACAATTACATTTAACTGGCATCAATCCAATTATTTTCCTACGAATTTTTTAAATTTTGTTAGAAACCATGTATCCCCCTTGCGACCAAACACTTATACAATACAATAACTGTAATAATATTATAGAATTTTAAATAGTTTTAATAGCTTTAATTGGGAGAATACCAGAAGCTTTTCGAGTAATTCCTAAGAGTCTATTTAACTTGAGCTTGGTTATATTAAACTGATGAGTCCATGCCAATTTAAAATGAAATGACACATCAAGAAATTTAACACATTCAGAGTATTGAATAACAATATTATTAATATGAATAATACTAATAATGTTATTCAGAGTATTGAATAAAAATATTATTAATATGAATGTCTGGTATCGTAACAAATAATCTTTTATTATAAAAAAGAATGCATTTAGATTTTGATTTATTTACTTTTAGTCTATTCATCCTATACTATCGTAACAATTGATTTATAATCTCTTTAGTGTCATCCAATAGTTTACTAGGATCCCAATCAGATTTAACAAATGCGGTATCATTAGCTTAAACTATTGGTAATGCTAAATTAATTACAATCATTAATGAACAATAAAAGTAATTCTGGTCTGAGAATGGAACCCTGAGGAATACATAAACCATTATTCAATAATACAGACTTAATTTTACCTATTTGGACATAAGTTTGGCAAAAAATAGATTTAAATTAATCATAGCGTATTTTTTAAAGTTGTAATTAGCGGCATGTGTTTTAGGAAAATTTTCATTACTCCATCTTTTTTACCACCTCTTGATGCTTTTTTTTGTTTTTGTTTGGTCCAGTGACTTGCATGGTTATCTAAGTATTATTGCCCTTCTTAGGAGCTGCAAAATTGGACTACACATAGATTCAGGAAAGTAGCTCCATTAGCAAGAACTCCCCAACTCAACATCAATGGAGCTCTAGGGGTTTCATTAACCTTGTTTCTTATTATCAAAGTGTTTATACGTATAGACCTGTTCTTATTTCCATGGTTTTTGTTTTTTTTGGCATGAAAATTTCTTAGTTGCACAAACTAAGCGTAGTATAATTTATTTATTTTTTAAATAAGTTTTTCTAAAATTTATATTGAAATTATTTTTTGTAGTGATACCCCTATGCCTGAGCATGCCAAGAAAATTGTTGCTAGAGAAATTAAGGCAAGTTTTTATTTTTATAACTTTAATATTTTTTATTAGTAAGTGTTTGTGTTGTAAGTTTTTTTTTACGCGGTTTACATGTAATACCTGTTAAAATTGTGGCCTTGGGACCATAAATATATCTAAGTTTGTTACTTACACTTTATTAGTGATTTTTAAGTTTAACTGATTGAAACAAAATATCAATGACACACAACAATTCTCTTTAAGTGCAGAGGCTCAAGAAATTGTCATCGTTTATGCCAGACCACGCAGTTACGAGGTATTTCAGCTTTCTTATTTCATGCTTTTTACTGCTCACTTGGTGGCCAACTTAAAAATAACAGTACATTTTATTGCTATTTAATTTTTGAAACTGCAAATAATTTTTTGTGTTTATAAACTATTTACAATGGAAGTTGAATTGGTCATTCTTTGTTACTATTAGTGAGCATTTTAAGTAGCTGCCTACTGCAACAAATGCTATTTTTCTGATTTTACTTCACCGAAAGGAAATAGCCAACTGTAATTAAAAATCACTTTGGATCAATGTTTCTCAACCAGGGTTCCCTAATGTTCTGTGGCACATCACTATGGGTTTCATGAGCAAAGTAATAAATAACAGAGACATTCGCCAGTTCATGAGTTTTGCATAACTGTAACATCCCCTAGTAAAAAATTTAAACTCCTATAATAGTAGAAGCAAAGAAATGCAAATTTTTATGGTACAGTTATTTTAAACATGTTATAATAATAAATAACGTTTTAAAATAACTGCACTATAAAAATTTGTAATTTTTTTCTTCTATTGATTAGTGCAGGTTGTAGCTGTTAAACTGTCCATCAATAGTATTGCATTTTTTGCATTATATTTATGTATGGTGCACCCCATATGCCTATGTACCCTGCATGGTTCAAGGTAAAATGAAAATCTCCATGGGGACTCTTAGGCAGTTTGAATCCAAGTTTTTTCTTTTATTTTTATGTTGTCAGTGAATTTTTTATGCAATACTGTAATTTTTTAACCTACTATCAGGGACAATATATTGTGTTTTTTGTATGAACTTTAAGTTTATAAATAATAAAAAATGAGATCAATAATAATATATACGAGTTTGCTCGAGCATGAACATTATTTCAAGGGTTCTGCAAAAGTAAAAAAAGGCTCAGAAATTCTACTTTAGGTTGTTAATTCTTTTTTTCATATACCCCTACCTTGTTTGATGCATCGTCTGCCATAGAACTCAAACATTAGATAATCTTGGGTATAATTTTGTGTTGTAGAATTCTGTTCTGCCTATCTGAAACATAAATGTTGTATTCGCCTTGGAATTTGTAATTTCAATCCGCACATATTAATTCCTATCTTTAAGATATTGCTTCAAAATTGCTGTATAAATCAATGGTGCAGCTGCTACTTTCACAGCCTTTGGATTTACTGTACTGGATTCAACTTCCACCATTCTTAGTCATATGTAAATGTTTTGTGGTCTGGTAGTCATATTAACAGGGTTATTACGCAACCTGGAGAACCTGGAATTATCAGGGAATTTGAAAATATCCCTAGAATTCAGGGAAAAACAAAATTTTTTGGTAAAATCTGGGAAAGTTAGGGGGAAAATTTCCTAACCTGTACTGAATAGCTAAATTTCATGCAAACATGAAGCTATTCCACAAAACCGAAGTCCAATTCAAAGTTGTTTTTTTTTAATCTGTCAGGGAATTTGTCTGCAAGGTCAGGGAAAAAGTCTGGTAAAGTCAGGGAACTTCTTTCTCCATTGTGAGCGGGAACCCTATTTAAGGTATTAGTTCCAAAAATAACTATTGAGCATTTTTGAGACATAAAAATACAAACAATTAAAATTTTTGTTCATAAAATGAATCACGCACATATTTATAAGATGAGCAATGTTTTCTTCCTTATCTTGTTTTTTCAAATGTGTGGGGGAGTTATGTACAATTACCTGTTCCCCATTGTACGTGCCGCTAAGAGAAGTCTTTCTTTCTTTAATGATTGCTGATAATATTGAGGAATATGCTTCCTTGTATGACATTAAAAATAATTATTGCTAAAAGAAATTAAATATTTAATTTAAATTTTAAAAAAAAACCCAAGGTTATTTAAAGTTATAAATTATTAAAAACTGAATACAACATTCATTTTCAAATTTATTTTAAGCACACTTTTTATACGTTTGTTCCTTTAAATTGTAATTCACTCTGTGCAACTGTTCTTAATTTACAGTGTTCAGCATTGTTAATTTTGCTTACTTTTTATTATTGTATTTCCTTCCCTTCCTAGGAATTACGTTGAACTTCTTCTTGACTTACCCTGGCAGAAAGAGTCGACTGATATCATCGACATAAACAAATCTAGGTTAGTTTAGAGTTTCAACGATCAATTTACATATAATGGATGTATTATTATTGTTAATTTTGCTTTTTAAGTTCAAAGTTTAAATAAAATTTCAATGTTTAAAAGTTAAGGAAAAATAAATATTAAAAGCAAACTATTTTTCCACATTTACATCTAACCTGTTATGCACTTATACTCCATATATTCCAACAGTGGAATTTCAAGTTGTTTTGGCTTAGGGTTTACTTTTAATCTGCAAATTTTTTAATCCACAAAAATATTAGATATATATATATCCACTATAATGTTTTGTATCCTATTTTATAGTATGGCATTGTTGACTGAACTGTAGTTTTTGAAACCGTAATATACATATTGTTATGTGTAATTGAAATTTACATGCAGTTTTAAAATTGCTAGAAAATATAAATCTGACATTTAAGTACAATTAAACTGTTAAAGGAAGTTTTTATTTTTTTAAAGGATTTGTTTAGATGCTGATCATCATGGAATGGATAAATTGAAGAAACGAGTGTTAGAATATTTAGCTGTTCGGCAACTTAAAAATTCATTGAAAGGTCCAATTTTGTGCTTTGTTGGGCCACCAGGTGTTGGCAAAACAAGTGTTGGCCGATCTATCGCACAGTCTTTAGGAAGACAATTCCATAGGCAAGTTGCAATATCATCATTAATGTAAATGAATTTAACTCAATTTATTTCCTGGACATCATCCATGTATGAGATTTATTTTCTCATTTAAAAAAAAAGAGAGTTAAACTTCAAGTGGGCAAATTATATGATGCTTTGATTACAGGATATCTGTTGGAGGTGTTTGTGACCAAGCGGATATTCGAGGTCATCGTAGGACCTACATTGGAGCTATGCCAGGACGAATCATTCAAGGGCTTAGAACTGTAGGCGTCAGAAATCCAGTTTTCCTTTTGGACGAGATTGACAAAATGGTACAGCAATGTTTTTCAACTATTTGCTTAATTTTTTTTTAATATAAACAAAATTAGTGGAAATTAATATAGTGTATGTATCGTATTCTATTGTCTTACATTGCACATTTATGTGCTAATCATGTTAAGGAATTCTTGAATTGTCTTAATATAAATTCAAAATGAGTCAGTAATTATGACTACAGCAATTTTGGAGCTCACCAGGTTCGATCTCTATAGTGTTGGTTGTGTGTGGATGGATGAAATTTAATTCAGGGATTAAACGTAAATTCATCAGATCATTCTAAAATAATCCATGGTTGTAATCTTATAATATAATGCTACAAATAAAATGGAAGTAATTAACATGAATGATAATTATGCATGCCAATTTCTTTACGTTTAGTCGACAGGTATTCATGGAGATCCAGCTGCAGCAATGCTCGAAGTTTTGGACCCTGAACAGAACTACTCTTTCACTGATCAGTATCCTTTATTTACCAGAACAATGTTTTAATTAATGATGTTGATATGTTATATGTACTAGGTTTGCTCATAAAGTAAATATCATCCGTGCATATCTTCTGCACAATAGGCAACATCTGGACCCTCCATCTAATTTCACTTAAAAATAGAAATAGGCCAGAAATTCCACTCATTCGTGTTGAAATTCGTTAAAAAACATTAATCATGCTTAAAGCAATTAATCGGCCCACAATTTCAAAATATGGCCAGTACTAGAATTTTTGAAGGTGACATATGTTCACCAATGCGAAATTTCCTGTCATATTTGTGGTTTATAGCAAAAGTATAAAAATTTGCAGTAAAAGTTTGCAGATATGATGAGAAAATGGATTGAAATTTTTAATTAAGAAAACAAAGGTGGCTGGGGTCCCCGGTACAGAGAGAGTATATGGAGCAACCTTTTTTAAACCAATACCAAGTTGTTGCAGAAAGTTGGTGCTATACTCGTGTTTCTCATGAGTGTTTACAATTTTTAATTTGTCAATTGTAAGTACCTAATATTTTATGTGTTTTGTGGCACCAAGTTGTGGCTGAAATCTTCAGGAAACTTAGATGGGAACCAAATATTTTGACACAAACAGTCACAGGCCCTACAGTGGTAACACATTCGCCTAACATGCCATTATCGCTGGTTTTAATCCCAACCTTGTCAAAACAAGAACACTTACCAACTAACTGCTCACTGTAGTCTAGGGGTTCGTTTCCTATTCCGTAAGCAGTTCATGTCGGGGGAAATGTAAAATTAGGTAACACTCCCCCATTGGGTATAACTCCTAAATGTAGGTGTTTGTAAAAGATTTTTTTTTCATAGAAAATAAATTTCTACATCGTTACGAAAGTTCTTAAGTTTTCATTTAATTGAAAGTGCTTATGCCAATTTTCTTTTTTCACCTTTAGAATATGTGTGTGAAGCACTAAATATTATATTTTACATTAATTTTCTTCTGTTTTGTGATAACTAAATGACATTTTTTTTTCCATTCTCTTTAATTATTTTGAGCACCAAATATTTCTTCATAATCTGTTATGTTAAAAGTGACTTTATTGTATAAAATGGTAGTTCCTAAACATTTATTCAGCTATGTGAATGTGCCTTTTGATTTATCGCAAGTCTTGTTTATAGCCACTGCAAATAATGTTGCTAAAATTCCTGCAGCATTACTTGACCGAATGGAGGTTAGTGCTTTTGACAATTCCACCCAATGAATTTCTTGCATTTCTCTCATGAAACTTTTTTTTTTAATTCTTCTTCTAAAAGCCACATACAACCGGTGTATTTTGCAAATGTGTTGTTAATATGGAGGTTTCATGCAATCGAAATTAAATATACAAAAAAAATAGTTATACAGTGAACCTCAGTAATGTCATTCTAACTTATGATGGTGTTTTGCAGTCCCAGCAAATGTTTTGTGAAGTGGTACAAATTGCAATTTATTTATTTATATATATATATCATCATCATATTCAACCATTATCTATCCACTGCTGGATGAAGGTCTCTCA
>QLNU02015270.1:125926533-125937012 GCA_006491805.2 Dysdera silvatica
TGGCGATGGGCTGGGCATATTGCAAGAAGAACTGATCAACGATGGACAACAGAAATTCTGAACTGGATTCCAAGAGACCACCGAAGACCTAGAAAACGTCCTCAAACTAGATGGGTGGATGAAATAAGAAAAGAGGTTGGGGTGACGTGGAAACGAATGGCCCAGGATAGACTTGTGTGGAAAGCATTTGGAGAGACCTTCATCCAGCAGTGGATAGATAATGGTTGAATATGATGATGATATATATATATTAATCTTTCAAAGCATATTTTCCATCTCTTTGGAGTTCTTAATGGGGCAGATTGATGTACATGGAAAGCAGTGCAGTGAAGAATATATCTCTTGAGTGGTTGTTTTGTATTCATAGGTGATAAGAGTTCCTGGTTACACTCATGAAGAAAAGGAACATATAGCAAGGAATCATCTAATCCCTAAGCAACTGAAAGAACATGGGTTAACACAGCAGCTGATACAAATCACAGACGATGCCATTAGTACAATTGGTAAACTCTTATTCGTTTGTATTGAACACATCCATAACATTGGCATTACCTTTATATTAATTCAGATTGGTGATTCAATGTGAAATCTCCTTAGATTACGTATTCAGGGCTCCTACTATTCCTACTTTTCTGTCAACTGATAAAATGCAATGCGAGAAGTTAATTTAGAATGAGTTTTTTGAGTCACCGAATTATTACTCGACTTTAACAGAAGTCTTGGACTATTCATTGTACAGAAATTGACATCAATCATCCGCAGTTCCGGTGTGAACTTTATATATAGATAAAACAACAACAGCCCAAGTGAAAAAGCAGTTGGATATGTTTGTTCAGTTTTGGAGTTCTGATGTTTCTCAGCCAGTTAAATGTTGCTGTTTGTCTTTATTGTTTTTAGGTCGTGCAGAAGCGAAAACAATGTTTACGGTCATTTGTTAAAAACTTAAAATACAAGAGCTTCATTTGCCCAAAATGGTCATGCTAGCAATGGATGGTCCAAATATAAACAAATCCCATTTGAAAAAAAAAAATGGACAGTGTTGTAAAATAACCTGGTTTCTCCTGGTCTTTTTGACATTAGGTCTTGTAAGCTACATATTATGCACAATGCTTTTGGAAGTGGTCTCAAAGAAACACTCTTTAATATGATTGAAAGTTATGCTCAGGATGTGCATATGTGTTTCAAACACTCTGCTGTCAGAGAAGGCAAAGATTGTAAAAATTCTTCAGCAATGTTGAATATATCAGAGCACTACCTTTTGCAGTTTTAAGCTCTAGATAGCTTACTCATGTTCCAGTGCTAGATACTCATAGCGCAACATGAAGCTTTACTATATTACTTTTTAACGTTCATACCAAAAATTAAGTTGTGTGTGTAAATAACACTTGATATAACATGATCGTTATTGTGCTGAAGAGTAGGTTCCTTCTGCCGCTGATGCAGTTTTTGATTCATGTTACTGAGCTGTTTTCTAAGTTTTTTTGCACATTTCAGAATGAACACCCACTTGTTCATGTTTCATATGATGAACTTTGTAAACTAAAGATGATCTTAAAATAAATTGCGAAACCAAATCTCATGAAAGAGTCCTCTTCTAATTTGTCAACATTAAATTTTGCCAGTGAAACCTGTTATCTTTGCACAAAATTGAAATAGGAACAGTATCAAAACAAACTTTGATTGTGTCACAAATGTCTGACAAGGATAAGCTAGAGTATAACTCAACAGTCTTGAAGGTAAGTTCATGTACACTCTTCTGGATAAATATATTCCTTTCATTTTGATATTAGTACATGGAATTCAGATGTCGAAAGTGTGTTTTCTCTGAACAATGCATTGCTGATGTTAAAGAAATGCTTTGGCAGAAAATACTGTCAAAGATGTAAGAGCAGTAAAAGATCATTTGAGAATTCATGGAAAAAATAGAGAACATATCACCAAAAAATATTGGAAGCGGCTACGGCTTCTAATGGAAAATATAAAGCAACTTCAGAAAAGCAATAGTGTGAAGATAAAAGGATTCAAAGCTTTACAAAAATCTCAAGCTGAAACAGAACAAAGTTTTGATAACAGAGACACATTGAGAGAAAAAACTGCTGCATAAAAGCTATTGGATGAAAAGAAGAAAAGGTTGCACCAAGCATTGAAAGGAAAGGATTTTAGTGGAGTATTTCTCGCATCTGATATGATTTGGTAGACTAAAAAAAATTATGATGAGTTTACAAAAAAAGAAGAAATCTGAATTTTCTTGATTGTAATAACATGTTATTAATTGTTTTTTATGTGAGCTGCGTGTTTACAAAAGAAGAATTAAAGAGTGGGGACTCATATGCAATTCGTTTCCAGAATGTAAAATTACCTCATATTAACTGATTTTTGTGCTAATAAGAATGAATTAGACCTACCTTTAAAATAAATCATTGTACTGGTGAACACTGCATGTGTGTGAAATGTGGGAGAGTTCCCATGTGGCTTTAAACAAAGCCACTAATTATGTAGTACTAATTTTATTCTTTATTTGTTGACATTCATGGGAATCCATATGAGTACTTTTAGCGAAGGTAAGAAAATTCTACAAAATAATTATACATAACACAACCCTCTCTAACTCCTAAAAGCATTACCAATTTGTCAGTTCATAATAAGGTGTGTTGAATTTGTCACCTAAAATTCATTGCTGTATTTTTGAAATTAAACACATAACAGAATCGGGCAAACCAAGTTTTTAAACAATGACTGGGGAGGGATGGTTCAACCCCCTGCCCCTGCATATAGGTGTTCGTGTCAACATTACAAATATCCTACTTTTTTGATCAACCTGATGGGAGCCCTGTATATTTTTCTATATTTCTAGTGAATATGTGAGGTTTTTTTTTTTTTTTTTTCCCCATTTATGAATTTGCATCCAACAGTATCAGCGTCCTTTTTAGTACTACGTAATAAATTGCCTAAATGCCTTGTTGTGGTGTAATGTTTGATAAATTTGTCATTATTTCCATAGGAAAAATGTGGGTTTGATTCATAAAGAAACCCAGTACCATCCATTTTTTCCCCCAATGCGTAGTCTAAAGTTTAATTCCCTAAGCAACAGGGGTTTGGATTTACTTTAAAAGTTTAGGACTCTCCAGTTGGTATGACTACCATCTTTGGACTAACTTGGCTGGGTTTTATTCCCAATAAGTGTGATTGTGCGTAAACATATCATAATTTGAAGGTCACTTTAAGTTATCAATCCCTTCACAGATGACCTGTTATTCAGACAATTCCATCTAATAAATTTCTGGTTTAGATTGAGTTAGATGTAAAATCCTTTGAAAACTGTAGGTTTTAGCACAACATGACCTTAGTTGTCTGTAAGACATAAAACACAAAGCAAACCACTCTTTTAATCCATGCTCCTTAAACAAGCCTTCATAAGGGGAACTTTCAGAGCTTGGCATTGTTACATGTTTGTCTTCCTTTCTAAGAAACACTGTATACACATACACAGCATGATGTTTCAAAATTGAACTTTGAGTAAACAAAGGAGTAAAGGGCAAACATGTCTTTCCAAATATGTGGAAATAGGTTCTTAAGTCAGAAAACAACAATAAAACGTTGTATTTTAAAATGTGTAAAGAAATTAGCAATGACTTGAGTGTTAAATGATAAATTACTCCCAAAGAAAAGATTTCTCGGTGCCTGGTAGGAACCAAGCCCACACTCTCTTGATAATCAATTAAATCCTCTTCTTGTTAAGTTACAGGCAGTGATCAAACTCCAGTATAGACAAGTTTTCATTTAATATGACAGTACTTGGACTACTTTTTTAAACCAAAATGACAAGTCAATGAAGGCAAACGCTTTAATTTTAAAAGTAGTCCAAGTACTGTCCCATTAATTGTGAGCTTGTCCGTAGTGAAGCTTTATATTCACTCACAGAGGAAATTTTGATCATCACCTGTAGCTCAAAGGGAAGAGCACTTAGCCGGTTATCAAATGGTTGTGGGCTAGGTTCCCACTAGGTGCCGAGAAACTATTCTTTTATTTGCCCATAATTTATCGTCTAGTACTACCATATCTTTGGCTATGGTTGGAATTGTTGACTTAAATAATTTAAGTGATTTGAAAAAAAAATGTAAAAAGAATAATGTTTCATGGATAAGTGTTTAAAAAATCAATTTGTATTTTTTCTAAAACACAAATTCTTTATATCAAAATTAAAATAAAGAATTTGTGTAATAACTTAATGGAATTCTTTCCACATGAGTAGATATGTTAGATTTAAATTTGCTTAATTAAAACTTATTGTTTGTAATTTTTTATATGCAATTTAGTGCATCTAAACAATTACACTTTTAGATAAAATATTTGTTTGAATTTAAATTAGAGCGTAATTTTGTTTCAATCAAGTTACCAAGAAAATGGTGTACACATATTTTATTAGCCCAAATTCTTTTGAAAGGCTAAACTGTAAATTGAGGAGGAAGTAGCAACTTCTGTGATTTTCTTATTCTCTTTTTTTCATGGTTCCTTGTCCCATTAACTTGACTCCTTGTATTGTTTTCTGAAAGTATAATTATTCTGTCTAGAATTAAGTATTTTATAGACTAATGTGGTCATTGTGAAAAGCCAACTACATACAAATAAATTTTCATTGTATATTTAATATATGTGAATTCAATATTAATATATTTTATTTATTGATAGTGTACACTTCGTTTTTATTTCTTTAAAGTTCAGAAATACACTAGAGAAGCAGGTGTTCGTGGTTTAGAGAGGAAAATTGGGGCTGTTTGTCGTGCTGTAGCTGTGAAAGTTGTTGAGAAAAATGTTTCTGTTCCAACAATCAATGGAACAGTATGTGATGTTGAAGAAAATAGACCTCTTGAAGTAATAACACCATCAGAAGATTCACAAACAGATGTTAATATTGGCCTAATGCATCCTCCTGAATTCCCAATTGTGCTGAATGCAGATGCAATTTTTGACATCCTGGGTGTAAGTAAATTCAGCCAGTATTAGTAACATCACTGTTTCTGTTCTTCCAATATTAACTTTCAGTATAAGTGAGTTTTTCTTTGCACCGTGTGTATTCGCATGCACCCTGGCTTTGAAAAGAAAAAAATAAACATGCAAGTTAAACAAGACTAACTCTGACAACAGCATAAAAGCCTGTACATTACCATTACAGATAACTCTGCCAGAACAGTATACCAATAACTCACTTTTGAAGAAACAATGGAATATAGAATGCTGATTTGTTTTTTAATTTTAAGAAAAACATAGTTGACCATTGTGTAAAGTAAAATTTTATTGCCATAGCTCACCACACATAATCCCATTAAAGTTTAGCGACCTTACTTTCCCATCTGAGAAAAAGGTTTGTGTACAATATCCGTTCCCAAGTATAATCTGATATCAACATTTGAGAGTTGTGATTGTGGCGTATGAGATCAAGTCATATACCATTATGTTGTAGGGATTACTTAATTATAGCCGAATTCTAGAACGCTGGTGATTGGTTGAAAACTGCTGTTACACGTGAATGAAAGGTAAAGTTATGCATATTCATTTATTTATGAAAAACGCCAATTATTATAAAGCTACAATTTGATTACACAATCATAAAAAAGGGTAAGTTTAAATTTGATTTAGGTCGAGTGAATCGCACAATGTTCATCGTGTCATAATGTCTGATTTATAGATCAATTCAGTGTTATTGTTTAATTGATTTATAATTTTGTTCATTGTGCTACAATTATTAAGGAAGGAAAACAAGCAGAAGAGGTTCTCTTAAATCAAAATTGGTGCAGAATGACCCTTGCTGTCCTTGTGCCATAAAAATAGAAATCAACCAACCAAACTTAAATCAAAATTATGTAATAATTAAAATAAACTAAATTAAAATAAACATCTTCTCTAATTATAATTCTTAATATACCAGAAAGGAATAATGACCTGAGTAAGGTTCGCCAGAGTTGACTTGCATCCCTAAATATAGGGTTACCTCGGCATAGCCAGTAAGCTCTTTTCTGTAATGAAATCTGGAATCCGAACACTTCTCGTCTTTCTAATTTCAACTTACAAAGATGTAATACTTCTTCTCAGTGCCTTGGCCAAAAGATTACTGGCATTCCTAAGTGACATATATTACACACTCATGCCCTAGACGTGTCATATATGGCCCCTCTAAAATTCAAAATCCTATTCTAACAGCTTTCTGAATTTAATCAATGTCATTGGCTTGACAGTTGTATTTACTTATTATTTCAATTTACCTTTCTTTGACAGCCGCCTATTTATGACCAAGAAATTAATGGACGATTGAGCCAACCAGGTGTAGCTGTAGGCCTTGCTTGGACTGTAGCAGGTGGTGAAATTATGATTGTTGAAGCAACTAAAGTGGATGGCTATGGGCAGCTGATTCTGACTGGAAAACTAGGAAAAGTAATGAAGGAGTCTGCAAAACTTGCATTAAATTGGGTTCGATCGAATGCAGAAAAGGTAATTTTACTCATTAATGACTTGCTATTGTAGTATCTATCCATCTAATAGAATTATGAAATTTCCTTTAATAACTGGATTGGCGCAATGTAACTTTTGCTGTCCTTACACCATAAGAGCACAAGCAATCTTGATAACTGGATTTTGTCTGTAAAAAATAGTGACACACCATTTGGTCAAAAAACCAGTGGTGGATGTATGATAAAAAAAAAAGGACCAAACCTTTTCACGTAAGGTATATTTTACTTTGTGGCTTTCCATGTTTTTCTACCAAAATTTTATTTCAAGGGAAATATATGATTTTTGTATGTAAATTTTAAAGTTATAGCATTTATGTGCGAGTTAACCGTAATTGGGTTTTTCATAAATCTTTTGTACAATATTCATTCCAATGATTTGGCAAATTGTGCTTTTGACCTTGTGACTGTGATGGATCTTATTTCTATCTACACTCAAGTTCCTTTATTGGTCAGTGAGTATACATCTCTTTACATAGAGTAATATCTGTCGGTGAAGGAAAATCGTACTTTATGTATTATTAGTAATAAAATAATTAAGGGGGAAAAGACAAAAGTCAAGCCAATGAGCATAATTTAGGGTATATTAGCTTAAATATTAACTAACTACTATTAATTAACTGCTTTTCATTTTTTTTAACTTTATCTATTTCTTTTATTTGCGTGTTTTTTGTTTGTTTTTTTTGTTTTTAGTGTCTAGGGTTTTTTCCCTAACCATGCCCTCTATTCATGAACATAGCTATTACAAGTCATCTGATATTGTTAATTTCAAAATCGGTCCCAACTCTTTGCTTATCAAGCATATTAATGTGCATAGTCTTATATAACGAAATTGACCAATTGGAATTTCTCCTCCATAGCCTGAAGAACGTTATTTATTTTATATGTACTTCTGAAAAAAAAAAATTCTGGCTTTGTGCCTAGTGTTCAAGATTATAATTGTGATGCTCTTAGCCACAGTTTGGTAGAGGTGGTGGTGTTGCGATTTATACATAATTTTATCATTTTTCAGCCCATTCCAGAGTGATTGATTATATTCTCTAATTTCAAAATCATTACTATTTTATCAAACAAGTTATTAATATGTTCAATTTACCATATTCCTAATAACCTTAACATGAATTAATTTCAAATCCTCAAGACTTATTTTCATACATTAATGTGTTAAAAAATAAGTTATTCTTGGTGATTTCAATCTAGACTCACTATCCCATATAATTCTTATGCTGTGGCTTTTATGTATACTATTCTATCTTATGGTTTTAATAATTATATTAATTTGCCAACTAGATTTACACTAAATTCGAACTCGATTGTTAATCTTTTAATTTCATATATCAAATCCCTGCTTTATTTATTCTTCATTTGTAAAATCATAATAGCAATATACTGTTTAACTACAGCGATAATACCGACAATATATACTAAAAGTACATCATATTAGACTCTACAATGAAAGATCCCAAGAAAATATCAGCATGGATATAACACACCTGGGACCTTAAGATTATAATCTGATTCCAAAGGTGACACATAACATTGTGAATCACTCATTCTTTTGATATATATTTTTTTTCCTGTATCAAATATTTTCTTAGACTTTTTTAAATGTTTCTTTACTTTTCAATTTTTTGAATTCCTCTGGTAGTTCATTCCAAAGTTTTGCACCTTTTTAATTTACATTATTCCTTCCTACTTCGGTCCTTATTTTTGGGAGTAATAGATCACTGGATTTACGACATGTATTTCTATCTTTTTCGTTTAATTTTATTCTTATAAGTTTGGTGTGACTGCTTTTCTTTATTCTTTCATACATTTTAACCAAGACACTGTATTCGTGTAAACGTTCTACTGGTAATATATTGTACTTCACAAATAAGTTTTTCCAGTTTAATCCTTTATCACTGTTAATTAATTTCATTGTTTTTTTTCTGAATGTTTTTCAACATATTTGTATTTACCAAGTCTAAATTCCCCCATACACAATTTCTATATGTCAGATGACTGTAGATCAATGCATAATACAGTTCTACGCAGGTTTTTTCCATTATTGTTGTGTTTATTCGTCTTAGAATTCCTAAGCTTTTACTTATTTTGTTTGCTGTTTTATCTATATGGTCATTCCAGTTCGATTTATTAGTTAATTGAATTCCTAAGAATTCAATTTTATCTGCAGTTTCAAAATATTCTTTGTATCTTTGTGTACTTTTTATTTTTACTTGCAAATAGCATTACTTTGGTTTTTTCTACGTTTAGCTTCATCTGATTAACATTAAACCATTTTTCGTATTTTTCAATTTCTCTTATACTTACTGCCATCAGTTCCATTTAGTGACTGCCAGTTAAAATCACGCTTGCGTCATCTACAAACAAAGTAATGTGTCCGATATCTGATACATTGAATATATGGTTAACATACAGGCCTGCACAAAAGTTTAGACACAGAGGCAAATTATAAATAAAAGCGAGAATTTGCATTGAACTTCGCCGATATTGTATCTAAATAATCCTAGAACCAATAATAAATTGTGCAACTTAAAAGATTACCAAAAGTACTGAAACAAAATATCCCAACACCGTAATATTGGAATCTGCATGCCACAAATGTTTAGGCACATATGTCAGATTTATGCAAATTAACGGCGCGAAGTTCCCAAGTGATCGAAGGGGCGTTTCCCAGAGTTGTTATATAAGGCCTGAAATAATTTAGAATGCTTAGAACGATGCCGAAGTCAAAGCAATTTACGAATGACGAGATTTTGAAGATTTGGAGGCTGAAAACTAAAGGTAAATCTGTTACTCAAATTTCTGTTGCATTGAACCGTTCAAAGCGAGGCATTTATCGAGTGTTATCCCGGGGTGATCAGTATCAACCAAAATCACGATCTGGGAGGCCTCGAGTGACCAGCATTCGGGATGATAGACAAATACGAAGATTGGCTTCAAATGAAAGCCTGTCTGCAAATCAAATAAAAAACACGTTAGCAATGCGAGTGTCAAGAGAAACCATACGTAGAAGGATTGTAGAATGCAGGCATTTGAGATATGCAAAAATGCGCCGCAAGCCCTGCTTGCAATTACATCATAAACAAGCACGACTACAATGGGCAAGGCAGCACATATCATACAGTGACGAATGGCTGCAGGTGTTATTTAGTGATGAAAAAAAGTGGAACTTAGATGGTCCCGATGGCCTTTCGCACTACTGGCACGATCTTCGAAAACGCCCCTTAAGTCGGTTCAGCAGACGTCAAGGAGGAGGTTCAGTCATGGTTTGGGGAGCCTTTAGCTTCAATGGACAGACTTCTTTGGCGTTTTTGAATGGAAAACAAGATTCCAAGGCATACCAGGCAACTCTTGAAAGTCACCTATTACCTTTTGGCGAACTTTTATGTGGACGAAACTGGGTTTTCCAACAAGATAATGCGTCCATCCACACATCCAGGTCAACAAAAGAATGGATGAGCGCTAAAAATATTACAGTTCTCGATTGGCCTGCTCTTAGTCCTGACTGTAATCCCATCGAAAATGTATGGGGCATACTAACGAATGTTGTGTATGCCAATGGAAAGCAATATCCGTCCGTTTTAGAACTTAAAAAGGCTATAGAAGAAGCGTGGTTTAATTTTGAACCAGAAACCTTTCAAAATCTTGTGCTTTCAATGAACGACCGCGTATTTAATCTAATACGAAGTAATGGTGGCTACATTGATTATTAAAATTGTTCATTTCCTTATGCAAGTGCTAAAATTTATGTTTGTGCCTAAACTTTTGTGCCACATATTTTACTTATTTTAAGTTATATATTGCAGCAAGTTCGCTACTGATGTGATTTCTGTTCTCAAATTTTTAATTTGCATATTACATGTGTTCATACTTCGTAATATTAAAGTTCCTACTTCTTCAGTTTTAATAGTATTTTGTTATACTCAAATTTGTGTTGTGTCTAAACTTTTGTGCAGGCCTGTATAACGAA
>QLNU02015270.1:125942441-125973178 GCA_006491805.2 Dysdera silvatica
AAGCAACACTTGGCATTGGTTGCGGTAATGCTTGGTTTATATGCAGCTGCTCGGCCATGAAAACCAAAACTTTGTCTTTGTGCTGACGTTGCATCCAGAGGCATCTTGAAAATCCGCACGAACTTTTTCCGCCGATTTCATGCGGTTCACTTTCACAACTCTTTTCATCACTCTGCGTTCCCTGTCTACTAGACGGAGTGGTCGACCAGGTCGTGGATGCACCGTTGTAGTCCCCGTATGTTCCCACTTTACGATAACATCATTAACGGTGGAACGGGGCACTCGTAACATCACAGAAATCTCACGAACAGATTTTCCACAGCGGTGACAACCAATGACTTCACCACGTTCAAAATCATTTAGCTCGCCCTTTCCTCCCATTTTACTTTTCTAGCTTTGAAATTATAATTGTTAACTCGTCAGACTTCTTTTATACTTGTCTGAGAGCTAGAAATTTGACGTCACTAACAGAATCCACCACGTAGAGGGGTGTCCGGATACTTTTGATCCTTATTTGCATAAATCTGGAATATTTCATTTTCAGAACAGGGGTGTTTGGTAATTTGGAATATGACAATTTGTGGAAAAAACCCTTATCATCTAGCTACTTTCAGAGAATTAGAGAAATAGTACTCACTATATCGAAGTTGCCCTATACTATTGACTACAAAATTATGAAAGAAATTTATTCATATCTTTCGCGCATGCGCAGTAAAAAATTATTTTCTTCAAATGCTCATATCTCATCGTGTATTCAATATATTAATTTCTAATTTAAGTATAATATTTTTCTTGTACGTTGACAAATGTTCTGTAAGTTTCGTGAAATTTGACTGAAAATTGTGGATATTATAAGCAAAAAATATGTGACAAAATTTGGGTTTTCTTAAAGAAACGTTTCTATCTTCATGAATATACATGTTTGTTTTACAAAAATGCACACAGGCATTAAGCATAGCTGGTTAAATATTTTCTGAAAGTTACAAATAATTTCCAGCTTTTTATGATACAGGGTGATCAAATATATTTTTTCACTTTGTCAATATGTGGGTGGTCCCCTAAATGCACAAGTCACCGAAACTTTATTGAAAAGTGGGCGTTCAAGTATGTTCTATATATCTTCAAAGTCAAAGAATAATTGGCAGAGTAGTTTTTTAGAAATTCGAAAAAAAAAACAAAAAATCCAAAGTGTCTGGATACTTTTGGGCATATAGTGTATATTGCAATGTAAAATAGGTATGAAAGCAAAAAACATTTTCAAAATATTTAGCTAATAATATATAAAGTGAAATTAAACCTTTTCGTGAGGTTTTTGAAACTGATTATTTTTAGTAAGCCTGCCAATATCAGGTCTTATTTTTGATGTTGCAACCTTAAGAACACTTAAGGTAGGTGGTGGTTATTCTGTTTCTAACTTTTAATTTTATCAACTTCATTCTGAAAAGAATTGTTCGCAAATGCATAGACGTATGCAAGAGAGGGTGGGATCATGACAATTCCATTGTATGAAATTTGTACAGTTGAAAACCACATACAGTAGTGACAAAATTGTGGAAACCTTTGAAAAAGTTTATTTTAGAGGTTTGATGGCTAATAACACCACTTTTTTTGTACCAATACTATAAAATTATATATCATTAGAAAGGTAATTTCATCAGCATCGTAATGCAATAACATTTGTTCAATTATCTGTATTCTATCGTTATTATAGCCAAATACCCAGGAAAAAGAAGCACAGTCACTACATTTCAGTGAAGTAGCTTTCCTTCATTTGAATGTGGCCAATGAGCATGAGTGTTTACAGAGCCAATCAGGGTGTCATCTTGTTTTGGCAATGAGCCAATCATGTTTTCTCTCTTGTTTTGGCAATGAGCCAACAGGTTACAGGACATTTATCAGTGTGTTCTGTAATTGCTATCAAGTTGGTTGTTTTTTTTTTTGTGCTCTTTGATTTAGTGTGCTTGTAAAACGTAATAAAATTAAAGAAATGGCGCAAAGAGTTGACTGGTCACCTAGGAAGCGATGTAAAATAGTAATATTAAGTGAACAAGGCTACAGTTATGAAGAAATTAGAAGAAATATTGGGGGAAACTTAACTAAAGGTGGCATTTCTAAATTTTTGAAGAAGTATAAGGAGACTCAGTCATTACAAAACCAGACTGGTAAAGGCAGAAAAAGGTGCACAACAGCAAGTGATGATAGAAGAATTAAAAGACAGTGCCTAGGTGACAGGAAAAAATCATCTCTGTGTATACAAGGTGAAATGGCGCAATGCAATGTGAAGTTAAGTGCAAGGACTGTTCGGCGCAGACTGCATGAATGTGGTCTAAATGCAAGAATTCCACGAAAAAAGCCATTTTTGTCTGTCAAACAGAGGTTGAAAAGATTAAACTGGGCCAAAACCCATGTTAACTGGACAACGGAACAATGGGACAGTGTAATTTGGAGTGATGAGACCAAAATCTCACTGTTTGGTAGTGATGGCGTAAAATACGTATGGAGAAGATTTCCATCCTGAGTGCATTACACCTACCGTGAAACACCCAGTTAGTGTTATGATTTGGGGCTGTATAACATCAAGAGGTGTGGGCAGACTTATGGGATCAATGGGAATATAAAATGCCCAAAGATACATAAATGAAATACTTGAGCCTAAGCTGGCAGCTCTTCTGTATGTGGATCTTTTTCCAAGATAATGAAGCATTTATATTTCAACAGGATTCAGCTCCATGTCATGTTGCTCGTGTGTGCAAAAAATGGTTTCAAGATCATCATATTCAACTGCTGGAATGGCCTGGAAATAGCCCAGACCTTAACCCCATCGAAAATCTATGGAGCCGGCTAAAGAAGCTTGTTAGTCGGAAGCAACCCAGCAATAAAACACAATTAACAGAAGCAATAATTCAATCTTGGTTTCATATTATAACAGCTGCAGAACTAAAGAACTTGGTTCACTCCATGGGAAAGCGTTGTAAGGCCGTAATTAAGGCTAAAGGTTACCCAACTAAGTATTAACTGGTATGGTGAACATTTTTGTATATCTCATTTTTTCTATGTATATCACCTTTCTTCTTTATGAATGCTGTTCTATTAAAATACGATTCATAAATGTTATTGCATTACAATCTTGATTAAATTACCTTTCCAATGATATATAATTTTATAGTATTGGTACAAAAAAAAGTGGTGTTATTAGCCATCAAACCTCTAAAATAATCTTTTTTCAAAGGGTTTCCACAATTTTGTCCACTACTGTATATGCAAATGAACATGGCAATGAAATCCTGTGCACATAAGTGGTATTCCCTAAACTATTTCATGCAAATAATTTGCTCATTAAATTTTTAATGAATTTTATTATTAAATTAGATATTCCTATTTCTAATTTTATAAATCATATACATTATTTATTGTAGTAATAATATACATCACTATTACTCTATTAATGAAAGTAAAAAGAAGTAGTGTAATAGTACTTACATATATAAACACATGTACTGTATTAGTTGAAAAAGGTCAGTTAACTTCCTTTGCATGCATGAATGTTCTGCTGACTAAGTAAAGATTTGATTTGTTAAAGTATTAATGTTTTTTTATATCAGAATTTTTTTGTCTTAAATAATCTTGCAAGAGTATTAGAGAAGAAACAACTTCTTTACGAGTAGGCACATTTTCACTTCATTTGGTACCGTTTCTTTGTCTAGAGGATCTAAGTTACCTTTAGCATTTATGACTTCATTGAAAATCTCCTCATTGATAACTTCACCATAGCCATCCAAATCAATCGACTTTGACAAAATCATTAAATTCGTCTTCTGGAATCTCTGTTGGAATTACCACTACCAAGCTTTCATCTTCAAGTAACTCGTTACTTTCAACCAGATAAGAAAATCCAGCTTTTCTGAAAAAATTTCAATGGTATTGTAGTAGCTGTAACCAACTCCAACGATTGCTTGATGATATGTACTGCTTCCCAAATATTAATAATTTTGGCAAACTTTAATAAAGACCATTCTTCTTTAAGGAAACGAAGCTGCTTGCAAATAACTTTCTGCCGATAATAAACCTTGAAAGCACATATTATCCTTTGATCAAGTGGCTGTATTGTCTACGTTGTGTTTGGGGGATGAAAATTGGATATTTGTATACTTTTTTAGGTTGATTCCACTTCCAAGTTTACGGCAAGCTGCATTATCAGCAAAGAAGAAAGTATTTCTATTTTGCTTCGAAAGTTCATCATCTAATTGAAATAATATTTTACTACAAAGGCTACTTGTCATCCAAGAGTTGGTATTTGTATAGTATGGTATGAGTACTTCTGTTCCATGGAAACAATGCGGGTTTTTAGAACGTCCTGTACAAAAAATATGATTTTCGGTTCATCCATATTGCAAATAAAGAGCAATGTTTAACAATCTTTTTGCATTATTCCCTCCCTCAATTTATGTTGCCTTTGGATGCTAATGTTCCATTTAGGAAAGCTTTGTAAAAGAGACCTGATTCGTCAGTGTTATAAGTGTCTTTTTTGGCATAATTATTCATTAAATTAATTATGCAGCACATTTTTAATCCAGTCAGTTGCACCTTTATAATCACCAGCTGATTTTTCTCCTTGTAGCCGATTAAATGCAACATTTTTTTGTTTTGCCATCTTCCTAACCATCCATTACTTAGTTCATAATGTTCATTTCCAAGTAGTTTTGAAAACTTCTTTGCTTACTTCAAAATCATTTGGGCCACTAATGACTATGCCTTTAGCTCTCATCTGTTTGAACCACACAGAAACAGCTGGATCAATCTCATCATAATTTCCCTTTTCTGATTCGTTTTCTTGAAGTATTCCCATTTTTTATGGCAATTTCTGTAGGTTTAGCTTCCTGTTGTATTATGTGGAAAATAGTGAAAAAATTACAAACATAGTCTTTTTTTTTTCCAAAGAATTTAAAATCTCCAACTTTTGGTCAAAATTTAAGCAGATACATCTTTTTTTTTTTTTTTTACAACTATGTTCACAATGAATCTAAACAGGAAAGTGTGCAAGAAGAATAAAAAAAATGTAGACCAATAAGACACAAGAAACGTAATTCGCTGCACCAGACGGCACTGTTACAAAAAAAAATTGAGACAGTGATTGTGAACATAAAAGAAAAAGAAGGAAGCAAAAACTAGAGCTCCAGTTTGAACTCAAGCATGGGAAAAATTACAAAGAAACACGGCCCTTGTGGCTTTATGTGTTGATTATTTGGTAATTATGTTAACTCTGAGAAGGGTAATAACTTATTTTGCAAAAAGACATTTGTCACCCACATTTTATAGGTGTCAAAACTAAATTTCCTTAAGAGAAGTTCCAGTATAGTAGTCTGTATGAGTTGACTTTTAATATACCAAAATTTATAAACTTCTACTTTTTTAGCCAGCCATTTCTGGTTACCTTGTCATATAAGAATAGTGTTATAGTATGTAATATAGTAATAGTAATATAGTTATGTGGGAATTGTTTGCCATTTAAGAATAAACTGTATGGAAAGGAACAAATTGTGCAGCCAGATGTTGGCACAAGCTGTTCGCCTTGGCTCTCAAAAAGACAACAAAAATATTCCTGAAACAGGTCTTAACATAAAAATCACCACAGTTCAGATATCTAGTTCTAAGACTTTCATGTAAAAATTAGTTATAATGTTTGAAATAGGAAAAACCTCCTCTTATAAAAGGTCCCAGCAGAACAGAAATAGGTCGTGTTCAGGTAAAATTAGAGACACCCTTTCCCTACGCACTCCTTAAAAAGATACTTAATGATTATTAATTATAATTAATAATAATAAGGATGTTTGAACCAAGTAGTGGCAGGATGATGATGTGTGCATATCTTAAGGGTGCAACTAGAGTTAGCAGAGAAAACAATAAACACAACTTATACCATATGTATGATCTCACCTTGATTGGCACAGAATGACCCTTGTGCCATAAAAAACAACCAACCAAACGAAACCAATAAACGTAACATTTATTCATTGCAAGCAAAGCCAGAATAACAATTTTGCTACTGGTATGTAATGCTTTTGATTTTGTATTTATTTGATTTTACTTTATCATTCTTATTTTCTGATTTATTTTACACTTCCATTCCATTCTCCCTTTAATTTCAGTACTTCCTAGTCTTTTTCAGCTTAATTTTATTTCCTTTTATTGAATTTGTTGTTTTTATTTTTCTATTTATTATTTTGTTTTTCTTGACTTTCACATCCTAACCGGTGTCAAAATTGTACCAATGACGTTGAACCTTAGTTTAATTTGACTGGCTTTTTGTTAATTTCTTAGTTGTGTCATTGTTGTAAAGATTTGTAGATACCTTATTCCTATATAGGTTGGTGGTATTAAAGAAAAAATTTTGGCAGCCCACCGAGCGGGTATGAGATTTTGCCTATTGCCTAGCCGCAATAAAAAGGATTTAATAGAAATTCCACAATCAGTTCAAGTAAGTTTTAATAAAATTCATATTCTAATGCCCATACATTCATGTTCTATTAGTAATAGACATTCATATCTGGCATTATTCAAGTGAATTTCTTTGGGAAGCAAATTCTGTCTATTAAAGTAATGCTTTTATTTTTGTTATTACTGTTGTTAACTGTAAAAACATCTTGATTGAAAAAAGTACCATGGTTTCATAATGCCGATTTCTAGATTAGTTTGAGTGAGGGGGGTGGGGTGTAGACTACAGCACAGTTAGGGATTGAATTTTCCCTATTATTCCATCTGAACCTCTTCACATTCTTATTGTGTATGTAGAAAATTTACGACCTAAAGACTATAAATTTTTAGCTTTTTCTATGCTTAGTCTTAAAAAATGAAATAGTTGTAACTTGAATGTGGTTTTACTTCATTTTATGTAAATTGTGTATTTGATGAATTATTTAGAAATAAACTATATGTAAATAATCGATTATAGGAAAAACTGGTCATGGGTATGAGTAAAATTCTTAATTTTTTGGAATTGTTAAATCAGTGATTCCTAATCATTTTCGGTTTAAGATACTCTTGGTGTATCTAGTAATAATACGTCTAAATAACTGTCGTCACACTTACAAAATATCCACCTCTTTACCTCTATACCGCTAGTCAGTAGTGTAGCCTCTTTTACTCAGTTAATGTATATTATTTACAGTCAAACGAATAATTCAATTTTGTGGATAATTAAAACTTGTTTTGCAGTCCGGTGAATCTTTTATTAAAATCATGTACAAAACTCACCTATAAATGAGTATTTTTGGTTAATTTTGAGTTTCTTTTCATGAAAGATGCCAAAAGGAGGGGAATTTCTGTCTTCGATTTTTTCCTTACGTGATTTCTTGTGTTGAAATTCTTAAATTAATGTTTTCACAAGCCTTTGACCTGTACTTTATTCTGCCTTATTTACTAAAGGAAAGTCTGTGTAAATAAGCTTAAACCAAGGTTGGTTAAAGAGCAAGTTGTGCCTTTTTTTTTTTTTAACTGTTGCACTCAATGTCATTACTGTTTTCGTTTTGTAATTCCTGCAATTTTTTTCCCATGAGATCATCCAAGCCATAACCTATGCCCTGTAAAACACTAACTTTTGTGGAGGGAAAAAAAAGTACTAGTAATTCGGGAAAAGGAATTATTATATATATATATATATATATAATTTTTTTTTTTAAAAAGCCTAAAATAGCGAAAGATATTGTAATACCATCAACCACATCGTCTGTTTTTCTGAAAAATAAAAATAAACTTCTGATTCTTTTGTCATTGTCTAAAATACCCCATCACATGTTTAGATGTAAATGATAAAATTAGAATAAACTTATAAACTGCTGAACATGTAATAATGCATGCCACGAAATTACACCAAAAAAAAAAAAAAAATATCACAAACTGCTTTTGGAAAATAAATTTCTGTCATGTTGATGATTAAGAACAAAATGGAGATAAAGAGACTGTGATTATTGTGAAAATTGGGAAGATATAGCTTGTGACACAAATCTTCTTTATGGGGGTTTTGTAAACATTAAAAAGAACTTGGAAATTGCCAGGGACCTTAAGGATACCAAAATCTTGGGGAATGTTAGTTACATTAGGTGAGACATTGTATCTTTAGATAAAAAAAACAAGCAGAATTTCCAAGAAAGTCGATTATACCCAGGCTATGGATCATATACGAGAGATCAGATGGTTTGCTAAAGAACAATAGAGCCTGAGTGGTTCTATTTTCCATACACTCAACAAAATGGAAGGATTTACAAGTACTTTAAGAATTAACACTAAAAAGCAATTAAAATTTCTAGCTGTTTTAGAAAAAACTGTAAATATGTCATATTTTACATAATTACACATATACCTTTGAGTGATATACTTTTGATTGCATAAGTTGACATTTGGAGTTCTCTGGGACTATCCATAGCCAATATAATAATATATACTGTTTTATTCATTCAATAAACACCATAACTATAAAAAAAATCTAAAAACCTGAATAAGCATCATTTTTTCTTGGCTTATTATAATTACATAATGGCAAAATAGAAGGGATCGGTAAAAGGTTAAGAAGCTCTTGAAAGTTGCGACGGTCGCAATTTTTTTGTCAATTTGCTTTGCTATCCTTTCATAAAAGGATTAAACTAATAGGTGATTATTAAATTTCGCTTTTGAAAGAAAATTGTAAGTTGCTCTTTCTTATTAGACAAAAGCTAATATGTACTGTCTGTTTACGAAAAGTAGTCCGATGGTACCGTTAGAAATAACGGGAGTTGACATCACAAACGGCCTAGCCGATTACAGCAGAGGGGGACTCCATTTCAGAACTCATTTTTGACGGAAGCAAATGTTCGCCAAAAACAAGTTCTGAAATTGTAGTCCCCCTCTGCTGTAATCGGCTAGGCCGTTTGTGACGTCAGCTCCCGTTATTTCTAACTGTACCATCGGATGACTTGTCTTGAATGAACAGTATGTCAAAGTCAGTCTGCCTTAGTCTAAAACTAGTAGTTACATGCTAGAAGACGCAATAGACTGATCAGCAGAGGCGGAAAATTATTTTTAATGAAATATGACTATTTGTAATGATGTTCTATATAAGTATTGAGATACCTTTAAAGCTCAAAAATCAATAAAATTATGCCAAATTACATTGGCCTAGACTAAACTAGTTCAGACTAGTGTGTAACAGGCCAAACTGGTTTATCCTATGTGCTTTATGACTATCCAGATTGGCCTAGGCTGGTAACACATATAAATATTTTTAAAAAAGTAAGAACCGCAATTTTTTTTTTTTTTAAGTTGCAGATTGGATATTATTGATTTTAATTTAATTTAAATGGTCACACAAATTGCAAGCATTTTAAAATCATAAAAAAAAAGTCAAACAAAATACATACATTTTACAAAAAATTTGTAAAAGATGGCTGGTATGTAATAAACATTGCTAGTCTGTAATACATTACGTCCTCAACTGCATTATAATCCAAAGGTCAATTCTACAGAAAGGGTAGCTTTGTAGGATACTATTTTAATAAAAGAATACGGTGACTTTTTTCGCCAATGGTACAACATATACGAAAAGATTCTGCAACGTTTCGAGAACTACTGTTCTCTTTATCATACAAAGTCTGGCTTTGCTTGATAAAAGGGGGTAGTTCTCAAAACGATGTGGAATTTTTTCTCATGCATTGGACCATTGACGAAATCATACTAGTTATGGGACACTATTTCACTTAAAATATGGTTCTTTACAAAATGTATAAATATGTATCGGTTTCAAGGTCATGTGAAACTCATTATTCTTAATAAGATGATCCATTATATATAACTTTGAAAAATAAAATTGAACTTTTGATAATTGCTCATCGAAAACATATTTCAGAATGACATGACTTTTCAACTGTGCAATCATGTGGATGATGTATTGCAAGCAGCTTTTGAAAATGGCTTTCCTACTGCACTTAAAGAAACAGAGCACATCACCAGTAAATTATAATGTGGACAAGCATATCTGTATTGTATGTATCAACTCATGATTGTGATGATTATTCACTCAAGTACTTTACTTGTTTATAAGTATATGTATTTCTGTACTTTAATGTGCAATGCATGTTCTGTAGAATTGTTGGTAAACTCTTAAGTTACATTTGTACTTAATGTTCGATGTTTTGTTTCATGTCTTGGTGGTTTTGGTTCAACGTTCTGATCATTCAGGTATATATCACTCTTTGTTCTAGCTATATTATTTGCAATGTACTAAACTTTAGCCATGTGGGGAAAAAATTACTTTGAAACTGCAATTGTGTTTTTGTTACATTCGTTTTGCGTATCTTTGAAAACAAATGTTTTTTCATGATTTGCCCTAGAATTAATCTTATCAAAAATGTTTTATGGAACACAAGCAATAAAATACATAACGATTGCATATTAATCATAATTTAACAATTTGCCTTTTACATTTTCCTTATTACATTTTTTCTTTTACGTTTTTTTTTTTCATATGTAAAATTTTTCGGAATGAAAAACAAAATTTTTGCAGTGCTGAAACTACAAAAAATAATGTTTTTACAATGAATGAACAGTGTGAATCTGCATACTGGTAAACCTTGATTTACACTAGATTTGTGTTTCTGAGCAAAATGGTTCTGCATAAATTAAAACCATTTTATGATACAAATATATGAGATCTCAATAATGCATGTTGCCAGAAACTAAACATTGGCGAGTAATATAATGGCATGGCATTCAAAGCTCTTAAATAACTTAAGTACGATACACAGAATTTAAAAAATACATTTTGGGATGGTGTTAGTTTTTTAAAATTACCTTACAATTACACAGTAATGAGTGTGTGCGAAATTTGTTGGTCTGTACACTTAACTTTAACTCTTTTGTATGCTGGAAATAATTTAATGTTCTCTCCTGTTACAAAATAGTTATAATCATGTAAGATGCTAACGTATATACAAAAACACAATAAAGAGAAATTAAGTTTGTCTTTTGATAGGTTGAAATGCTGAGAAATTACATGAATGAACTTGCATATGCAAAATCTTGCATTTTGCATGCATCTTTTATCAATTAATTTATCCCATTAGAGAACATTCGCATTAACAAATCATGCATAAATGGCAAAGATAACTAAATAATTTTTATTCATACAATTAATTATACATATATATATAATTTATAATATACGAAATAATATACAGACACAATATGATCGGTTGATTTCGGCTCTTTATTAAAGGATTTGCATATACAATATTCTGCAACATTAATGGATTTTCAAAAGCTGTATTGCTTTAAAAAATCTTGGGTGCAGCATGTAACCAAAGTTTGAAAAGTGCAAAATTACCGTTGTATGCAGGTTGATTCAAAAACAGATTATAATTGTAGCCAAGTTCAATAATTATTAATACTGAAATCTGACGGAACTGCAAAAATCTAGTTATATACAGATTTCACTGTATATAAAAAAAAAATATTATGTTTCTGATATTCAAATGTATTTTGTTTCGTTAAAGTGTGTTTTATGTAAGTAATTGTTTATACTAACAGGAGTTTTTAGATTCTCACTCCATATTTTTAATCTTTATTTTAACAGCAAAATTTTATAACGTTTTATTGATGTGAGAAGTCTATAAACTACCGAATATAATCAAATGGCTTTGAGCATTTATAATTTAAGGAGTTTAGTTTTAGATTACAAACAATTACTATATCCTGTAATATTTAAATAATCACTTTATTTTTATATGAAGAAACCATTAGTTCATAACAGAATGGGGGATGCAACGAATATTTGATTTTGAATATATGTATAGAACACATTTACCTAAAACAATGGTTGCATTATCTCAAAAACAGATCAAGTAATACATAGTAATCTTTGCGTAATGATACAAGAGTGATAAAATTGTTAAAAATCGTCCTCGAAAAAGTGGTATTATACAATTTCAGGAGACAAAGAACCACCTTACAAATTGTACATAATGTATAAATGTGGCAGTAAAGTTATGAGGTTAAAGAATATTTTTTATAATTTGGGAATATAATATGTGTCAAGGCTTGCGGTAAATGCTGTGGCCAGTTATATCCTAACTTTTAAAATTTATGTACAGAGTCCATACGGATTGTCTTCCAAAGGTAGAATTGGGGAAAAAGGTGTATTTTCTTTTACCTTTTACTTTGAGAGAAACAGTCTTTCATAGAATTATTGTTCACAATATTATTATTATTGTCTTTCATTGTATGGTAAATAAGGCATGTAATTTCCATACACTTATGTATTCATCAATTTGTGGCAATTAATAAAGTATAAAACAATTTATTGTTCATTTTATTACATTCAGCAGAGCGACTTTCTCACTGCCAATCCACAATAGTAGCATATAAGAGGTTTTCATGTACCAAATACAGCATGTCTACTCATCTGGAAAAGTCAGGGAAGTTTTTTCTAACTGGAAAAGTCAGGGAAATTTGAAATACAAAGGCCCAAGTCAGGGAAATTTGAAATTCATTGTTATAATAAATAACTTATTAAAATAATTTTCCTGAACTGTGCTTTTCATACCACATTACCTACTGAAAAATTTGAAAAACTTGTACTTTTGACTAAACTTCTTCCAAAAGTTACCATTTTGCACCAAAACTAATATAATTTATATAAAATTATTAAGCCTATATATTTTTCAGGAGAAAATGTTTGCCAAATATATAACTAAAACTTGGGGTGGGAATTTGTTTTTAGCCAAATTATCTAATCTGTAAGGGATTTTGATCATACCAATCTCCTTTACTATATAGTCATACATGCTTTAAATTGAAATAGAAAATCAGCTTTGCAATTATATAATGAACTCAAAAAGGGCCAAATGGAAATGTTGCTGTAAATATTTAATTAATGCAAGTTTTTAGTGTAAAGAAATACACTTTTTAATACAGCTTTTGAATTTGTAAATTCACTATAATTGAGTTATAAATGGCTTTGGGCTTTGCATTAATTGATTTCATGGCCTTGAAACTTGCTTTGATTGGGCAAATTTTAATGCGTTGTGTGTTGTTTACTGTAATTAGCGACAGGAAATCGATTAAGATTTGGTCTGGAAACCTGGAAAAGTCAGGGAAGTTTGAAACAGAATTTGAGTAGACACCCTGCAAATAACCACTGTAGGATAAGGTCAAATACCATTTTGCAAAATTTTCATGCTTTTTATGGCGCAAAGACAGCAAAACTCATGATGCACTGAAACCTACTGATTTACAAGGCATCCGAACTTCTATTGCTAAGGGAATCAAACCCTGAACTATGGTGGGCAGAAAAATCACACACATTCCATGATACTATTGGCAGTACTGAATGGCACAATCAACAAATGTGTTACCACTACGCAACCATTGAGCAGTACTCCTACATTTTTCTGAGCAATCCAAACCTCTTAAGGCCTAGAAAATTAACCCCTTGACTACAGCGTGTACTTGACGTTCTTTTTTTCCATTCTGTTAGGAATCAAACCAAGATTAACAGTATGCTTGGCAAATATGCTACCACTGTGACATCACTATTTAGTGCAAAAATAATCTAAAATTGTTTATTATGCGAAACAATAGCACTGGTATTAAAATCAAATGCAGTGGTAGTATATTATTAAATCAAAAAAAATTTATGAGTCTTCAGGGTTGATTTTCTGCCGGCAGAAACTAGTTTTTGCCATGCCAGTGGATGAAACTGGTTATAATGGGTTTTAACCGGCAGAAAGTGGGAGAAACTGGCAGAAACTAATAAAAGTACTTAAAATAGTGTTGTATTATTTAGTAAATGAAAGATTACAAAATATATGTTTATTACAATAATTTAGTATATTATAAAGCTTTATAGTAATTGTTTCAATAATTAAAATATTTTAAAATAATTAAAAAATACTAGAGTACATCAAAGATTTATTACAAAAACCATCTTTCGCAGGCCATATTATTTAACTTGTTATGCCTACTTTGTCTATATTCTCTACCTCATTAGACTTTTGGCTATAAAATAAAAAGCAAAAACACTAACAGACTGGCTGTAAAAAAAAGCCTCAATGGTTTATGACTAATCGAATAAGTTGTATTACAGTGAATGAACCACACTTTTTGTTTTTAAGTCTGTTGTAAAACATAGGGTATCTGTTTAGAAATATTTTAGAAATCATTACAGACAAGATGCTTGGCTAAAGGAATACATAAATACTGTGAAACTACAAATACCAGGCAATATAAGGTGGAAAAACCACGTAGATTTCTTGGAATTATTCCTAAAGAAACATCCATGTTACTCGCAGATCATGAAAATGATATGGATGATAAAGGAACTTTTCAGGTCATAAATAATCAGATGATTAATAAAGATGTAAAAAGACTTGTTGCAGCTTTTAAAATCTATTGCTGTTGCCTTGTTTGAGATTCGAAAGGTAACTTTTCTATTACAGATGCATGTGAAATTAATCCTAAGTGATAATGATAATCTCATGGAAATGAATCAAAAAAGGGTAAAAAGTAAACTTTATCAGGCAATAACTCAACATCATATATATGCCAGTTTATATACTTCATCCAAAGTACATGTGATCTAAATTGTCACATGAGCAGGATGAAAATAGTGGAAATTCCTTAATGTCATTAACCCAAATTTCGTATTTCACATTATAGCTTTCTGAGCAAAATCAGCTCCTTTTCCTGAAACATACTACTCCAATAAAATCTTAGAAAATGTCCAGACTTCTGTTTGGTGGCATAGTTTAAAGAAAACTATAAATGAAGATTTTGTACCTGTTTGTTTATGCACCGACGATGTTGCCTACAGTACTGGTGGGCTTGGAAGAATATTTTTCTTAAGCTATTGGTCTATTCCTAATAAATTAAGAAATTGTTTGAATTAGGAAATGGAAGCAAAACTAATCTTTTGCTATAGATTACTTCATTGGAAAAATGATCATGAATTCAAATGCTAGTTGGTTTGCTATGATGTAGCTTTTGAGTAAATACTATAAATATCATAACTAAACCTATTTTACTTTAAAATACACTCCCTTTTGCCATTTGGGGTATTTTGGTAAGTTTTCAACTCTCATAATATTTATTTTCTGAGTTTTTGCCACTTTTGTAGCAGAAACTAGTTTCTGCTATGCTGATTTTAACCGCCTTGGCAGAAATTTGCCGACCCTGTGAACAATCCACATCTAGTGAAAGTATATAGTAAACTGTGACCAACTTCAAGGAAACGCCTCATTAGGGGAAACTCGCCGGACAAAGAAATTTGTAAAAGTGGGGGATCATTCTGAAGTAGTTGAAATATTGCATTTCAATAATATAAATACTTTGTTTCGAAACCTATGTACTTTTGAGCACATAAGACAAGTTTAAAATAACGAACATAAGCATTTGTTGAATATAACAAGTAAAATTTACAACAAAACCTTAAATATTAAAATTTATTTACATTGGAAAAAATTGATCAATAGCTGTTTGGTAGGTTTCATTCAGCAGTCCTTTACCTTCGAAATGCGTTTTTAATCGAGAGATTAAATCCACTGCTTTTCGCTTATAGGAAAATGCTTTGTTTTTCCAGGGTATGCAGATTTAAATCAACTTGTTTAAAATCATGATTTAAGTCTTTTGATTTTTTTTTTTTTTAAATCATTGATTACAATCAAAAATCTAAATTGTATTTTTTTTTCTTTATTTATCACTGTTTATATTTTAAATCAAAATAATCTACAACAGGAAATAAGTTATTTAGATCAAACAAGTAAAAAAAAAGAGGGGAAGAATAAATGTACACCCTATGAATGTTCTTTCTTTTTTCAACTAAAAGTTTCTGCTTCTCTTTGTGCATGTGTGAAGACAATCACTAGCATGTAAGAATTTGACGTAACATTACTCAGATTTATAAGCAAAGACGATGTTATAAGTGTAAGGTTCAGAAGGCCTGTTGCAACAAAATTATACAAGATAATTTGACGTAGCATTACGCAGATTAGATTTATAAGTAAAGACAACGTTATAAGCGTAAGTAAGTACTTCCTTATGCTTGTAACGTTGTCTTTACCTATAAATACAATCACTAGTGAGAACAGTATTCATTGATTGAGATAACAATGACAACTAACAAACAAGTATTTCACTTTTTGGCCACTAACCAACAAGTGTTACTCATAAACCTGTCTTTCAAGTATTTAATTGGGTACATTTCAGATCGTTGCTGAAGACTTGTCTGAGAAAAGACAAGGTCTGGTGCTATACAAAGCATAACTACAAGTTCAGACTCATTATTTAACTCTAAAGTGTCATAACAACAGTTATTTCGACACTGGCGTAAGGTTTAAAAACACGACGTTTCGGGAGCCAACTGCTCCCTTTGTCAAGTGAAGGCAGAATGAAACTATTCTGTCTTCACTCGACGAAGGGAGTAGTTAGCTTCTGAAATGTCTTGTTTTTAAACCTCACTCTAGTATTAAAATAACTGTTGTTATGGAAACTCCTGGCGAAATTTTGTATTGTTTTGTTTTAAAATGGCAGGTTGGAAAAAGCATCCTATATGGCTTTTATTTTACTGAAGTTGCAAGACTCTCAAGCAAAGGCCTCAATACTAACACCCTGGTCTAAATAGAAGTTGTATATGAAGGTAAAAATCTTTATTTTAGCATTAGGATGAGGTGATGTTGAAGAGAGAGGGAGGATACCCAGGTTGGAAATAACCATTATAGTCTGGATAGATTTTTTAACATATCATTTCAACATCATAAAAATTGTAAAGCTGAGAATCCATAATGAAGAAATACTTAAACTACCTGTATACGAAATTTAAAAGGACTTAAGGGAATGGCATGATCTAAGTCCTTTTAAATTCTGTTTGAAAAAAAGGGGGACTTACTTAAGTCATGTCATTGAACATCAATGCTACAAGGTTAATTTCAATTATTTTTATCTTTTTAAAATATTCTAAAAATATATTTGTCAGTTTCATATATATAGAAATTTATGACATTTGTGCTAATTCATGATTTAATGATATTTTAATGTGATTTGTTGTTTAATTTGGCTTGCCATACTTCCTTGTTCACATTCACATGCCCTAACTTAAATTTTAATACTATAAATGGCATGTTCAAACTTACAAGGATGAATTACTAATTAATTTAAATTTTAAAGAATCCAATTTAAATCAATAAAATCCAATTTAAATCACAATAATCCAATTTAAATTTTAAAAAAGTCCAATTTTTTCATACTCTGGTTTTATACTAGCTTACATGACCTGTGTAGCAGTCCAGTAAATGATATTACTAAATTTGAACAGTGATATTTTCGTGTTGATAATTGTTTGTTTCTCGCAGAATATACTATATGCAGGGCCTAATTTCTAACAAAAAAAGCACAGGAACCCTCTAGCATATTCGTATTTTGTACCCGCTTTTGGCGAAGCCACACCCACTTCTGCTCTGATGTCATGCGAGTTTAGTGCGCATGCTCCAGGACGTCACGAAATTCTACGTACCCTCTTTGGGAGAGTTCAAGTATTGCATAATTATCTTTGTGTATATGAAGGGTGGAGCTGCTGTACTGATTTTTCTATCCAGTGGGGGGAGTGGGTACAAAATGGCTAAAATATTGCTTATGCAATATTTGAACGCTCCCTTTCCTGTGAATAATAACACTACCCCATGTGTTACAAATAATATTCAATCACGTCAGTCAAAACAAGTTAGAAACATCATCTAACTTCTTAAAAATAGGATCCTTAGTTAGAAAACAAGTTAGAGTACCCAATATCTGTGAAAAATTTGAGCCCATGAGCAACATTCTAGCAGCAAAATTTAAGTTGCAATTCTGCGCGCAGTCTGTTGCCATGTAATATTCAATTTGTAAATCATATTTAATATTTTGTAAAATTAAGAAAAATATTTGACATTTAAAATTATTTTTGGCCATGTTATATATACATAGTAGATGGTTTGTTATTGTTGATCAAAATATTTTTTATTGGATTTACATTTGCTGAAAAAAACTAAAGTCAAAACCACTATAATTTTCTCTATTTTTGGAACTTTAAAAGTCCCATGTCCTTTTCATTACCTTTTCAATATATGATTATTTTATCCCAAATTCATTACTTTATGATTTCATGACCTTTTTAGCAATTCATGACCTTGTAGACACCCTGAACTGACCTACTTACATTAGTTAATGAAAAATATTCCACATAATTAACATGTCAGGATTTTCATCTTATTCTTTTTGTTGTTGTTGTTGTCAATTGCACTGTGATGACTATTTGCTAGCCACGAATGCACTTAAGACTCCGGTTTCAAGTCATTAATAGACGGGCCAACCAGTCTAATGAACATTAAATTTGATAATGACTGAATGTGAAGGGAAGCACGCTGTGATGTACAAATCAAATTCATTGTTGAAAACCCTCTTTCACATTCTGCGCTTGATATAGGGATGCAATTAACTGTTGAAACCAGTTTCTTTAGTTCAGACTTAATTTCTTTGCCAGATGATTCCTTGAAAATTCTGAAGTCCCTTATGGCTACTCTAGTATCGAAATGAACTCTTTTGCATAATGCATTCGCTGTATTGCTTCAATGGAAAAATTACGTTTTTTGAACACATGCGTTAAACGTCTATTTATGGGCTTTGGAGATTTCCGGAGCTCAACAACAGCGACTATTTAGGGGCTCCGGCTAATATTTAAATAATCGCCAAAAATGAAGAAGTACCGGAGCCAGGCTCCAGTAGGCTCCCTCCTAATTTAAGCCCTGACTATATGATTTATTTATTATCAAAGTCTTTATTCAGCATTGGTCATTTTTAATCAGCGAATCCTAGTCAGTTATCACTTTTTGTTAATGGGAGGGAAAATTCTCCTTAGCTCTTATCCTGTTTATATATCCTTGGTTTCTTATTGTGAGAAACAAATCTAATGAAGGAGAAGTTCAAACGTATTTTGTCCGTATATGAATTCTAGTCAATGGAGTGAATAATGAAAACAGTGTCCGTGTCCATATCTAAGGGTAACCACTACACAGGGAGTTTGATATATATTATTGCAAATCTGTTTTCGCCTGGGAATTTTTATCTAACAGTAAAAACAGGGTGTTAATTAAGAGAAGTTTGGCTGTAATAGGTATGTGAAAAGTAATAATTTATTCAACCCAATGTACATTTTGTGATACATAACTTGAGAAGTATAAAAGTTATAGGAATGTAAGAGAAGATCTATATTAAATTATCTTAAACTTTGGGTTAGAAATGGAAGAGAATATAAAGCCCTAGCTTGTGACGAGATTTTCTTCCAGAAATGCGGTGATGTTGACAAAAAAAAAAGTGTAGATATTTATGATTCTGAATTATGCTTGTTTTACACAGTTCAGTTGTTGTATATCTTTAGCAGAGGGACGTGGAAAACTTGTAATAACTTAAGAACAGGCTAAGCGTCGTTTTTAAGAATTGATGAATAAGCAGTATTAGTGTTATTTAGGACTTTTGATGGGCCTCATTTGAGAAAATTGCGATACACACCTGGATAAAATTTGTGAAATTATCTGTTTATCAAAATGCTAGCCAGAAGGATATCTGAGAGCCAGCATGTGTAATCTGAATTTTTGATTGTTAATTAACAAGTTAGTTGTACTATTAAGAGTTATTTATATAAAATTATACAATTGTAGAAGAGATTATAGATTAAAAACATAATAGGACTTAGATTCAAAATACAGAATAGCTTAAGGAGGAATAGGAGACGTAGAGATTCCATCCAGCAGCTATCACAAGTTTTCTTTAGGGAAAAAACGCAAATGCCATCGATTCTTTATGACGCACGTTTTGGAATATGTTTAATTGATAAGTGTTTCAGAAATAAAAGCAATTATTTTGCAGATAAAAAAAACTCTAAAGAGTCCATAAACCCTTTTGTGAGTTCAGCTGGTGTTTGAAAGATTTGTGTCACTATTTTTATACCAGCATAGATATTAGAGAACATTGTTTATATACATTGAAGTGACAATGACTTATATTATTAACTTATTATTGACTTATGATAGAAGGAAAAGGTATTGAATGTCTGTAGGAGTTTCCAAGGTTGAAAGACGACATACAACATAAACAGTTTATCTATGGAAGGGGACGTATTGTATTCGCCGAGACTGTTGGTAGGGAAATATGGGGAAATTCTGGGAAGCTCTGCTGGGTTTCTTTGTGCTAAACGCTTGCTTCTAGGCAATTTGGTTCTTTTATTTTAGTATAGAATGGGATGGAAATCAATGATTATAGAAACAGCTCATGAACCCAAATCTGAGATCAAATAAACATCAACAGTCCAGTTATAAGTATTAACCCCAGCAGGAAAGATGATTATGTAGAGAAACAATGATGGACGGCTTGAATTGCATCATCACTGATAATGAGTTGTATAGTAATATGCACACTATTATTTTTTCGATCAAAATGATATTGGTATTCAGTACTATCTAACCTTACTCTGCATAGAAATGGTTGAGAATAACTCATTTGTATTTATATACACACATATTACAAGAACGTATCTAATATTTTAAGGATACACCATGTTGCATTATGACTAAATGTATTAAGTAATAAGGACTACATCATTTCAAAAACGTTAGTTTTTTTTATGTAAATTTTAATGTTCTGTCAAGGAAATGATAGAAATGGATATAATATTTTCAAGCATTACGAAAAAAAGTTTCAATTTTTTCCAAATTAAGAACTGCAGATTTAATGTTATGTGACTATGAGAGAAATATGAGCGATACACTGCGCAAAAATAATATTTAAAACAAATTACACACAAACGCAGTTTAATTTGAGCAGGAGAAACATTTTACAATTGTTTCGGTGGAAAATCAAGCGTCCACCATCGTCAGAAAATTCGTCCAAACTGATTTGTTGCCACTAAATCAAAAACGAAAAAGTGAGAACAAGAGGGGAAAAAATTGTTCTTAGATGGTTCGTTGATTTTTGTACAGGAATTACTGAAGATATGAAAGGCCTCGAAAAAATTGAGATCTGAGGGTGAACGGACTTTTTCAATTATTTTTGCATCGGCAAAACAGAAACGATGGCCATGTTTCCATGAGTGTTTTGCAATGGCCGATTTTTCAAAATCTTGTTTGTGAACGTACGATTGGTGCTCTTTGAGCCTGAAACGCAGGGCAGATTGGCCAACGAAAAAATAAAACTCCTTTTCCATATATATATATATATATTTATTTTTTCATTTTTATTTGCCCTGTTTGTTGGGGGTTTCTTTTTCTTTTTGTGAAAAATATCAACAGTAATGAAAAAAGGAAAAACTAAATTGTTATTTGCATCTAATTTAGTGATTGGTCAATACCTTTCGATGTCTATTGAGTTTTCATAATTTTGTATTAGAAAAACTTTCAAAGATCTTATCGCTTCATATAATGGCGCGATTTCACCAGAATTTTATCGTTAGCGTTTATAAAATTAACCCGAGTATAATTTAGCTGGAAAGAATATCAAAAGTTTTTAAGATAAATTAGAAAAATCGTTGAAATTTAAGTTCCAGGTTGGCTAAAAACGTTGTTTTAAAGAGTACATTTTTCAAATTTTTTCCAGGGAGTACCCACAAACTCCCCTTTTTTTCTGGGGGCTATTCCATATCTAGTGTTTTTTCTAGAAAAAATTAGGGCAGGCCGCTTGGCCTGGCAAAAAGGCCATTTTTTTGGCACTCTAAATACACAGATACTCATAGTGAATATTCACGGTTGCGTCAGCTTTACTGTTACCAATTCCTTTAAACAACGTCTTAATTTGTTTAGTTCCTATAGTTGCTTTCTTTAAATTGCTTAGTTTTCGTTTGAAGGTAACCATTTTTTTGGAGTTTTTTGTTTAATTCCGAGTATATATGAAAGGCGAGGGGAAAGTGTACATGATTGCAATCTAACGGCAATGTTGCCAGATGGCAAGATTAAAAAATCCCTACTTCATACAAAATAATAATTAAATTAATATAGCTATAATTTAAACAATATCCTATAATAATTTCATTTATTCAAATATCCTACACTATATGACAAGTAAGCTTCATAAAATAGGGATGTAAAACATGCTTAGTTTAGAGCTTAAAGACAAACAAATTGATTTTAACAAAAATTTGATCTCAAAAATACGTGGAACCGCTAACGTTTATCGCAGTAGTCCGTGGTTGAAAGTCTGCAAACCTGGCAACAGTGCTTTGTTTACAAATATTCGTCAGCAATTTCATTTTGCCAAAACCATCAGTGTTATTACGAAAATGAAATGCTGGAGTACAAAATTTTTATAAATCAACAAATTTCGTCACGCGTTTTGGATTCTAACGTGAGAATTTGAATTATCATCGGGGACGGATGATGTGTTATTTTCTGAGGGCTAGATGGGACATATGGGCACAAGGGTGAACAAGTTGAAGGGCAGGGCGTTAAGCCCTTCTATTTTGTGTTAGATGTAACACTATATCAATCTTACCTGTATTTTAATGCAGTATATGCCTATATTCCTTACAATATACATTTAATAATTAAAAATCAAAGGGAGATATCGGTCATTAGTGCTAGTATGACACTATATACAACACCCTAGAGAAAAACTGCCACTGAAATAGTGCATGGGTTTTATAAGTTGTATCTTTAGTATTACTACCTGACAATCCAATGACCAGCATGAAATTTTTCTTAAACTGAAAAAAAAAAATGTATTCCACTTCATAGAGTAAGAATGCCTTAGCTGAATGTAAATATGTCATGCTGTCAGAATTAAAATGCAAGCTATTTTACAAAAACATATTAGTGAGAGGCATGTCTGTATACAAAAAATAAAGGATTATACAGAAGGCAATCCTCTCTCATTTGTTAGTCAGCTCTAAGAAATTTTGACCATTCTAAAAACCGGTGGGAGAAAGGGGGGATTAGAAGAACACTAAGAAAAGTAACAAGTATAAAACAAGGGAAAGGTGTTTAACAAGAGAAGAATTGAAAAGTGTGTCTTGCATATAAGATATTTGAGCCACAAAAGAAAAGATGCAAACAAACAAGGTGCTACAAATGGTCATGCAAGGCAACTGGCCATATTAAGTTGATTTCAGTGTAGACTTCTTTAAAATATAAAAATAATTCAGCTTTACCTCCCTATGATGGCACTAATGATTGTTGGTAAAATTTAAGGTGAATGTGTATGCATGTTTGTTTTAAAGGTTTTCCAGTGGCAGATTTCTAAGTAGGCAAAGGCCTAGGGGTGGCATCAAATTGCTTAAACATAAAATTGTCCAATGTTGAAATAAATAATGTTTCTTTTAATTATTGCCCTGTTTCCCCAATAGCGATGACATATAAGCGATTACTTTAACTTGCCTGCAAATATAAACTACAGAATCGAAAGACAAAGGGCCCTGAAAATTTTGCCCCTGGGTATTTGCCCAGCGTACCCATTTATAAACATAGGCTTAACACGCTTTTTATATATACTAATAGTAAATGAATGAATAATGAAAAATTTGAACTCATAACGAAAAAATTCATGCAAGGATGCGTACGTGTATTTTTCCCAAATACGCGAAATACGCGCAAAAACATGAGATGTTCCAGGAATCCATACTAAAATTATTGTGGATTCAAAAAATGTCTCGAATTCACGAAGTCGGACACTATGGTAGCAATAATTTTGAGTTGTATCTTATTAGTTTGAATAATTATATGAAAAATCTCCTTTACATATCAAATGTTAAGAGTATGATATGCGTTTTTTTTAAACAAATATTCCTTTCTTAGTAAAGGAGGGAGGGGGCGGCAGTACAGGCTGTGCCTAAGGGCGGCAATTTTATAAATCCGCCACTGAGGTTTTCAAATAAATGGTCCCAATGAATAATGAGAACATATTTTTAATGCCAACTGCACATAATTTACAGTGGGTTTGTTACAATATTGGTACTTATAAATGATTAAAAACATATTTCAATGAAATATTGCCAAGATACTATGGTCAATTTTTTAATTAGATATGTCTCTTCTAACCATCTATATGCAATAGTTGAAGGAAGCCTCATAAAAAATTAAATTTTACTAAGGAAGAGATTCAGCAATGCAGTCACAGAACTCAGAGATCATATCATGACTTGCGAAGATCATAAACAAAATAAAGTATTTTCATAAAAAAAAAATTACACTTTTCTAATGGCTGCAAGTGTAGATAATCTTTTGGAAAATAATCTAATATGCAATTTAATGGTATCTGTTGCATTCGTGTGATCATGGTTTCAACAAATACCCATTTGCAATTGTTTGAAACTTGCAAATAACCCGACACAGCGAAAGGATCTCTGAATATTAACAGTAGGGTTAGTGTATACTCTTGTTTTGACATTTGCATACTTTTATCTTTGCATTTACACCTCATCCTTCATTGAACAAATGTGTCATGTCAATATGGCAAGGAAAAATGGATCTTAAGTATCAATTCTTCCATAGGTTCTTAGCAATCTTAACACACGACAACCTAGGGACAATGCACAGTGAGCTTTTATCTTATCTGTTATCGATGATAATATGATGTATACACTACATGACAGTGAAATTGAAACACCAAGAAGGAATTAGCAGAAAGTGGTAGCAACGGACAATAAGTGATGTTTATTGCAACATGATACACCTATACACTGAGCGATAACACTGTTTGATTAGTAGTTTGTAGGACTACAGCAGACGGCGATACATGCAGCAATATGACTCAATGAACATGCCGATGGTGTCCTCAGGGACGGCTGCTCATTCCCTGTGAACAATTGGTCATAGTTTGTCTTCTGAATGTGACAATGACAGTACACGCAAGCAATGTCTAATTACATCCCAGATGTGTTTGATTGGTGAGAGATCAGGGAAGACTGGTGGCCAGAGAAGCATCTGGGCACCTTGCAAGGAATGGCTGATGCATGCCGTATACGGTCAAGCGTTATCCTGCTAGTAAATGGCATTGGGCACCCCCTGAAGGAAGGGTAGTGTCACCAGCCGCAGAACATCATCCACATACCATTGGATCGTCATAGTGCCCTCAATATGGACCAAAGGTGACCTGCTGTCATAAGCAATTATATCCTAAACCATGATGGCATGCTGTCATGTGGTGTGCCATTCCACAATTGTGGCCGGATTGGACCTGTCGCCACATTGGCACTAAACTCATGCATAGTGACTGTCGTTGCTCAAACAGACGTGTGATTTGTCTGAGGATACAACCCCATACTATTCTTCCATCTATGCGGCTCTACGCTGACACCATTGCAAACGAGGGCATCTATGCTGATGGGTCAATGGCAGCCTTCTTACAGGTGCCATGAGTGAAAGCCGTCGGTGACCAATCAGCAAATAATGGTCTTGGTCGATATAAGAGCATCAAGGGTATCCTGCACATGTTAAAAAAAGTGTGACAGAAGTGGTCTGCGGAATCGCCAACACTTGCTGATGGATGTGTCAGTCCATGTGTGCTGACGTCACTTTGGCCACACTAGCACTCCTCAAACGTGCCACATTCCCTTGTTCCAACCATCTTTGCCACAGCTGGTGCACCATAGACACATGTAGGTGCCTATCCTCTGCGATTTGACGTATGGACCAACCTGCCATTCTGAGTATGGTCACCATTCCCCTTATGAAATCTTCTGTCTGTTGCAACTACCTTGATTGGCAGTGACCTGGGATTCTCTGCTACTACTACACGTTTTCTAAGAGACGAAAAAAATAAATAATAATAATCGCAAAATGATTTCCCTGGCAGACAGAGCAACACAACTGTTGCCGATTCTGCAGGTTCCTTCCCTTATATCGCACTCAACGTGCACGGGACAGCTGCGCATTTTCATCATTTACATATCTCGGTGAGCTACGTCTACCCTGCAATTTGCATTTTTTTCTGCCCACTCCTTCTTGGTGTTGCATTTTCACTGTTATATAGTGCATTAAATATTATGCTAAATTATGGTAACAGTTATTTCAGCAGTGGGGAAAAGAACACTGGAAAACATGTTTCAAGAGCCAACTGCTCCCTTTGTCAAGTGAAGGCAGAAATTCTGCCATCACTTGACAAAGGAAGCAGTTGGCTCTTGAAACATCGTGTTTTAAACCTTATACCAGTTTTGAAATATCTGTTGTTAAGCAATCTTCTGGTGAAACTTTGTATTGTTTTGCTGAACGATCATGTTTAAATTTGGAGACCCAAAAATTAAATCCCAGACTGTTTTTTATAAATTACAGTCCAGTAAAGCTTTTGAAGCAAATCTGAGCCATCAATTGGTAAATACGTGACTCACATTAACGAAAATCCTCAACAATTCTCTGGGATGACAATCATGCTTTTTTAAATCCAAGAACAGTTCTACTCGAAAACTCACACAAATGATGAAAACAATAGGCACATAAATGAAATTTTTGCATAAACTTTATTTGCTTTATTAAAATGCTAGTTCATCAAAGCCATCTGGATACTTTGGATATACTACAAAGAAGGTGGTGTGGCTTTTTAATTTAGTCCCTTTTCTCCCATTTTGGTGTGTCGTGTTTTTCTTCTTCGTCAGTATCTACATTTTTCAGTGAAAAATACAATTGATTCTGCACGTAGACAAACTTAGCAAATTATTTTATATCAACAACAATAACTTTTCATTTCTCATATATATATATATAAAAGAAAAAGAAAAACTTGTTCTGTTTATGCTATGTTTGTGGAATAAAGTTCTTCAAAATGCTGCATTTTAAGCTGAACTGCATACATTTAATCCGAAGGATGTTCTGGGCATGATCGATTCACTTTGAACCAGGCATCAATACAACTAAAAAAGAAATACAAAGATTTAAATGTCTGCGTAGCATAACTGTACACATTGCTTGCTTGTTCATATTTTATATCAAAGGGCTAGTGTAATAGGAGCTCTATACGAGAAGTTATTAAATCTGATGAAATAAAATATTTGTATATTTATTGCAGAACGTACACAGCATATTAGCATAGGAAGTCATTCCCGATAAAGTACTGAATAACTCTTCTGATGATGACAAATACAGTGTTTCACCGTGTTCATAAATAAAACAAAATTAGAGTTTCATGTTTATGTAAAATGTGCACAGATGTTTACAGGAAGATATTTTCAAGATTTAAACGTTTTTGTTTCCTCTCTCTGACATGGATTAAATTGACAAGTATGAAATTATACAAGTTAAATTATAAATACAATTAAAAAAAATCGATATGTAAACGTGGATCAAAACCCATGGGTTTTAAGCCACTGTTTTAGTTTCCCGTTTCATTTAAAATTTTTTATCCGTCTTTCGATGATGCAAAGATGGCAAAGGTCCTATTACACCAGTACCTACAGTTTTCAAAAATAATTGAATTGAAACCTCTGCAGTCAAGGGAACCAAACCCTGGACAATGGTGGCAGAAAAACAGCACTGACCCAACAATACCATTGAGAATCAAACCAAGGTTAATGGCATAATTGACAAACACCTTTCCACTGCACCACCAAAGACCTCATTTCTGGTAGAATAAAATCATCCGAAACTAATTTGACAGCTAAGCATGATCTCCAAACACTGATATGTCTATATTAAAAGCTCATGGTAGATTCACATACCTTAGGTACCTCATATTAATATCGCATAGTAGACCTAAATGTGATTTTTGTTCATTTGTATTTTAAAGCATGAGAACAGCAAAAGTCGTGGTGCACCAGGACCTAGCTTCCCAGAAATTAAAACCCCTTAATGCCTAGAAAACCAACACATGGACGATAGTGGATAGTTAGCCAGTAAACGTCCTTTTTATTGGAAATGTTGGGAATCAAACTCAGATTGGTGGCATGTAAGGCAAACATGTTACCATTGCATCTTTCACTGCAAAGCTTATTTAAACCTAAATCCAGTGGAAAGTGGTATATGTTTGTTCCTGAAATTTAGCCAGAGAAAAACCAGGATTCAGTACTTATACGTCACAATCAAAATGATGATGCAAATATGAGGTTAAATTTTAAAATGAGATGCTATAAACAGAATAAGACGGTTTATTTGTTACTAAATGTAAATTTAATAATATTTCATCGTGGGAGGAAAATACCTAAAGCAATTCAATAATTACATGATCCAATAAAATACATTTTACATCAAGTATATAATTTTAACTAAGGACTGTATTGGCAGTCCTCTCTTATGGTTCAGAAACATGGAGTCTAACAATTAATAGGAAATAATAATATATAATGATAATTAATAGGAAAGATCGAAAAATGAACACTTGGGTAAGAGAGCAAACTAGAGTGGAGGACATCATTGTTAAAGTAAAAGGGCTGAAATGGCAGTGGGCTAGGCATATCGCAATAAAATCTGATCAACAATGGTCAACTGAAATTCTGAACTGCAGGGGTGATTGTAGGTCTAAACCAGTTTCCCTAAACATACCAAAAAATTCCCTGAAACGTTATGTAATACTTTTAGTAAAGACACTGATTTCCACAAGAATATAAAAAATTATAGGAAACAAAATGAAATTTTTGCAATTTTTTAAAAAGAAATCCCGGAAGAGGCAAGTTGAAATTCCGGAACACAATCACCACTGCAAATGGATTCCAAGAGACCACGAAAGACCTAGAAAACGCCGTCAGACTAGATGGGCGGATGAAATAAGAAAACAGGTTAGGGTGACATGGAAGCCAATTGCTCAGGATAGACGTGTGGAAAGCATTTGTGGAGATCTTCATCCAGCAGTGAATAGATGGTGGTTGCATACAATAATAATATAATTTTAAGTGGTTACTTACATTTTGTGATATATACAGAGGCAAGGTAATCTAGCTATAACATCCCCTTGAATGAGCTCTTCAAAACATATTACACACTCTCCTTTGTTTTCAACAAGAGTATCCTCTGCACACAGAAAAAAAGATGACTATAGCACTCTGCATTACAAAAACGTCTAAAGGCATAAATATAACATTGGACTAGAATTGACATGTAAATCTTTTCATATTTGTTAGTTATTTCATTGTTGGTGTGCATGCATAAAAAATATTTTACCTTATTAGATTTGTAATAAATAAACTCTACTGCTGATTTACACCTATCCTATATGTATAATTATTTCTACTCTTTGAACTAAACTCAAATCGCTTCATTATGACCAAATCTACATGACTGTTACTACCTTACAAGAGAAATCTAAAATAAATTTTGTATTTTTTAATACAAATTTCATCTTTTCTCACCAAATGAATGAATTACCAGTACAACGATGGAAATGGGTTTACAAGCAAAAAATGGCTATCTTAAAAGACTAAAATCACAAAAAAAGGAGACAAAAAGAGGCTAGAACTTAAAAAAAAAAAGGCAAAAAAGGAGACTTGATTGTTTTGACATGGACTTGCCTGAAAACATTTTTTTTTTCTAATTTAATTACCCTACCAAAAGGTCGGTTAAGTTCAAAACGAAATGTTAATTTATTAGATCTAGCAAAGTTAATTTCAAAATTCTTCCAGATACAATAAAAACCGTTATTTCGTTTTGAACATGGATGGGGTATGGCCAACATTTTCTTTATTTCAATACAAAATAAGATTTACAGAAAACAATAAAATTACAAGCATATACATACAAAATCTAGGTCCTCAACTGGTTTTAGGACCCAACAAGGACAGTTCCAAAAAACAAAATAATAAAATAAATACGTTAAACATTAAAACATAGATATCTATTAAAGAAAATGAGAGCAAATCCTTTTAAATATTAAAGAAGTCCACATGTTCATTTAAACATTCTTTAAAAGAGTCTAAATTTTTAGAATTAACTAATAAATCTTTTTACTATTCCTAAACCTTTATTTTAACAACAACAACAAAAAAAAAAACTATTCTGTCATAGACTTTTTATAATAAAAGTTGGTAATTAGTCATTTTCCTATTTTTAACAACAAAGGAGCTCTTGAACTGTTTTGTATTATTTCTTTTCATAGTTTTTCATCAATCGAAAACCCTCTAGTATTTCTTTGACTACTTGAATCTGTACAAGGTCACCTTACTCCACTCCGAACTTTTTTTTTCAGCTTTTCTGTAGCATTATCAAAGAAACATCTGCTGATTCTCTGGCGATTTCAAGGTTCTTCTTGTTTTTAAGAGTACAGTCCAAATCATGAATTTTTTCTTGGAAATCTCTTCCTTCCTTTGCTTCTCTTTTTCTATATTCAACTGCTCTTCTTTTTCTTTCGATCGCCTTTGCTCCCCCAGATATGCTTGGTAATGCTTATTGTCATTATGTGCCAAAGATATCAATTTCTTTTTCATTGGTACAAAAAAAAAAAAGGGTTATTTTTATATTGCTTCATTCCATTTTTGATGACCAGAATTGAATTCAATGTTCTGAGAGACATTTGTGGACTAACATCAAGAATTAACTTGGAAACTGAAAATCGCCTTTCAATAACAGCACTTCCATGTGAAAGGCACAATGCTGCTTTTACCACCTTGGAAATAATAGGATACTTGGGCGATCCATTAGTGGTTCTTAGAGCAAAAAATTGGCTCCAATATTTTTCGATATCAATTGCATCTGATTCTTCACTATCCACTTGAAGACATTTCCACTCACCTAGGAAACTATCTTCACCAACACACAAGGGAAGTGCTCTTGCAACTAAACTATCAC
>QLNU02015270.1:125973278-126021363 GCA_006491805.2 Dysdera silvatica
CTCACGATAACTCAACCTTCACCTCAGTTTACCGTAAACCCACACATACAGACAGATATCTCGATTTTAAATCGCATCATCCAACATGCCACAAAGCTTCCGTTGTTAAAACATTAAGTCTTAGAGCGAATTCTCACTGCAGTAATGAAACACTTTCAAACACAGAAACAAAACACATACACACGGCACTTAAAAATAATGGATACCCTAAACGATTCATTCTCAGAAACTGTAGACCCAATAGTACATCTTTAAACAATACATCTCACACCCGCATATCTATTCCATATATTCACGGCATTTCCGAAACAATCTCTCGCATCCTTAAAGAGGCAAATATCAAAACATTCTATTCCCCTGTCACAACACTTCGCAAACAACTTACAAAAGTTAAAGACCCAGTTCCACCAGAAGATCTCACAGGCGCCATATACCAAATACCATGCAAAGACTGCAACAAACATTACATAGGACAAACAAAAAGAATGATCAAAACAAGAAAAAAAGAACACAAACAAGCACTCGCGAAAGGAGACATAGCCTCACGTCTGGCAGAACACGCTTTACAACACGGACACGAACCCGACTGGGACTCAACAAAAATACTACACCGTCACATCACAAACAAGAATAGTAGACTCTTCTTAGAATCTTGGGAAACTTACAAACTACACGGGAAAGCCATTAATACATCACAACCACTTCCAGAAACTTATAAACAACTCTTACTCTGAAATGTATGAGACATCCCCAAATTAGGTAACCCGCAGTGTGGGTTTCTCATTGGTCCCTATTGGGGTTCTTCCATGATTCTATTGGAGGCCTCCCATTGGTTCTCATTGGGTTTTCCCATTCTGCGGGACTACTCTGATGAAGGGTTTTCCAGAAATTTCAAGTATAAAAAAGAGACAGAAACATAACATCGCTATTATCTCTGGTTTATTACCGCTTACATGCGTCTGAAGCTTGAGGACTTACTTATTTTACCAGTGTTTAACCCTTTTTATGTACTCTCCTGGTACCCTGTAATTTTTATTTCATACAATATCTAAATTCTCCTCCTCTTCTCCAGTATGTTTAGCAGCAGTTCTTAAATTGCATGTAAATAATATCATTATACAAACAGTAAACAAATTAATAAAACATCCCATTTAATTCCCTGATAAAGACTAGCCAAACCTGATGAAACATGTTGGAATACATTTACTAAATTACATTTCATTATAATGTTAAATGTCTTTTTTAAATCGAAATAAAAATTTTAATAGATATGTGCAAATTATTTAAACTGATTTAAAAAGTGCCTAATATCTTTCCACTCAAAAAGAGAAGAACAAATTTAACCAAAAAATACCCCTCAAGTAAGCTTCATTGGAGAGATTATCAATTGTGACTTGCGAGGTGAAGCAGCTTTCTGGTTACGTCTCGATATAACTCCGTTGTACAGACAAGTTCCATAGAGAGCAGATTTATATGGAGGTGCTGGCAGAAAGCTATTTCACCTCACGAGCTGCCAATAACCATTATATTATCTAAAACAAACATGAAAATGAGAAAATGTGACAAAAAGGTGTTAGCTATCAAAATATTAAATTCTGCAATTACAGTAGTTCAACTTACATGGAATAATACAGCAAAAGAAAAGTACCAAAGTGTATCTGTAATTTACAACATTGGCAAAGTCTCCATTGTTGTATAAATCAACAACTCCCCCCCCCAATTCAATTGAGGGGATAAAAAATTTAAAAAACACATTTAGAAAGCAATTTCTTTAAAAAACAAATTTCAGAGATCAAATTCCTAAAAAAAAGACTTTTAGAGACTTATGAAAAAAAGAGACTTTTAGATAGAAAGGAGACTTGCTCCCATCCCTGCCAGCAAAGCACATTTTTTTTCTTTCATTTGATTTATTACTATGAAATTACCAATTTCTGTAAAAATAAGTATTTATGAGGTTTACTATTTTTTAAGCAAACAATAAACTTGCTACCAACCATTATAAATAATTCTTGGCTTTGTAAGACACATGACAAGATGACACTCTACATCTTCTGGCTGTACAAACTTAGAACATACAGGACACTTGACACCTAAATTAATTGTATCACATATGGATGAGTGTATTAAAAGTTGTGTTGTATATATGCACACTTTTTTACAAAAATAAAATCAAATAATGAAAAGTTGAAGCATGTTTGGTAATTACTTAACTGAGAATGTGAATCAGAAGTCATTCAAATATTTTTTAATTGAACTATTTTTATAGTGCAAATTTTTTTACATGAAAAGTTAAACCTTCTATTTTCATATTATGTACAACCCCTTGTAAAATAAACGTTCAGTATTCTTACATAATATTAGCACTTTTCTCTTCGAAGGCGTTTTTGTATGACTAATAGTTAAAAGGGCAGTTGCTGTAATATCTATTTTGAATTACCCTGTATAGGTAACATGAAACATGATTTCATGATTCTAAGTAGAATATTTACTGATTTATTGTACACTTAAAAGTTCAGCATTGATCATTAGGGTGTTGGAGGGTCATTTCCAAATTGAAAACCGGCCGGATATGAAGAGGTTATGGGTTTAGTTCCCATCAGGTACTGCGAAATCATTCTTTTCTTTGTGAGCAATTTATCATCTAATATTACCACATCATTATTGGCTATGGTGTGAAAAATTTCCCAACTTTAATATCCCACTAGTTTTGTTTTTCAAACATTCGCTTCTTTGACACTGATTTGGCTTTAAAAGCAGTATGGGCATGGCCCCATTTCAAAACTTGTCTATAGTGAAGCTTTATATGCGCTAGCAAAGGGGAGGATGATTAGTCGTCTGTATCTCAGTTGGAAGAACCCATAGACAGGTACCAAGAGGTCATGGGTTCGGTTCCCAGCAGGCACCGTGAAATCATTCTTTTCTTTACGAGCAATTTATCATCTAATAATCTACCTTTCCCAACTCAAAATGTAGATACTCATTTAGGAGGACAATTAGCAAAGGTCCAATTAAAAGTACCTTCCACAACTGCAACCCAAAAAAAATTTAAAAATACCTCTTAATTGTTCACAGCCTCCATTTTGTTTTCAGAACTAATTAAATTCGCCTTTTTCCCCAGCTGCCTTCATGTTGGATTTTCCAAGCAGTTTTTCCAACTTTGCAATGACTTAGGAACATGTAATTCAAACTCCACGCATTTGCAATGTGATGTGTGATAACGTGTGGGTATAATGACACTTTCACCAAGTTTCAGGTGTTACTCCAAGAGATGGTGACTAGCAACTTTTCTAAACTTTCCACCAAGGCGAACTCAAAACATGCATGTGCAGCTACCAAAATAGAAATTGTGATTTGTAGAGTGTTTTGAAATTGGAGAAATTGAATACATTTATATCTGAGGGCTTCCCCCACCCCACTTTTTTTTCCCAGTGCTTTTATTGAATCAGCGAATGCCCAGTGGGACAAGAGGGGGGGGGACGTCTGAATTCTGGCATTGAACCTGGGCACCCCAACCTCCTAAATTAGTTAATCTTGAAAAAGTATCACCACTTTAAGTTGATAAGTACACCAATGCAGAAAATATTTGACAAGTTAGCATTTCCAGGAGCAGTTCCAAGTTCTGTTTGTGCATAACAGCACACGGACAGTTGAGATCACGCCGTGCCAACAACTATAATTTTCCCAAGAAAACCAAACCCCAGACTATAGTTCGATAGAAGAAAAAAAAAATGGAATTCATCCAATGGTACCATTGGAATTAAACTCAAGTTAATGGCATAATGAAGACTTTGGCATTACTGCATATTAGATCTACTCTTGCAACTTTTTTTAGGACCGCCACTAGGAGGAGCACTGCTGATGTTTTTGGTAGAGGAAATTCCCATGTAGCTTCTATATTAGATGCATATACAATTTGTGTGTTCAAGCAATCTAATAGCAGAGAAAGTGAGTCATATTAAGAAAGAATTCTGATGCCAACATTTCATCAGAAATGTCGGCTATTAGCACCATTTTGAAAATGTTTCTGACTTTTTTTTGGAGGCTGTGAAAATGTTTCTGACTTTTTTGGAGGCTGTGAAAATTATCTTTCTCAAATAACTGACAAAGACAAATAGGTGGGTTTATTTGATAACCGTCCTATTTTCAAAAACTCTTGCTTCTACCATCAACCCAGGACTTTCATTTGTTGGCCTCTTCTTCCCTATCTGCATGGTTTCCTTGACTTACATTAATTCCGCCACTATTATTACTTCCCACACAGTAGAGACCCTAGGCTTTGCGGGACCCTAATAGTTTGGAGAGGGGCCTTACCGTGAAGCCGTATGTAGTGTTTAATCTAAAGCAAAATAGCAGGGCACAATGCCCTGCCCTTTAACTTGACCATCCTTATGCCCAAATATCCCTCCCAGCCCTTGGAAAATAACACACCATCCTTCCCCGATGATAATTCAGATTCCCACATTACAATCTAAAACATGTGATGAAATTTGTTGATTTATAAAAATTTTTGTACTCCAGCATTTCATTTCCGCAATAACACTGGTAGTTTTCGCAAAACGAGAGTGTTGACGTATATTTGTAAACAAAGCACTGTTGCCAGGTTTGCAGACATTCAACCACGGACAACTCTGATAAATGTTAGCGGTTCTATGTATTTTTCCAATCAATTTTTTTTAAAAATCAATTTGTTTGTCTTTAAGCACTAAATTAAGCATGTTTTACATCCCTATTTTATTACTCTTACTTGTCATATAGTATAGGATAATGTTTAACTAAATTATAGTTATATTAATTTAATTATTATTTTGTATGAAGTTGGGATTTTTTAATCTTGCCATCTGGCAACAGTTCTGTTTGATAACAGTCATGCGCCCTTTCCCCTCACCTTTCGCATATACTCTGGGAACAAAAAAAAACCCCTTCAAGAAAATAAAGAAATGCTCACCTGCAAAAGGAAACTAAAAAAATATATTAAAGAAAGCAGCAATATGAACTAAATCAATTAAGACATTGTTTAAAGAAGTTAGCAGAAGTAAAGCTGAGGTAACAGTGGATGTTCATCATAAGTATCCGTGTATTTGGAGCGCCAAAAAAAAAAGGCCTTTTGTCAGGCCATGTGCTCTGCCCTAATTTTTTTCCTAGATGAAACACTAGGTATGGAACAGCTCCCTAAAAAGGTGGTTTGGGGATACTACCCAAAAAAATTTGAGAAATATACTCTTTAAAACAATGTTTTTAAGCCAACCTGGAGCTTAAATTTCAACAATGATTTTTCTAATTTATTGTAAGAACTTTTGATATTCTTTCCTGATAAATTATACTCTGGTTAGTTTTATAAATGCTAACAATCAAATTCTAGTGAAATCGCCTCATTATATGAAGCAATAAAACCTTTGAAAGTTTTTCTAATACGAAATTATGAAAACTCAATAGAAATCGAAAGGTATTGACCAATCACTAAATTACATGCTAATATCAATTTAATTTTTGCTTTTCTCATTACTGTCGATACTTTTCACAAAAAAACTGACAGAGGAAATAAAAATGAAAAATATATACGGAAAAAGATTTTTATTTTTTCTTTATACGAATTTAAATTTATAAATCCCATGTAAATGAGAGTAAATATCAGCACCAGCTCGTGGCGAAAATTCAGTACGGCAGGAGTTAATGCACCAAAAATACATTAACCTACGTATTTACTCCACTGACGAAGGAACCTTATGATAATTCAATATCCAATTTTTTTAAGAGTTATACACATGAAAGAGGTCATTAAGTGAAAGATAATCCTGTAAAAAAAATTCCGACTCATGTCTAAATGCAAAGATATACCCTTTTAAATTCCTAAAATTTTAGAAAAATTCAGCAGATTTCGCTGAAATTTCACATATAATAATAATAGTTTTATTCAACTCGATATACAATATTTACTGATATATAGCTTGAGTAATATAAAAGTTATAACAATGTAAGAGAAGATCTATATTAAATTATTTTAGGCTTTGTGTTAGAAATGGAAGAGAATATGAAGTCGTAGCTCGTTACGAGATTCTCTTCTAGAATGCGGGGATGTTGGCAAGAAAAAATGTAGAATTTTTATGATTCTGAATTACGCTCATTTTAAAGAGTTTGGTTGTTGTATATCTTTGGCAGAGGAATACGGAAACCTTGTAATAACTCAAGAACAGACTGAGCGTCGTTTTTTTATGTATTAATGAATAAGAAGTATTTTAGTGTTATTTAAGACTTTTGATGGACCTCATTTGAGAAAATTGCAATACATACCTGGATAAAACTTGTGAAATTATCTCTTTATAAAAATTCTAGTCAGAAGGATATCTGGTGTGCCTTTCCTGTTAATAGCTGATGAGACAGGAAAAGAAGGGAGGGAGGGGACAGACCATGTGGGTGCAAAAACCATTTGTCAGGAGGAGGTAAAAGAATAGTTTTGTCTTCTTCTGATCCGTTGTTAATAACAATAATCTTAATTTGATAAAAGTATAACAAATGAATTGTAAGAACAATAAATATCATTTTAGCGTTATTGAAATTCGAATAAATTACGTTTACGTTTTATAATGAATAGGGGTCTACAATGTAATGACAAACATTTTACATTGCAAGTACATTGATAATAAAAAGGCCGGTGCAGGGCCAGCCACCTCTGTTCTCGCATTTGAGATACTTGCCCCCTCCCCATTATATTACGGTAAAACTGAACAGTCTGTAACCTACTGAATTGTTTGAAGTGTTTCCAAAGGCATCTGCCCATGGACAAGTAACCTGATGTCAGGTTGGAAATATGTACAGGGTTTAAGCATTGTAATTTTCCTGAATCAGTACATGCTTTGTCAGGGAGGTGCCCTCTTACATACCCCGCTACCAAAAAATCATCAAAAAAGCCTCTAATTTGAAACTGTTGAACTAGTAAAGAATGCAACAGCGTGAAAAAACAATAGAAAGGACTTACCTAGTTCTCCAGGTATACTAATGTATATCACGAGCCTAACTACTGCAATTTTAGAGTGATTTCAAGAGGAGGGAGAGAATGGCGGTGAAGAACTGTGCAGTATAGCCTACATTATTTTCTATATTCTCGAAAAATCTTGCTTTGACCCTCACCCCAGGACTTCTATGCGTTGCCTTCTTCTTTTTCTCCCCCCCCCAACCTTCACTAAACTCTCCCTCCCACTTCTGATATTTTCCTCCATGAAAACTAACATTGCCAACTTGTGGATGCTCCCGTTGGGTACTGGCATCTGTTTTGGCCATAATACAAATGTATCCCATGCTTGCTTTGTCGCCAAGGTGCTGCAACCTCCTCCTCGGATTACATCATGATATGTCATTTTGCATGTTTGCTTCATTTCAGGTTGTCACGATTGTTTACAAACAGACTACCTTCGTTTTTGCTTGTCTGAGGGCTCACATAAAAAAAAATAACCATAGAACACTCGAGTATTAGTGAGGGACCTATCACATTGGTGGACCACAAAACACGTAGTGAAATCCCTCTAATTCGTTCATTCTTTGTTTAAGAAAAACCCTTCTGCTTGCATAGAAAAAAATAACCACAGAGCACCAGAGCGTTAGCAAGGGACCTATCTTATTAATGGATCGCAAAACTTCAATTCCTCCATTCTTTATTAACAAAATTTTTTTAAAGTATTTATCTACGTTTCAGCGTCAGAGGTATGGGGTGGGAAGGTCATATTAATGGCCGTCAAGAATAATGGAAACATGCTTCGACTTATCGGCATGATACATTCTCCACATTAACTCCACAAAGTATGAATCAAAATGGTGTTATTCATTTGCCTTCATGAAAAATAAAATTTAAAAAAAAACCTTCAGCTGTTCACCCATTTTTAAATGATGCTACAACACAACTACGGCTCGCATGTACACGTTCTTTGTGCTTGACAAAATCTTCAGTTCATTATAAGAATATACCATGAGTTAGCAAGAAAGCATGGGATACATCTGTACTATCACCTCCGTTTGGGTGCTGTTTAAAAAAATCCCCACTATGGATCTAATGTGTATTTTTACCAATGCATTTTAACTCTATGCAACCCAGAAGAGTAGAAATTCAAAACCTGTGGAAGGGCTCAAATGGTTATTGGGGGGGGGACTCAAGTAACTTTAAAGATTATGTAATGTGGGAGTAAAGAAAATTATGTGCACTGACATCCAATGTGGGGGGGGGGCTTGAACCCCTCTCTTCCCTATGCCACTGTAGTGCTCTAAAGTTTTGTGGCCAGATTTATAAAAATAATTTATTAAATTATTTCGAAACATTATTTCTTTGTGTGTAAAGACTGAATCAATTAGGGCAAAACTGAAATACATGAAAAAATTATATATACCGTGAAATGAAATCAATTGCACGGGAAGCGAATGGGCGGCATAAACACGACCAACGGGCACTTCTACAGGAATATCAGCATCTGATGCTGAAGTTCCTGAATTTAGTTCAAAGGCTCCATGGTTCGGCGGTATATTGATAGGTTGACCAGTTAGGCCATTTAGAACATTAGACAAAGAACGTGCTCGCTGTCTGGCTGAAGATCCACTGCTACTACCTTCAGTATTCCGTTGTTGACCAACGTTAAAGGTAACGCTCGACCTTTCTCCGGAAGCACCATTCCGTTCGGCAATCGCCCCACCTTCGGGAGAACTAGCCGTCTGGGAGTCGACAGAAACGTTGTTGTTGACGCTTGGTTTTGCTCCCATGTCCACAAGACAGCGAACGATTATTTGCGGCGGTCACGGAAACCAGCAGCGTGAAATACAACATGGAAAAGATTGACTTCTGAGTTGCTATTCGAACTGTTGGAGTTCAGCATTCGAAATCAGGATCAATTGACTATAAAAGGCAGTGACAGCACAATGACGAAAGGTAGCGATTTAACGTAACAAATTATAAGTGGAAAACGTAAACGAAACCGAAGTACAGGTGGCTTGACAACATTCAAGAGATTAAAGACGAGCGCTGATAAAACATGAGATAAATATGGAAACTTATTGACGTAAGGTCTTGTGCCAGTGTTGACACTTTCAGTTTATCCCTTTCACTTTCGCTATTGCCATCTTGCACTTTCCAATGTCGCGATTATAGGTTACTAGACCGTGACTTTCGTGAAACAGTTTTGTAAATTTGAGGTCAGGGAATTTCGTGTGCGCCTATCTCAGAATATTGCATAGAGATCTATTTATAACGCCTAGGCGTAGCTTTGTATATACTCATGGGGCCCGATCCTCTCGCCAATACACTGGCGTACGCAGGAGGGTGTTGATAGGGGTTGTAACACTCCCATTTAAAATTTTTTTTTGTATATTTAACATAGGAACATGTGAGTTGTAGCTCTGTAACCACAATGAACCTATAACCTCCTTATGAACTTTCTGCATACGCCTATGCGTCAATAATAGTGAATTGCAATTTTGCGTATATTATATAAATCTGTATAATAAACGCTTGCTCCTCTCCAATAATTTTGAAACCTATACGCTACTGCTATACAAATACTGCATAAAACGACAAATATATCTAAAGCACAACCATGTGTCATAGGATGTGTTTCTAGGAAATCTATGCTATAGCAGGGGTATAGTCCTAATTAAGCAGTGTCGTAACCTCTGCCCTTGGTGGAATTGTTGGGAGGGGTCTGAAGGGCAGAATGGAGTAGCCAAGACCGTAAAAAACCCAATGCCAACACTGGGTTTCGGCTCCAGAATACCCTTAATCTATAACAATATTTTCCTCAGTCTTTACAGATATATATATACAGTGTATCAGGTTTAACCAAAGAACAAAAAGGGTTATATCTATATTCTGTGGTTTAACCTTATCCTTACAGCACCGTTATAGCCAGATTTCACTGCAATTTGAAATATACTGTTGTTTTCCTGCATTTGTGGCTTTGAAATATAAGTTCACTTTAAGAAATTACATTGAAAATTAAACAACGCTAAATTATTTACTTCAATTAAATAATATCAATAAGGGAAAAAAATAACTGTATCTGTTTCCATGAAATAAAAATATTTCGTATAATTTATCATTGACTAATAAAATGATCAAAGCTGAAAACAATGCGCATCGCATAACCTAGATTGGATATTGAGAAATATTGTTATTTGTTTAATTTTTAATATAAAGTTTGCTTTTAAATAACAATAGAAATTAATTGGAATTTCTTCAAAAAAATTTTATCACTGTTTTTGATCACATTTGATACATTTTTCAAAGAATACTTTTTCTTCTCTCTCTATATCTTTCTCCTTATCTTTACTTCGTATTTTAGCATTTGTTTAAACTGCAATTTGCATGCTAATAAATTACACTTAATGGACTGAAATGATTGTACCCCTGGATACGTAATGAGCTGACTTGGGGAAGGGAACTATACTTTTAAATTTGGCACTTTAACTTGGCAATAGCATTAAATGATGGCGGCTCCCACCGGCGGCGCAGGTAATGCAAAGTGTTATTTTAATTGTATCGCGGATTAATGTCGAATAAATTTCCATTTGATTAATTTTTGTTAATTATTTTTTTTAATCGGGAATACTTAAGCAGTTTTTGAGCCCAGTTTTATTAGTTGATTGAAGTTTCGAGAATTCTGAAGTCTTGATTAGTCGGTCCTTTTTGCGGGACATATTCCTCCAAAAACTTTGCTGCGTAAAGATGTCGAGTGATTATTTGTTTTCATTCATATATACTCAATTCTTTTATTATAATTAATGAACGGAAGTCAAAAGTAAAACTATATCCGATTTCCATTTTTCTGACAAAAAATGTCGGAAACAAATGGGCCTTAGTGGCATACATTACGTGTTAGCCCAAAAATGGGCTAAACATGTTTAAATAACGAACTTTAAAGGGGAATTCCCAACATCAATTGCTATTATGATTTTTATTTCACACAGAAGTAATTTATTTTCCTTTAAATCATAAGTTTTCTGGGTTAATTTTGTAAATGGAGCAATTATTTTGAAGTTCAATGTGAATGTATCGGTGAACTCGTTTAGATTTCGATGATGCATCTTAATTTTTTGTTTTCAGATATTATTGACGTACAAAATCAATATTTTTAAAATGTTTGCAACACGCACAACTATAAAGTAATGGAGGGTAATCCTAATTAAGCAATATTAATGAAGTTGTCTTTGCTTGTAATTAAAAGTGTAGATAATCTGATGAGATGATTTTTAAAACTATTAAAAGAAACATTCCGAATAGCATTTGGACTGCCAATCATATACACTAAAAATACGTTTTGCTCCAATTCAATTTATTCTCTTTGGGGTAATTGAATTCTCTTCATTTTTGGGAACTCCAATGTGCTGCATTTTCTTGGTTGTGTTTTTGGTTAAAGTTCGGTAAAACTGCATAACAATTTCATCCTACCAAGCCTGTTGCCAAAACTCATGCTGTGCTCTTAAAATTGGTCTAAGAATTTTCTGCGTTGTCCATTTGCATATCATTTGTATCCTGGCTTGTTCATTAGAACATTGGCAAAATGAACATCCACAATGTTGGAATAACATTTGCAGACGTTTTTATGACCAAGTAATTTTCTCGAATTAGTGAAAGCTTAGTGGGGGAGGGTGCACTCCACACCCCTGCCTAAAAAAACATCATATAAAGAAGGCACCGCAAAGAGTTGTATGGAAAAAGTGTAAATGTGGGTCAACAATGGCGGCATCCAGAAAATCAGTGCCTTTGGCGACAGTGGGGTGAGATTGTTATGCAGTTATGTCATTGATTTCTTTGTTTGGAGCACAATTAACCAATCTCACTGAATTTGTGCACGACTAAATGCAGTTGTGAATATAATCGAGCATTTCTGCAGCCTTGTAGTAAATATACATTAAATGCTCTTTTTTGCATCTTAAGTTCTTAGCATGAATTTTTACTCTTTGGCTTCAGCTTGATCTTATTTGAAAGCACACTAACTTCTTCCACCACGTGTGCTTGATTGTGAGGTGTTTTGATTTTTAATCTCTCTGGACTGATAGAGCAAATGGCTTTGACATCTGAGTGCTCAATAAATGGCTGGCACAGTACAGCCCAGATGCTCTTGCGCCATAAAACATCCAAAACGAACAATCGATAAATCATGTGATGTGTTTATCCTGTTCCATTTTCAGCAGTTATAGTAAAAACATTCTAAACTATAGTTTCTTTAAATTAGAATTTTAATGATATTTTAAACACAATGACAATATTAGACGTGTGCATAGATTTTCAGTCACATCAACATCGAGTTGTGTATGCTTGTGAAGTTGTGACACCTGCTGGATAGAAACTCTCTTTTTCCTCCTTAAGCTATTCTGTATTTTGGATCCAAGTTTTATACTACTTTCAAAATATAATCTCTTATACAATAGTATAATTTCATATATGTAACTCTTAATAGTACAACTAACTTATTAATTAATATTTGTTTTACAAACATTTTAACATTTTTTGAATCAAAATTTCAGATAAGATATGTTGACTCTCAGATACACTTCTGTCTTGAATCTTGATAAACATAATTTCGTAAGCTTTATCCAGATGTGTGCCGCAATTTTCTCAAATGAGGCCCATGAAAAATCCCAAATAACAATAATACTTCTTACTCATTAATTCGTAAAAACGACGCTCAGTCTGTTCTTATTACAAGGTTTCCACATCGTTCTACCAAAGATATACAACAACTGAACTCTTTAAAATAAGCATAATTCAGAAATATGAAAATTTACCCTCTCTCTTGTCAACATCACCGCATTCTGGAGGAGAATCTCGGAACAAGCTTCGGCTTTATATTCTCTTCCATTTCTAACCTCAAAACTTAAAATAATTTAATATAGATCTTCTCTTACATTTCTATAATTTTTATACTGCTCAAGCTATGTATCACGAAATATTGTATATCGGGTTGAATAAAAATTTATTATTACTGTAGTAGGTAAGTGAATGAGTAAACTTCTTGTAGGGTATTTCGACTGCTGACTCGAAGTTATAATCACACCTTGATTGTAAAAACATTTAATAATCGTACATTGCTACTTCACTGCATGAGTTCTTACATCGATCCAAAATACCTTTGTCAAATACCCCATTGTCATATTACCACCTTATACTTGACCTACCCATTCGTAAGACATCTTCCATGGAAAAAGTGGTATTGCCCCCTCCTCCTCCTTACTTTAAAGAATACTGTGCTTGTAAATAAAGGTTGTGGGTGGTGATGAAAAGAAGTCAGTGATACGCCTAAGTAATGCCTTATGATTTGTCTTTATGTTTTTTAATTATACAAGGTTTAGTTTTCTATTTAACTACCCCATGTTCAATAGATGTTGTATTTGTGGCCTTTTTAGGTGTTGTAGTTCCTCGTAATTTCCGCTTATTAGAAGAACTTGAACAAGGCCAGAAAGGTGTCGGAGATGGTACAATTAGCTGGGGCTTGGAGGATGACAGCGATATGACACTTACACAGTGGACTGGGATGATTATTGGCCCTCCAAGGGTATGTGCAGTTGAATTTATTCTCTTTACTGTTCTTCTATAGTTTTGTACTCATTAATTTAACCTGTGACATTTCATGAATATTCTAGCCATAGCATCTTTTAATTTACATGTTCACTCCAAATCATCTGCACAGCACTGATTCATTATAGCAGTGTTTATCAGTATATTTTTTTAAAGTTACAAAGATCGTTTTCTAAACAATACTCCAAACTTCCCCAAAAACAGCTGCTATTACAGTAAACGTTCAATCAACCAATGAGAACACTTTATATATGCCACAAGTTCATCTTTGTAGTTTAATTGGAGATGGCTTGAAGGCTGTATGAAGGGCTGATGGCAGATTACTCGGCAGAAGATTTGAACTGTTTAGGGTGAATACTCTTTGGTAATAAACACAAACTAAGCACTGATTAAATGAACAAAAAAAGTGGCACTGCAGGAAGGAAGCATTGTGGCTTACATCGCAAAGATGATACACATCTTTGATTTTCATAATAGTTTACATCAGAGATGATGCAAGCATCTTTGATTCATGGTGGTATTTAAGGGAATAAAATGTTATGATGTATAAGTAAAATGAATATATATATATATGTAATAGAATGAATAAAATGATAAATATTATGTCTACTTCCTCACAGAATGACAATAAGTATTTAGTTTAAAATTTGTCATATAACATTAATTTGGATGTTCGTCTAAACAAAACTTATCGTAACCCAATAACACCTTTGTTGCATAACAAGATAATTATTTTATTGAGAAGCATTTGGGGTGAAACTGACAGTATGCAACATTGTTTGTTAACACGTTTTGTGACTATTCGCAAAATCTTTACAGGGGAGGGGACAGTCAGGCCCAAGTAGATAAAGCAGAACAGAGGGAGAGGTGGTTGCTTCATTAACAGTAGAATGCCCGGTACTTTTACCCCTTAGAACACCCGACAGTATAATTTTGACACCAACATACTGGAGCATGTAAGTAGTCAAAAGCTTGGATAAAAATGCATATTGTTATCATTTTCTTGCTCTGTATCAAAACGCTTGCTTACGTACTGCATAATTACTGATATGCTGCAAGAATTTTCACTTCCTTAGTAAATTCAATTATTACGTTAAATTGAAAATACTATGTTTTTATAATTTGTTGTACAGTTAGAACGTTCAAATGTTTTGATTATTAAGTAATGACATTCATCACATTAGAAGTCAGGATATTTGTGAAATGATACAGTACTTTAATTTTACTTGAATGTACACATAATATATGAATATCTAAAAATCGTTACAATTGTAAACAAAATCATTGTTACATTTTTATACTAAATTGATATAAAACAATTTCCTAATTGTATTATATGTAATTAAATTTACAAAGAGGATATGCTTGCTAATTAAAATTCAAAATAGTAACAAATATGCAGTCTTGATTGAAGTAAAAAATGATTTCTCTGGCTAAAATAAGTTAGGAAAATATACATAGAATACGACTACTTACGTCATTTACAGTTCACACATTTATAGCTCATGATTTGCGCATTTGCAACATATCATTTTATTACAAGAAGAGCAAATTTTATTCTTCACATTTCCATGACAGTGTTTTACATGACATTTTTTTTCGCTTAGGTACATTTTCAAATTGCGGATTATCTTCGTTCTTCCTTTTTTTCAGTTCATTGGATTTTTTATTAAATTCTGCTCGTAATTATCCAGCTAACATTTGAATAAAAATACTTCTAGATATTTTGTTTCTGTTACATTTTTGTAGAATATCCAGGCATTTATAGCAGCAAAATCTAAAATTAAACAACAATATTAATCAGTTTTTTGTGGCGTAGTGATACTATCGCCGATGTCATGGCATAATGGTGAAATGTTTTCTGTGTTCGGTGGAGTTCTGCGTTCCGGCTCCACCGAACGCGGAAAACATTTTTCTTTCGAACGTTTCACCATCTAATCACGCCATAACATCGGCGCTGGTATCACTACGCCAATAAACGTTGATTAATATTATTATTTGCTTTAATCTGCGTAGTGTTCGATTTATATAAATAAAAAGGTCTAAACTGTTATAAAACGTTTGAACGGGTCATCTCCTTGAAAGTGTGTTTACAGAATGTTGTTGAGCCATTTGATCTACAATATCTACCCCATGTTTTGTTTCATTATAAAATCTGACAGTATCTGGTATTTTCTTTGCATCGGTTGCTACTGTAATACTTGAATGCATAGAACTTAGTATTAAAACATTTTTTCCCTTTGGTATACTGTGATGACCCTATTTCTTTTGTTTCTCAATAGTTTTGTTGAATATATCTCATCCTTTCCAGATTTCATATAGTTGGGAATTTCTCTTCTAACTCTATTCATTGTTCCTACTAAACTCGTTCGTTTCCCCTTGAGTTGTTTAGCCACTTCCATCGAAGTAAAAAAATTGTCAACTGCTACATTTCTCCCCTTACTTTGAAAAGGTTCAATCAATTTTAAAATCTCATGTTCGAAAAGTCTTTGATTTTGAGGTTGTGCTTCATCTTTTCCCAAGTAAGGAAATGAATTAAATTTCCCTTGGACCTCACTCATTTTATGGCAAGGGACTGAAAGACACCCTTTCACGTCTTGGTAACACTGAATGCCCTCAACAAGCAACAAGGGAATAGAACGAAACTTGAAATGAGAGGAGTAAGGACGCATATTGAAAGGAAAATATCGATGTTCATATCATATGATGTATTGAATATTCAATATATTGTTCAGTGTTGCAAAAAATTGACAAATTGTTTTATATGTTTGGCAATTTTTAGTTATTTATAGCCGAATTTGGCAGGTCATATCGAGCTATATCGGATAAAAAAAATTGTGATATATCGCTGATATATGGAAAGCAAAATGTCGATACGTTTTCCCGATATATCAAAGAAAAAATAACTATATACAGAAATATCACGATAACGATATTGCATCCCTATAGAAAAAGGTGAGTAAGTTCCTATGTCGAATTTACACCAAACAGGCGTTCTTGGTAAAATGAATATGAATAAAGCTAAGCTCTCAAAAATTTGCACGTACACTCCTCCCACAAATTAAATAAAAGTCACGAAAGATGAAAAATATCAATTGAACATTGCGGAATTTATTAGAGAATTTATAAGGCTCGGTGTTGAAATGACACCTCTGGGCATTCTAGTGTTATGCACCATCCGCATTTAATTTTTTTTTTTAATAAATCTAATGGGGAAAAAGCATACTTTTTTTTTTTTTTTTCGTTAATTCCCCATTTCAATTTTTTCTTCTAAATTTGATGGAAAACACTTTTTTTTTCTCTAAACCGAAATTACCTGAAAATTTGAATCACGCTTTGGGATTATGGAAAAAAAAAATCTTTTGGAAAGTACAAAAGATGGACACCAACTATGTTTTATGATTTTTTTTTTTTTTTGTTCATTTTGAGAGGAAACACAGCAAGCTAAAGGAGCCGAGTGACCTAATCTAATTATCATCAGATGCCTGAGAATGATTAGCCATAATGCCTAATGGGATGGCGATGGATATTAGTGCCTAGAGAGGGGGGTCAAAGGGGTACTTGTCCCTATCTGGCTGATGGAGTTCCACAGGCTTTACTGTAGTTTTGTTCCTTCCTTGTAACACTATAGGCACTGATGAGTGGAAGCGCTTTGTCCTAAAAAGATTTTTTTTTATTGCTTAAGTGGTGTGTGGTAGTAACGGGCAAATGTAACACCTATATCCTGAAAAGAACAGTATAAGATGTCCAATATAAAGAAAAATATTTTTTATGTAATTTCGAGATATTGGACAAATTTTTTAGAATTTTGAATAACTTGTGGGGGTGGATAGTCATCTTTCGGACGGACCAGTGGTGGGGAGGGGTTAAAAAGAACCCAAATCATGTGGACATCCTTTGTGAATACCTTTTTTTTTTTTTTCACTGGATTGCTTGGTAATTAAATTTTTAAATGTAATGAAACTTTATAAGATTTTGTTCATAACATTTTATGCTTGTATAATGAAAATTGTGTCATCCATACTAATCTAATGCTAATTTAAAAATCACTAGTATGTATAATAGAAATGTCTAAATAATTAATAACTAATTCAAAGTGTGGTGGAAAAGTTTGCAGAAAAAAAATCAATAAAGTGTAATACAGTAGAACCTTGATTAACTAAAATATGGAGGTAGACCCTATTTTGGGTAATCCGGAAATTCGATTTTCATTCCAAAAGTACGAAGAAACTATACCTAGCCAAAAAACATGTAATTAAAATGCTAAGAACTCTGTAGTTATGACAGAACATAATATTTCCGCTCGCCAGCTTGCAAAGATGGTTGGTGAGTGAAAATTTGTCAATGGTGAATAACACCTTTCTCATTGATTTACCATTAAAAAATATTAAAAAGAGTAGTGAATTTGCATTTGGCTTAATGATTTTCTTACACTATAAATATACAGAGGCTTTGAATAATTAATGATCAAGGAATCTGAATATTAAACATCACCCTCTTCCCCCTCCCCCATCCTCGCAGCATGTGTCACATGAGAACGAATACATGCCACAGGTCCTCATTAATTTGAATACTGGTTCTTGTCTGTGCTTTCTGCAATCATGTGATATGGAGGAAAACAGCAGGGTGAAGCACCAGTATACACCTTGTGGCCAGGGTTCAAAATTAGCAGTCGTTAGTCATTTTTTGCACCCATAAATTTTGTTTTGATGACAGAGGTTTCAGACCCAGTCAGTTTTGATGCCTAACATTTCAATTTTTTTTTTTTTTTTTCATATGGTGTAAATTTTGATTTCTTAATCCTTTATTATTTCTTCTACCAATCTCACCGGTGCACATTGCCGAATCAGAATCATTGTTGCTCTTATTAGGTGGGGAGGGAACCTATAATCTGCAATTTAATGAACTGTGGCCAACTACGATAGCTCGATTCCTTTCCCTAGTATTTCACTAGCATCTCAACACATTCTCTTCCACCTATGAGAAAGATCTTTAGGGATAGTTTGTTTGGCGATATTCTTTGGCTTTGTTTTCAATTTTTAAGTTTGCTATTGATTTTCGATCACTAAGGCTAAGCAAAACAAAATTGGTAGTAAAGTTTCTTTGGCATAGTTTTGATGGCCGCAAAATGTTTTTAGTTTATACTCATGGAAAAGTCATGGAATTTTTTTTTACCCAGAGAGTATGAACCGTGGTAAACAGCTTCATGCTGTGCTATATATGTATATAGAATAAATAAAAATGATTATTATATAAAATCTGGAACACACATTCTGTATACATCATAGTAAAACCTGTGTAATTTGGGACACCTGTGGATCCCCCAAACATCTCCAACATGGACAATATGATGAAAATATTTTTTCTTTTCAGTGAAACATGTAAAAGGCTTTTTAAATAATTGCGAAATAAAAAAACAAAAAATAGTTTTAATTAGGGAGCATCAAGTATTACATAAGCAATATTTTGGCCATTTCATCCCCCTCCCTTAAGCAAAAATTAACATTGGCTAACATAGGAAAATAAGCACAACAGCACTCCCCAAAGGTACTTACATGACACTTGAACTCTCCCTTACAGTATAAATAGTATACTACTATAATTACTAAAAATCACTAAGCAAATATATTGTACTATAAAAAAAAAAAAAAGCATTGTGCATGTAATGTAACATAATCCGTGGTGTATTAGTACATACATTGTATGTTTTCACAAAATTTATGTATATTACATGCTTAAAGCAGAAATCAAGAAAACACTTCCAAAACAATTTCTCTCATTTTAGAATGAATTTATTCAGCTCAATTATACAGTAATGGCTACTGTTTGAAAAAGTAGTGTGTCATTTAGAGTTTGCTTTTTTCTGATTCCAGTTGCTGAATGTCTATTTTGCTATACAAATTGAATGAAACCTCAATGAGTTCTAGCATATTTTGGGTAAAGGCATACAATTCTAATTTTTTAGCACACTGCTGGATTCGCTTCCTTGGAAATAGCAGCCAGTAGTAGTATAAAGTGTTTGTATGTGTGGGAGAATTCTTGTGATAGATAATGGTCAAAAGTGATAGAATGTGCACAAAGGTTTACCAATTGTTTCTGTATACTGGCTGTTCATACAATTACTACTATTGAATTACGAAAAAGTACACTCTTTCAACACAAAAGTATGTGTTTGCTGTTTTTTTTCCCCCAATGAAACTTGTCCAACTTAGGCATGTAAACAGTGTCCAACTTCAAAGGTAGACAGGTTTACAAGTTAGAGAGTATTAATTACATGTTAAAAGTTAAACTATAGGAATTTGTTTGGTTCACTGAACTGTGTCCAACTTAAGGAGGTGTCTAACCTGACACATTTTACTGTAATTGCTTTTTGAGATTTCACTCTTGGTGTCAACCAAGGTGTAAAAAAATCAGTTTTTTTTATTAAAATCAGATTTTTTTAATGTAAATTGAATTTTTCTGATTAATATTGTATACCTCAGAAATAAATTAGAAGTTTCATTCAGCTTTATTTATGTAACAGTTTAGCATTCAATTTACTCTTCTAAGCTTTAAATGAATATCTAAACATATATTTGGTAACATAAAAAACATTCAACGTCTTGATTTCTTGTTTATCGAGACTACAATATACATTAGAGATCTCAATTATGATATTAAAAACCAACATTTAAGGATTTAAATAAAAGTGCCAATTTTGCTGCCTTCTCAACACCTCTAATTGATTTCAGAACTTGCTATGCACAAGTCTAAATTTTGAAAACATCCTTTCAACTGCAGCAGAGTCTCCCTTTGCTATGCATAGTTCCTCAATCTCTCCCTCTCTTCGAGTTCCTTTGGCTAACACGTTCTTTCTTTTATGGGGGGGCCAGTGATTTCGACCACTGAAGAGTGAGAATTGATTTCACTGTCTCTTCAAATAAAGCACCATTGAGAAGTGTGTGGATAATAAATGGAAGAACGATGCCTAATAATGAAGTATCTTTGCATTTCTTGTTACAAAACCTACCGCTTGTTCCTTTTCACTCCTTAACAAGCGTTCTGCTTTAAAATTTGATCACAAATATGCCAAGTAGTGAGCTGGAGATATAACTTGCTCATAACGTGTTTTAAACATCTTAAGGTATGAATGTGTCATACGCAAGGTCCTCGGGATCTTTCTAAACTTCTATAGAAATACTACAACTGTTGTTTAACTTTATCTGAAATAACAAATTGATTTCAACTGAAGGAGGTTTTCAACATTCCTCTTTATACAAACGTTCATAACTTTTGAGTTCATTTTTGTATTTGTTATATACATATCCATTTCCTTCAACTGTCTGCATGAATAATGACCAGTCTTTAATATAACACCAAACAATCGCACATAGAATTCCAACACAATTTTGTTGGTAGATTCAATCCTGTGCCACTTAATTCATTGTATCTAGCCTGAGCAAAATGATGGTTTTGAAAATGTTTGGTGATTTGAATATGTTAAAATGTTGTTACATTAGATTAAGGAAATATCTAACATACACACACTACTTTTACTGTTAAAAATAGTCGACCGTGAACTATGTGTTAAACAACTGTAGTAAAATCATCAGAAAAGTTGTTTTTGCCTATACTATATTTTAGAAAATGATAAAAAGAAAGTCATTTTTATTTTAAATTATTTTGTAAACATTGAAGAATCAACTTCAAGTTTAAACCACTGATTTATTTAAAAAATTATTTCAAATGTATTTTAAGAAATAAATCGAAATTCAACTTAAAGTATTGATTTTAAAAAGATCATAAATTTTGATTTAAATCCGTGATTTTCTTTTAAAAAATCCCATGATTTAAATTGCACGATTAAAATTGTTGATACCCTGGTGTTAACCATATTGATGTTTGGAAGTTTCTCACAACCCTTGGGGGTTATGTGAGAAGCAGTTTAGGTGTGATTTAAATGGCATTTCATTCCAACATTCTGACGAGGTTATTATGTGATGTTATATTAACATCACACAGTGTAAAAGTTCTGTTTTAGAGAAATACATCCTCAACATTACGTTTAATCTGATAATTTTCCATACTGTTTGAAAAAAAATTTCAATGTGGTTGGGGTTTTTTTTTTTCTGTCCTAGTACCTTTTTTTTTATGTTCAGTGAACCTAATCATAAAATTGGTGTATGAAATTTTTAAGATTAACTTTAGTCGTATAACAAAGCAATATAAAATATGGAATCTCCTAGTGAAATTTCATAACTGCTATTTTAATGCTAGCGTAAGATTTAAAAACACATTTTAAGAGCCAACTGCTGCCTTTGTCAAATGAAAGCACCATGAGAAGGGTATGTGAAATTCTTAACTACACTCTATAACAAAAAAATCGATGCACCAAGAAAGAGTTGTCCGATTGTAATGAAATTTCGTATGCAAAGACATTTTGACCGAACATGCAAATGATTAAAATTTGGTGTCCAATGAATGAATAGCGGGAACTCCAGCGCATCGGAACTGCGCATTCAGCAGGTGTATATAAGGAGCGATTCTCAATATGTGGTCAAAATTTCTGTTGCATTTTGACTGCGGATATCTTACGTCGACTGTAACAATGCCTCGCCGAAAGATTCGTGCTCATTACGAGCATATGTCAGAGTTTGAAAGAGGCTGGTTGGATGAATCGAAGAATCGCTGACATGTGGGTGGAAACGATGCGGCGATTGGACGGTGCTGGCAAGAGTGGGTCAACAACGGCAGATGTCAGCGTCGGGACGGCAGCGGTCGACCTAGGGCCACAACAGAGCGGGAAGACAGAGCGATTGTCAGAGCAGCTGTCACAGCACCGGATTCGTCGTTATCAACTATCCAACGTGTGGCCCGCACACATGTGTCCAACATGACCCTCTGCAGACGACTGAGAGAGCGGAATTTACGCTCGCGCCGACCGATACGCCGCGTACCTCTCACGCCTTTACACCGTCAAGTCCGATTACAGTGGTGCCGGGCTCGATCAACTTGGAACTGCGCTGACTGGGGACGTATAGTCTTTAGTGACGAGTCCCGTTTCCAACTGTGTCCTGACGACAACCGCAGACGTGTCTGGAGACGTCCAGGGCAGCGTGGGGATCCTGCCCTTATTACAGGGGTCAAAATTAACTTTTTAAATCAGGTGCACAAGTGCACCCAAGTCTTGTGACTTAGGTGTACAAGTAAACAGAATAGAAAGTAAACCTCAACATTAGAAACATGTAAAATGTATATGTAGCAACTATATTTAAGCATGCAAGCTAAAAAAAATGCAACTTTTCAAAATAATTGAACATTCATTTGTAATAAAAAAAAATTCAAAGCAAATGCAGATACATTGAGAAAATTATATAAAATTATTCCATAGGTCACTGTTCTTGAAAAAAAAAAGTAAGTAGCCATAGTTTTGAATAGTTAGGTGCACTGCATGCACCCAAATTAAAAATTTATGTGCACAGATAAAATTTCATGTGCACAATGCACCCGCTAATTTCAAACCCTGCCTTACTATCGCATATCCACAACCATGTGTTATGGTCTGGGGTGCCATCTCCTTTGATAGCCGGACCCCTTTGGTGGTCATTTCTGGCACACACAGCACAGCGGTGCGTAAACAACATTCTACGACCTGTTGTGTTACCGTTCCTTTTGCGACACCCTGGACTTACGTTTCAACAAGACAATGCCCGGCCGCACACGGCACGTGTTGCTATGAATTGTCTTCAAGCTTGCCCAACACTTCCTTGGCAAGCTAGGTCTCCTGATCTCTCTCCCATAGAGCACATTTGGGACGCTATGGGAAGGCGATTGCAACCATCCCGGAATGTTGACGATTTAGCCCGACAGTTGGAGACAATTTGGCAAGAAATTCCGCAGGACACCATCCGGGATCTTTATCAGTCTATGCCACGCCGGGTGACAGCTTGCATCCAGGCCAGAGGTGGACCAACGCCTTATTGACTTCCTCCCTTTGTAACGGTCAAACTCTGCAATAAATCATTCAATTGTTCTGAAATTTTAATGATTTCTTTTTCTATGTATGTTCTTCACATCCACCAATTTTTATCGCAATCGGACAACTACTTTTTGGTGCGTCGATATTTTTTTTTTTTTTTTTTTTTTTAGTGTATATATATGCCTGCCTGTTGGGAATCCCCATTTGACGTCTGTGCATGGTAGTCCCACCTGAGTGAAGCTCTTGCCCGATGATGTTAGGTGGCCATCCCCAACTCAAGGTTTGGCAAAAAAGTTATAAGATTTTTGCCAGATCTTAATCCTTTATGGTTTTTCCTGTTAAAGGTTTTAAGGTGTGTGCATGCATAATTCCTTTACCTGTATATCTCCCATGCTTTCAGAAAAAGTCTATTACCCAGGTTAGTAACATGGCAATTTAAAAACTATTGTGGGCTGAGGCTCAAGTAGAGCTTTAAGGTAGATCATATGTGATTTTAAAAAAAAATATGCTTCGATATCCAATGTGGGGAGGGGGGACCTTGAGTCCCATAAACCTCTGATTTTCTATTCCACTGCTCAGGGACATCATTTGGGTGTAGAACTTTGCTTTTTCTAAATTTATAAATAAATGGAGGAAACATAGTAAAACACGAAAGACCTAAGATTCAAAAAACATAGTGAAACATGAAAGAACTAAGATATAAAGAATATAGTGAAACAAGGTGACCTAACATATGATTTTCTTGTTTCTGTAAAGATGTAACTGGATTTCATTTAAGGCAAGAAACAGGCCTATATTTTATTACACCAACAAAGGTCTGCAATGTTGTAGTTAGACCATTGCTGTCCTTGCAGCATAAAACAACCAACCAATGTTATAATTAACAAACGATTGAAATTAATAAAGAAATTATTTGTTTTGTATTTACTTTTTCGTTTTTTGACCAAATTGTAGATTCTATTTTGTAATAAATTTATAGATGAAGTCAAGTCCCCTCTCCCTACACCACTTGAGACTGAAAACCCTGCCTAAGAGTTCATGAAATAGGGCTTACCTGCCCCACTTCCAATATTTCCTTCGAATTTCCCACAGATTTTAATTAGAAAATTATATCTACCAAGGGCATAGCAATGAAAAAATTATGGGGGGGGGAACTCAAACAGCTTCAAAAAAAAAAGATTGTGATTCTGAGTTAAGTAGGGTTGGCAGGTTTGTCGAGGTGATTAAAACTGACATGGCAGAAACTGGTTTCTGCCACAAGTTCCAATAACTGGTAGAAACCCAGAAAATAATTATTTTGTGCATTAAAAACTTACCAAGATAACCTAAATTGTAAAAAGGGATGTATTTTAAAGTAAAATAGGTTTAGTTACAATGTGTATAGTATTTATTCAAAGGTTACATCATAGCAAATTCACTAGCATTTAAGTTCAGGCTGATCTTTTCGATAAAGCAGTCTATAGCAAAAGATCAGTTTTCCTGCTATTTCCTAATTCAAATAATTTCTTAATTTATTACGAATAGGTGAAAAGGTTGAGAGGAAGAGATTGATTCTGCCAAGCCCATCAGTACCGAAGGCAATATCACTGCATAAACTGAAGTTACAAAACTTCATTTATAATTGTTTTCTTTAAACTAACCACCATGTAGAAGCTGAGACATTTTTAAAGATTTTATTGGGGTTGTATGTTCTATGAAAAGGAACTGATTTTTCTCAAAAAGCTATAACGTAAAGCATAAAATTTGGGTTAATGACATTAAGGGATTTGCTAGTACTTTTGTCCTGCTCATGTGACAATTTAGATCAGCTGCTTTGGATGAAGCATATGATGTTAAATTATTGTCTGATTGTCTACTTTTTACCCCCTTTTTTTTTAATTCATTTCTATGAGATTAGTTGACCCTAATGAATGATGATAAATTTCACAAACGTCTGCAATAAAAGTCATCTTTTCAAATCTTGTTAAAGGCAACAACAATAGGTTTTAAGAGTTGCAACAAATCTTTTTACACCTTTTATTAATCCGATTATGATTTGAACAGTTTTTTTATCATCCATATCATTTTCATTATATGCAACTAATATGGATGTGATTCCCTATGAATGATTCCAAGCAATCTACCTAACTTTTCCACCTTATATTGCTGCGTATTTGTGGCTTTACAATGTTTATGTATTCCTTTAGCCAAGCACCTTGTCTGTAACGATTTCTCAAATATTTCTGAACAGATACCACATGCTTTGCAAAAGACTTAAAAGGAAAAGTTGTTCATTGGCTGTAATACAGCTTATCAAATTGGTCATAAGCCACTTTTTTCTTATCCAGTCTGTCAATGTTGTTGCTTTTTATTTTATAGCCAAAGGTCTAATGAGGTAGAGAAGATAAATAAGGCGAAATAGGCATAATAAGTTAAAAAATATGGCCTTCGAAAGATGGTTTTCATAGCAAGTTTGATTTACTCTTGAGCATTTGATTACAAGAGGAATCAGAAAGTCTTTGCTCCTATTTTTTATTAACCAAAATAAGGTAAATACAGGTAATTACAAATATACGTACTATTCTACGTACCTTACACTATTTTTCCACATAGTCCGCACACCGATTCAGATATTTGTCCCATCTCAAATTTAGTGCTGCGATGGGACAAATGTCTGAACCAGTGTGGGGACTATGTGGAAAAATAGTGTAAGGTACGTATATTTGTAATTACCTGTATGTACCTTATTTTGGCTAATAAAAAATAGGGGCAAAGTCTTTCTGATTCGCTCTTGTATTTTAAAATACTTTATTAAAATAATTAATATAAAGCTTTATAATATTCTAAATTATTGTAATAAAATATATATTTGTAATCTTTCATTTACTAATGATTCACTATTGTTTTTAATACTTTCATTAGTTCCTGGCAGTTTTCTCACTTTTTGGCGGTTATAACCAGTTTCTGCCACTGGCACGGCAAAAAGTAGTTTCTGCCAGCAGAAAGCCAACCCTAGAAGGAAAATGCTGTACTTTGTTATCCAATGGAGAGTGGGTCGTTAGCCCTCCTCCCCCTTTTCTATGCCACCGCCGACCCAAGTGTAACACACTCTGTTGTAAAGTGCTCATGGTCATAGTACAGTTCTTTAGGAAACTTGCAAGTGGTTTTGTAATTTTTCAGCTTACAGACAAAGTGTGCAATGCATAACACTTCTAACTTCGTACATATTGGTGATATTAAACAATTATATACAACTCTAATTCAAAATATTAGAATAACCAAAGAAGGCATTGCATTGTCTTATAAAATACATGATATCTGTAAAAATGAACGGGGTATGAACGCTAACATTATTAAGCGTTCACAATAAGGTAACATATAATATATTGTTCATATGTGTCTAAAAGCTTAATGGAGATTTTATAAAAAAATTATTGAAATTTTTCAAAGAATTAAAATATTCCCAGCGCCGATTCAAAATATTAGAATATCTGTAAAATGATGTGATTAGTCAGCATTGATGATGAAATTTGCATAAATGGGGCCACTATAGAGCTAGTACGCTTATAAAGGCTTGTTTGAAAGTCAGCTTTAGTTAGTTGGGGGTTAAAAATGGGCCGCATGAAAGATATACTAGACGCTATTAAGACTGCAATTATGACTCTGTGCAATGAGGGACTTACTCAAAAGATGATTGCCGAAAAAATGAAATGCTTTCAAGAAACTGTGAGGAAAATTTTAAAAGATTATTCTAGAAATCAAAATTTTAAAAATAATCGTGCAAATAGTGGTCGTAAGCGAATAACCATACTAAGACAGGACAGAATGTTGAAACGAATCGTGACCAAAAACCGCTTAAGGAGCCTGAGATTCAAAAGTAGAAAATGGTGAGAACAAGAAGTGTGTGCCTCAACATCTAACACAATGTGACGACTCCATGAACTTGATTTTCAATAATGTGTGTCCAAGACACAGCCTCTGCTTACTTACTTGCAAGCAAAAAAGGGCCAGAGTGCGGTGGTGCAAAGACAGATTGCAATGGGGTATTCAAGACTGGAATAATGTACTTTTTAGTGATGAATTTCTTTTTGTGTGTGTGTGTGTGTGTGTGTGTGTGTGTGTGTGTTACCCACTGTCATCAGGGTATCAGTGTTTGGCGTTGCAAGTAAGAAGCTTGTACTACAGATCGCTTGAAACGCTCAGTGAAGTTTAGTACCTCTATCACGATTTTGGGGTGTATGAGTACTGAGGGCTTAGGAATGCTGTGCTTGAGCATTTTATGATTCTATCATCGGAAGACCTATTTGAGGATGACTTTATCTTCCAACAAGGCTCTTCATCTTGCCATACGTTAAAGGCCATCACTGCTTGGCTTAATAACGATAAAATCAAAATACTTCTTTTAGCCAACCGATTTGCCCGATTTAAACCCCATCGAGAGTATGTGAAGTTTAATAAAGAAACACCTTCAGGCTTTAGCTCCAAATGACAAAAAAAATGAACAAAGGAAAGTGTGAAATCCATTTGGGCAACTATCAGCGAAGATGACTGCAAAAAATTAGTGTATAGTATGCCAAATCATTTACATGACGTTATTAAGGCCAAGGGAGATGCCACTAATTATTAACTATTCACAATGTTTTCCGTTTAAATGAATTATACTATTTTTTTTTTCCATGTTATTCTAATTTTTTGAACCGCTGCGAAAATTATTCTAATTTTTAGAAAAAAGTCATTGTAAAAAACACTTTGCAACATCATAATTTTTTTTTTATGGTATGCTCATCTACAAAATATATAGAATGTGGTAGTACACTTTAAAATTCTGAAGTAGTCATTTCTACCGAAATAAATGCAAATCTCAAACCACTATGTGCTTTATTTTTCATTCTAATATTTTGAATTGGAGTTACAATATGCAAAATCCAAGTATTTCTGCATCCAAGTTTAAATATTTCTGCCATATCTTCTGCAGTGGCTTGTATACCAAATACTTATTGACAGTGATTCGATAAACTGTTTCATATTAAATTTGACCATGGTCACTGAACTTTTAATATAGTCTCACTATGTGCCTTGCGTCATTACATTAATTACTGTAACATAATATTGGAAAATCTAATTCAAGAAAATCAATTTGCTTAACAAAACATTCAACAAGATAAGTCTCTACTCAAATAAAATCACCAAAGAAATAATACAGGAATATAAAATTCTAAATTTAACTAATATTCATAACTTAAGGACACTACTTTATATTTACGAGCAAATAAATGAAAATAAACTCATTGAATCTATTAAAATAAATTATAACTGTTAGACAAGACAAAACTGAAACAACAAATATTAGAAAAAAGTAACATAAACTACTATAGAATAATCTACCCACGAAATTTAACCCAAGCATAAATTTAAATTAAAAAACAAAAAAAAAACTTATTGATCATGATTAACTAGTGGTTACTGGTTGCAGACATATTAACAATAATGTTTTTGGCCTGTATCCTATGTATTACATGTTATAAATGATTTTGATTGAAATAAATATTTATGAATTTATTACTGAGTGTTTTGATTTTAGTGGCTGCATGGAATTAATACTCATTTAAGTTATGTTAATAATATCCTAACACTGTGTTTAACTTTATATTTGCAGACTCCATATGAAAACAGAATTTACAGTTTAAAGGTGGAGTGTGGACTTCAGTATCCAGATGAGCCGCCAACAGTTCGTTTCATCTCTAAGATAAAAATGACTGGAGTTAGTGAAAGCTCTGGCATTGTGAGTATCTTAATAAATTACTTTTAAATTTCATTGTTCCTGCTATTGGTTTTGTTACATCATACTCTTATCTAGTGATTTAAACTAGTTCTAAGCTTACTGGTCACGAAAGGCTTTTGGAATTCAAAAATATAAAAAAGAAAAATAGGTACATCCTCCTTTGGCATCAATATGGACTTTAGTATTTTTATCAACAGAAATTGAAAACAACTATTTTTTGCAGAATTTAAAAAAAAAAATTATCACAAATATAAACTAATTTTATTTCATACATATACGTGCATGATGGATTACATGCTAAAACTATAGGTTAATACACATGCAACCTAAAAACTTCGGCCATTTATGTTTAGCTAGATAAAAAAATAAGTTCCGTGTTTTTTTATTGGTATAACATTTTTTATTTCATTTGGTATGTTATTCCAAATATTTAACCGATTTCTCGGAAAACTGTAGATCTCGGTCCCCAAAGCAGAATGTGCTAAAAAGTGCAACACACATTGCAGAACAAATAGCTTCACTGCAGAACAGTTGTGGGATGAATCATTTTTTTTTTTTTCCTTAAAATAAATTTTAAAATACATCAATCTGGCAATCGTTTCCTGCATTTCTGTTAAAAATAGGGAAGTTGCATTTTATAGAATTTAAAAATGTATATAATGCATAAATGTATGCAATCATCTCCTACATTTTTGATCAGCTGAAGGCTTGTTGCCGAACATTGCAAAACATTCTGCCTTGAGGGTCCCAGTGAAATATGACCATTGCTGTCATTGTGCTATAAAACTTGAAACTCAGTGAGATACTATATGTTAAGGCACAAAGGATAGACCCATAATGGCTGAAAGATGATATTGTGCAGTCACTAAGAAAGAAAAGACATGTATATTTGGCAAATTTACACAATTAAATGACATAGATGTAACATAAATAATATAAGTAATGGATTTTTTTTCCCCCATAGATAATACTCTTGTGGAAAAAACTACAAAAAAAAGATTTAAGAATATAAAGAGGGAATTTGGGGGGAGCGGAGACAACTGAGAGAAAGGTATTTTAGAGGGAAGGAGTATGTGACAGGTTGAGCAACCAGAGTCTAATTGAGGTGTTAATCGAAGATTTTTGATTTAAATAAGTAATAGGGAAGTAAAATCATATATCAATATATGATTATAAATCAATTATGATAATAAATCAATAAGTTAGTAAAATCATATGGGAATTCAATTTCAAGTTTTAAGGAAGGAGATGCTATATATTTTACATTAGTATTAGATGGTGGAATTGTAATGTCGTGGTGACGAGTATTATGTTCATGAGTTATGCATATGGTAAAAGTAAGAGGGGACCTGTTTTTCTTTAATTTTGTGCATGAGAGGTGAGTTTTTAGAGCTTGATAAAAGGTTAAGCAGAAGTGGGTGCATGCCACAATTTAAAAAAAATGATCATGCTCATGGAAGCCTACAAGTAGCATATGTAAGACCCCATACCTCAAGATATACATATATATATTATTCTAAATTTATGTTATGTATAGATAGGACATGGAGAGATGAAAACAGATATAAAAGTCTCAAAAAGATTCCCAAGAAACTACTGATTGAATTAATAAGATCATTGAAGTGTTCCCACCAGTTCAAGTCAGCATTAAATTTCCCCAAGGAGTTTGGGTTAGCTTTGTAAATAATTATTCATGGAAGCTAAAAAATGCTTCGTAAACCTCATTTTTACCAAAAATAATTTTAAAAGTTTGTATCAAATATCCCCGTAGCGTATTTTAGTGAAGTTGCTGCTGTGTAATAATTGTAAATATGCTTGTGTATCATTTGAAAAATCAGGGTTTGACTCTCGATAATACTGATATTTAAAACACCTCTGCACTTTCATGGTGCTTTGGAACTTGACTTCTTTCATTTTTCAGTGTAGAACTGGGAATGGCAGCTCGTCAAACCAAATTACCTTCAGTTATTGAACCTTCATGCAAAACACGTGGTCCCTGGCCCATTAAAACTGCTTCTTCTACTGAGCTGTTAACGTGGGCTTTCACTTACTCTTGTACAAGATGTAGCTCATCAAATCAGTAGCCACAGATTGGTCCATGCATTCACACCACAGTTCTGCAACCTCTTGCACAAACTTAGCAAATTAGAATTTTATATCATTATAGCATAAAATTTAATCTTCCCTGGTTGTAGTCGTTGGTGGTCTGTACTAGTGTTTCTTAACCTTAGTAAGGCCACAGTCCAGTAAATTCTCTTTCTGAGATGAGAGCCCGGTCTTTACAAATTTACTCAAATACCTTCCTTTTATTTAAGGTTCATACATTAAACTAAAGTATGAGTAATTAATTATGGCACAATCATAAAGGGTATCAATGCACTCCTTCTATTAATATACACTTTTCTGGTGCACTTCCTTGCGGACTGGGCCCTGGCATTTTCAACACCAATGTTATTCCTTTCAGTTTTAAGGACAATAGATGCACTACACATTATTGTAATTGGCTTGCAGGCACTTTTTATGACAGGTCATAATGAGCGTTATACCCTTTCTCAAATGCTAAAAGATTTCGATGTCTTAAAACTGGCAATCATTCATAAATACACACGATGCACTCGCATGTTTAAAAATAAATGGTTTGGTCATTGGCAATTTCTATACAGTAGTATTTCATCTAAAGCAAAGTAGAAGGGCGCGTCATCCTTATGAACCTATAAGTGCCCTGCCCTTCAACTTACCCGCCCTTGTGCCCAAATGTCCCTCCCAGCCCTTTGAAAATAATGCACCATCCTTTCCCGATGATAATTCAGATTCCCACGTTAGAATCAAAAACATGTGATGAAATTTGTTGTTATAAAATCGTGTACTCCAGCATTTCATTTCCATAATAACACTGGTGGTGTTCCCAAAACGAGAGTTCGTTTGGGTTTTTTATGGCGCAAGAGCATCTGGGCTATACTGTGCCAACAAAACGAGAACGTTGATGAATATTTGTAAACAAAGCACTGTTGCCAGGTTTGCAGACACTCGACCCCGGACTATTGCGATAAACGTTAGCGGTTCCATGTATTTTTCAGGTCAAATTTTTGTAAAAATAGATTTGTCTTTAAGCTCTAAACCCAGCATGTTTTACATCCCTATTATATGAAGCTTACTTGTCATATGGTATTGCACCAGAATATCATATAGTATTTAACAAGAACTCAACTTGGGTTCTTCCACCACATCTCGTTAAGAGCTCTGATCCCCAAATGGAGATTCCATCTCTTCTTTATTTCCTTATCTCTTGAACTCCATGTATCTCCCTCTTTTTGAAACGCAGTGCTACTTGCTCGGCCACCATTTCCAGATTATTTTGCATACAAGACAACAACATTGTCATATAGTATAGGATATTGTTTAACTAAATTATAGTTATATTAATTTAATTATTATTTTGTATGAAGTCTGGATTTTTCAATCTTGCCATCTGGCAACATTGTCGTCAGATTGCAATCATGCACACTTTGTCCTCGCCTTTCGCATATACTTAACTCTGAAAAAAAAATTCCTAACCTGCAAACGAAAACTAAAAGAATTAAAGAAAGCAGCAATAGGAACTAAATAAACTAAGACGTTGTTTAAAGGAGTTAGTAGCAGTATGCTGACATAACCGCAGGTGTTCATAACGAGTATCCGTGTATTTACAGTTCGAAAAAATAAAAAACTTTTGTCAGGTCATGCGTCCTGCCCTAATTTTTTTTTTTCTAGATGAAGCACTATATACGGGTGTTATTTAGGCATTCGGAGACTGATTTTCCTAATACATTCGAGGAGACTAATATTCTTCTTAGAATATTTCCACGATAAAATATTTATTCATAAAAGAATGCTTAGAAAAATAAAATGAATTTTCAGGAGAGTATCTTGTGTCCCATTAGAATTTATGCTATGTTACCGGTCTGCAGCCGGACTGTTGAGAAACGCTATACCATTGCTACATCCAGATTCAGTGGAATTTGCAATTCTTCATATTGTTATAAATAATTTTGACACCCATGTTTTAGCTCAGTCTAGACCTTTTTTAATATAGGAGTAAAAGGGACATTGTCTCCGTCATAGCACCAAACTAAGGTTTCTCCATTGAGCCTGGAGTAACCACTAGGCCAACGAGGACAATAACAACGCTCTCTTTCTCCGTATATAAGGATGTAAGATATTATTACCCTTCTCAGGGATAACACAATTGCCAAATAATGGTCGATACTCAAAACCTCTGGGGTGAGTTTCTGTGAATTTTTGTCATGGGGAATTTTATTATGATTTTGACACCCGCGTTTAAGCTTGGTCTTTGTGTTTCCTGGCAATCACTTTGAAAATAAACTACACAGAATTTCCAAGGTTTGCCATGTAGCTGATCTATTTTGTTCCTGGAGGGTTTTCACGTACCTGAAGTGCTAACCTCTGCCTTCTAATTTTTTAAAGTTTTAACAATACAAAGATGATACCAGATTTTATACTGCCGTCCATTTGTATCTCATCGACTACACGGGGTATGAAACAGCAGAAATTTGTGTTTTCAGCTGACAATGTCTGCCGAGAGTAGTGTTCATCAATTTTTTGCCTGAAGTTTTGAAAGGAGTCATACCTCTAGTGTGTGTGTATGTGTTTTAACCACAACTCAAGTACAGTACTTTGTTTATATTAAGCAAGTTTCCTTGCAAACGCCCTCTCCCCAAAGTTTGTTTCTACAGATCCCCAATCTGTGGTATAATTATCTCGGCAAAAGGGGTTTGGATTCGTTGAAAGGTTGTAAGTATTGGCACAACATGATCTTAGATATTGTTGATTATATACACTTTAGATAAAAGGTTGCTAACCTGTGGTCCGCAGAAAAATCTGGACATTATTTGCATTTTTAATGTTTTATTAATAATAAAACAAAAATAATATTCTAAGAAATTCTCATATTCTGAATGACAATTTCCACCTTTATATTGCAGTAAATTCACGAAATGTGGTCTGCGGGATTTAATTGTTCCGTGAGGTCCAAAAGGTTGGCAACTGCTGCTTTAGATTATTAAAATATGTAAATATTAAATACATGAATTTGTTGAATACACTTAAATAAATGGCCATGGTTTTTAACTTATCTTGGCTTATTTTCTTGAACACGCAATTTCTGTACCTGTTGCCGAACCATGTATTAAGAGTACATTTAACTTTTTATATATATTTTTTTAAAAAGTCAGTGACATTTGCATAATGTTTTTTATGCCTGAACTAAAACACGACTTAGTTAAAAAGGTAGTTAAACCTCGGCTTGCTTAATTGCAAATTTTATTTTTCATGACAATTTTAATGAGATAATTTTAAGAAAGTGGAAATTAAATTTCAATTGCATCCTATTTATTCAGTCAATATGTAAATTCTGAGATACTAAATTTATTGAAAAAAAAATTTTGTTTACATAGTTTTTATTAACTTTTTTTTTTTTACAGGTGGATAAGAGAACACTACCGGTGTTAAGTCGTTGGCAAAGAAATTATTCAATTAAAACTGTTCTTCAAGAACTACGAAGAGCAATGACTTTAAAAGAAAACCAAAGGTTAAGCCAACCACCAGAGGGCTCTGCTTTTTAGCATAGTGCATGATTTATTGGGCTCATTTTTTGTTTCACCAACCATGTGCTTGCATTGGTTTTGCCCAAATGAACTGCAGGCTGTGAACACAAGTACAGACTTTTTTTTTTCTATTCCCCCATTTTCTATTTCTCAATAACTTCGGTTTTTCTTATCCAATGATGGGTACTACAATTCAGCTGCATGTAATTTAGGCTTAACTGGACAACATGTTACAGCACCTTAAGGAAGCCCTAATTGTATTTTTACCAACCAGTACCTTGCAGGCTACACTTAAATTAATTGTATCAAATTTTATTTTTTAAAAAATACCAAGTCATGTGGCTGTAGCACTGATTTCAATTTTTGGCTTAAAGTGCTTTACTGTACATTTAGTGAAGCTTCATCTGCATATACAATAATTATTTTCCCTCTCTGGAAAATGAACACAATATTTTTTTTTTCTTTGTGAAATTACGGGTGATTTCAATTGTATCTTGGCAAAAAGCTGCATAATTTCTTTTATGCAACTTACTATGACTGTTTGAAACTGATCGCAATGGCTATGGAATGAACATTTAATTATACTATTTAATAAAAATGATTCTTTAAACAAAAATATATAACGAAATGGAAGATAATGAATAAAGTGGTTGAAGTATGTGGATAAAATATAGAAATAAATGGATCATCGCTTTTGCTATGTTTTGCATACTGTCTTCATTCTTGCTCGGTTAATTCTACTCCTGTTAACTGTTACTTGCGTAATATATTTACTTCTTATAAAGTGTAAACTCAGATGTATACCACAATCTAAGCAATGATTTTTTTTTTTAAACACAGAATGAGTCCGGTTTATTTTTCCCGACTAGAACCTTGATTAAAATTTAACTCCTGTAAATTTGATCCATCATATTTCCATCACCAATTGCATTATGACTATTGGTTTTATAATTTCGCATTCTCATAGTGGAGCCACTCTTTCACCAATGTTCGAAAAGGAGACTGTTTTTCTTTTTCCTTGTGATTTTTTTTAACACAACCCTTGAATACTTTAATTATAAAGTAATGCTATCAAACCTTTTAATTCACTCTTGTATTTCCATCTGATATTTGTATAATCGGTGTGTTAATATTTAATGTCATTTTTAATAACTTGAAATTTTAATTAAAATTTGATAAAGTTCTACGATGGCATAGTGCTTACGCATTTGTTCTGTGCCGTTTTACTGTCCACTTTAGTTCAATATTTAGTTCCCTAAATAATGGAGGTTTCGATTCCTTGGAATGTGTGTCTTTATGCAGCATGACCTTGGTTGTTCTTATACCATAAAACACATACCAAAAAAGAAAAAGAAAAAAAAGACTGGTTTAAAAAGTGGTCGTGTGGGAGAAAATGTATATTTTAAACATAAAGCTACAGTTCTTCGTTCAGAATGGCACTTGTTTTCTATTTGCTCTTTCTAGTTATTACTGTTGAGTGACTGCAAAACCTGAATGATTCATTTTTGATAGACTTTAATTTTCTCAAATAGTTTTATTGATTTTATTATTTAGTGGGTCGGTCATTTTATCAAAAGTAAGTTGTGTTTCATGACATTCCATACTATGAATTTGATTTTAGCTAGCTTTTATGTTTGAATTAGTGCTCAAATTTGGTAGACTTGGTGATGGCCATTTCATAAGACATTTTTGTCATGAATTTTTATCAAATTCGTTGAAATAGTATTTAAGCCACATGTGTATACACCACATTTGCTATTTAACAACTATCTCCTAAAAAAAAAAAAGCCATTATGTAGAATTTGATCAGAATTTCTGGATTTTCCTTTGGCGAAAAATATAAATTGGATTTTATATGTGAACAAAAATTGATTAACTCGCAAGATGGCATGTAGTTTATGAAAAAAAAAAAAATGTATATATATTTGACTTGTTTGTTTTGCTTACTAATTCATTAAATTTCCGTGTGTTTTTGCGACAAATTTTGCCTAAAAAGTGTCTTATAATATTGAATGTTTTCTATTTTTATTTTCAAATATATTTATAAAAAGTATGAATTTTTTTTTTCAAAAAGTTGCATTAATTTGTGTTATAATCAGAACTGTTTAGCTAATTTGAGTTTTTTATAAAGAAATTGAATAAACTAGATAAAGAGCATCATTGAGTATCCATGTTCATATTTTTCTTCATGTGCCTTAACTGCAAACAAAAAAATTCTTCACACTTTTGTCTCTAACGAAATTTTGCAGTTTCGTTTACTCACTCTCGTAGATTTTTTAACTGCTTGGGGAAAGGCGTAGATGGTCTTACGTTGTCATGATATTCAATTTTTAGTATGTCAGTATTCCTAGTCCTACTGGCACAATGTTTTGATGACACTGCTCTATACATGGCTTTCTAAACAGACAAATACGTATTATATATGGTCTTAGTTATTCCACGTTTGGGGGCTGGACACAGCATTTTATGGTCCTTTTTTTATAGATTGTTGCAGGTAGGGTGAGAGCAGAAAGTATACAACTGCCAGGATGCTAATGAACATGAGTGCCCCACCCACTTTTATTAAGTAATGTAGGAGGATAACATATACTTTATTTAAGACTGTTAACGGGGAAAAAATAGCTACATAGTGATGGGCACCCAAGGGTATTGTAGAGCGCATGCCATTTTTCTGTCTACCGTAGTCTGCTGAGGTTTGATTCCTCAGGCAAACAGCAAAGGTGTGGATTCCCTGGAAAACTGTGTATCCAGTGCAATGAGACCCTTGCCCCATAAAAGCACAAACTTAGTAATCAATGCTTTGGATTTGTAATCCAACGATCACTGATTTATCTCCAACTCGAATGTGTGTGATCAGTTTCTTCCCTCTGGTTTATAGTAGGCCCTGCGGTGGCGCAGTGTTGTAACGCGTTCTCCTAGTGCGCCGCTAATCCGGGTTCGACTCCCAGCAGTGCAAAGAACGCTTACTCAGAGATCTCATAAAGATCGCACTGTAGTCTGAAGTTTATTGCCACCCAAAGGTTGAACACATGAAAAGGATGTTTCAAATGCTGTCATTGAATGCATTCAAAAAAAATATTTCACTCGATAAAATTGTGTCAATTTAACAGATGGGCAAAAAATATGAACGGCGTAAGAAAAAGGTTTTGTTTTTATTCGAAAGAAAAAGAAAAAAATCATGAAATACTTCTTTACCATTGCCTCGTTCATCAAGAAGTTTTTCGGGTGCAGACGTTTCCTTAAGAAATTTTCAAAGTTATGGAATTGATAATTAAGGTTATCACAATTGTAACTAAAGTGTTCAATCATCACCAATTTAAAGAATTTTTAATTGAAGTGGAATGTAAGTAAGCAGATCTACGCTTTCATGACAAGGTACATTGACTTTCATGAGGAAACGTTTTAAAATGTTTCGCTTCATTATTAATGGAAATCAAAACATTTCTTCCGGGGAAAAGATGTTAACTATCCAGAACTAACAGACAAACAGTGGGTCCAAAAATTTCATTTTATGGTAGAAGTTACCTGTCATGTAAATCAGCTTAACCGTAAACTACAAGGGCAAAGGTAACACAATTATTTTGATGATAGAATAAGGCCTTTCATTCAAAAAACATTACTTCTTTTTACTCAAGATTTTGAAAGAGAAGTTTTGATTCATTTTCCAAGCCTACTGAAACATCGTCAAGTAAGTAATTTAGTAATTGACATTTGCTATTTCAGAACAACAATTTTAAATATGGGGGGGCAGCTTTTCTACAAAAGTTTCAGGATTTCAGAAATAGCAAAGCAACATTAGCCTTTGTTAAAAAACTTCTCAGTGCTACTGTAGAGAATTAAAATTTTCTCCCTTTAATATTGACATTAGCACTTTTGAAATGCAATTGCTGGATTTAAAAATCAAAAATTTATGGAGCTCCAAATTTGAACGCCTTAATGCTGATATGGAAAAATTGGAGAAAACCAAATGTGATCTGAGTTTACAGTGTAAATGGTTTTCTTTGAAAGAACTGGGGAATGAAGGCATGATTTTTGAGACTTGGAATGATATTTCTGAGTCTCATGATCAGTTAAAAAAGCTAGTATTTCCTGTTCTTTCTCCATTCAGCTCTACACATTCATGTGAACAATCTTTTGCAAGTGCAAACCTTATCAAAAGTAAATTAAGAAACAGTCTTGTGGATGAGACCCTAGAATCGTACCTGGAATTAAAAATATACAAACATGATTTAGTAAACTTTCCAAGGAAATGTAAGACCATTCTTCCCATTAAACAAGACAATATTTTAATTTTAATAATAAAAAGTAATTTTTAGCTATAAATAAGATTGTTAAAGTATATCTAGTTTTATTCAGTGTTCCTAGTTTTAACCAACTTCTAAAAGCAGTTGTTTAGAAATTTGGCTGTCAAAAGGAATATTAATTGTTGTACCGCTGATATTTGACTCTTTTGACTAATGAGTTTGCCGACCACTGGCCTAGGTTCTTGGTACAAGAAACAATAAGTTAATTTTTCAGCTTTGTTGAGAAAATGTAAAATGGAGTTGTCCATTTTTGATACCAAACTCTTCATATATTTAGTTAATTTATATTATATTGGAAAACCTCCAATTTGATTAGTATAATAGTTTTTTAAAGATTTAGAAATCAAAAAACTTTCAGACATGCTCCATTAAAAACTATATTTACTTTTTTTTTCAATATATCTGAATGCACACACACACAAATGTAACAAGCAGAGTATGTTTGAGGTTTACTGGAAAATCGCTGAAATATTTTGTCCCTATGACTAAAATTTACACTCGTGTATATTACCTTGGGTAACACTTAAAAATTGTCCTTCAGAAGCAGGAAATTTTTTTTTTGTGTGTTCAGTACACACACATTAAGTAGAGCAACAACTAAAGAAGCTTCAAAAGTACTTTTGTCAATTCTAAGTTTCATAATCTTTAAAAAATCAAAATACATGTACACACAATCATCTTCTCTGCTCCTTTAAAACTTGGTATGTTGCTTGTTTTGCCTTCATTAAATTTGTCTCTGATAAATCTGCATAAGAGTTGCCTCGGAGCAAAGACCTGTAAGCTTAGATGGAAGTGCTTACATTTGTGTACAATTTAAATGGTGCAAATAAAGATAACACCCTGCTACTTGCCTCTATCGCTTCTGATCTTCAGGGTTATATAAAATATCGGTGAATTTATAATAAGCTGATTCTAAGGAAAAAAGCTTACAATTATTTAAATAATTTGACTGCCAAGGTTTTATTATTGCCTGTGCTTCAATGTTTACGAGTACCTTCTTTAAAATCTTGTCTCATGTCATTGGAATCCATTGTTCAACATCGCCTGCACAAAAGAATAAAATTTGTTCCATTGTATACAAGCCCAATTTAGTACAAATAAGCAATTTGAGAATGCCATTTTGTCTAATGATTCATCTGCATAAAGGAAGTGGCCTGGATCAGTGCCATAATAGCAATAATTTAAACTTACTGTGTATGTTGAATTCCACACCCAGTGGAATTCATTATATCTAAACCAGCAGTTCCTAAACTGCGCTCTGCTAAGACATTCGAAAGTAAAGTATATATAATAAAAACTCTAAGAAACTAAGTTTAGACAGAAAATTTTTAACTGGTTATAGATAAAAAAAACTGATGCTATTTACCAAATATAGTGCGGAGATTAACAGGGTGTTTGTTGGACAGATGAGAATATCGATATTTCTACAAAAAAAAAAAGTGCATATGCATGTGGTGGTCAGAGGAGACAACTCAAACCAATTGGCCGAACATGTTTTCAGCGAGGATCATGAACCAGATTGGCATTTGATGAAAGTGTAACATCAGAATGTAACGAATCTGAGTAGTAGACTCTTTCTGGAATCTTGCTATTAATTAACATCCCAAAACCTCTACCAAAACCATATAAGGTCTTCGCCAAACCTATAGTTGAGGGTAGCCATTCGAAGTCAGTGGATGTGGGGGTTTCCTTGAATTGGAACTATCCTACATCAAGTAGGGATTTCCAACATGCATATATAAAAACTTAGTACTTCCACTTACTCTTCATTTTGTCTTCACTTTACAGAGAGAGCAGTTGGTTCCCCAAAACGTGTTTTTAAGCCTTACGCTACTTTCGAAATAACTGTATTGTAATAATAAGCATCTCCTTGTGAAACTTCGCATTGTTACACATCATGTTGAAATCCGAAGAAAAAGTTATGTCGTAGTCTAAAGAAAGATGTTTAAAATTTAATTGAAAATATGGAGAGCCTCTTCTGGTATGTCCTAAACTCAATAAGACAATATCCCCCCGAAGAAAACATAAATCTCCTCTTCCCCCATTAATTGATCATAAATTGAGCCATAGTTAGGACCACTACTTTTGAGCTGGTTCTGAGTTTGATTCTCAACCTGGCCTGCCCTGCGGTGGTATGGTAATAAAGCATTTGGCTACCATGTTGATTCCAGCAAATACTCAGAATTTGCTAGTTTTTCCCTTTAAAGATCTGGTGGTTGATTTCTTAGAAAATTGTAGTTTCTAGTACAGCACAGTTTTAGCTTTCTGTATGCCATTGAGCACAATCGATTTCCATGAAGGATAGGTTGTGTGTGTAACCATAGGCCTAGAAATATATGGGTCCCATGTCTCCCCTCCCTAGTAGCTTAAAATTGCGATTTTACACATTTTGTAATATATAAATATATTTTGTGCTTGCTGTCCTCATCCTAATAATTTTGAAAACAGATATATAAAACATACAGAAGCAACATAAGAGTTTGTGAGGCTTAAGACAAAGTGTATTGCATGAGGAACTATATTTGAAAATTTTCCAAATGACTTTTAATTGGGGGGTGGGGGGACAAATTAAAAGAAATGTTTAAATACTGGTCACATATTTGACCAATGACTCAAGTGTCTATAATAGAATATAATAATATTTAATTTGAACACTGTCGGTTGCTATTTCAAACATGTTTAGGCGTTATTAATCTAATAAAATAATTATAGCTAAACAGTTGCTAAAATTGTGATAATTTTGTGTGGTAAATCCTATCTATAAATAAAATTCTTCGTAAATATTTGGTGTTTGCTTTTTGTGTCCATGGAGCAAAAGGAAATGTAGGATGGGACCGATGGCTTAATGAAACCTCCGAATTAATTATGCGTACTGTAAGTCATAGTCATGGGATCAGTAATCCATATAATAGCACGTTTATTATGCCTTTCACATACTTCTGCAGTTTTTTCGAACTTCAAAAAAATATATAGGTAGCATAAAGAATATTGCATGAAATGAGTAAGTTATTGGAATCTTTTCTTCTTATAATACCTGTATAACTTTTTTGGATGTTTTAGCACTGAAATCTTCGATAAGTTTTAACGAAATCAAGTTCAGCAGCAATACCATTTTCCACAGATTTTAATTGGCAACAATTTTTTTTGTGTGTGTAGATCGCAGATAAATTTTATTTTAGTCAAAACTAACTAGCCTCTTTGTCTAGGGTGAGCTATAAGCCTCACCCATTCCCCACTTACACCAATGTCGATATTGATAAGAAAATAGGTAATACAACAGAAGTGTTTGAATAAATTTATGTTATTTTATATATTTTAGAGCCTCGAGCATATTGTACTTAACGTGTATCACATTGTCAAGGGTGTTTTTATTTATTCACAAAGTTCAATATCAGATGAATTATTAGTTAATGTGGATTGAATGCCTATGCAATTTTTTAATTATCATCACATTCTCTTAATTTATTTCAACTGTTTTTTTTTGGTTTTTTTACACTTACATGTATTAACTGGAAAGTGCCTAATTGGTACGTGTTTCCAATATGTTTTGACCAAAAATTAAAAAAAAGTTATATAATGATCAGAACAGACACACACACATCAGCAAATGGGAATCGAGTGAATTTTTTGTGTTGTTATGACATAATTACAGCAAATCATACTGTACCAAAATGCAGTTTTCTGAAAAATCCTTAACCTGTGCTGCTAAAGGAACCAAACCTTCATCTACAGTGGGCACAGAAACAGCATGCAGGGTTGCCACAGGCGACTATTTGCTACTATGTTTGACCTTACGCGACTATGGCAACTTTTTTCATTGAAAACAACCCAAAAGCTACTATTTTCGTTAAAGTGGCTACTTTTTTCAAGTCCTGGGGACTCCTTTTTCGTTTATTTTCATTTTTTTTTCATTAAGGTTTACAAACAGTGAATAGTTTTGACGAAAAAATATTATCGTCAAATATTCCGTTTGACGAACGGCATGTTTAGACAATGGAAAAAAGAAAGGAAACACCGAAAATCCACGCAAGTGACATCTCTGGAGATCTTTTTCTCTATCTGGCGTATGTGCAGTACGAACTAAATAAAATATGCACAGTACAGATAAAAAAAAGTTTGGCTTCTGAATTTTGGATATGTCTCTCGCTCTATGATAATTTCTGTTTCTTCGAGACTAATTAGACAGGGGCCTATTGCTAGCGTAAGACCCGTAGTCACGTTCCCTTCACTATTACTCACTCACAAAGATTGTAGAACTTCGTCACTAACTTTACCCTTCGAGTATTAAACTAACAATTCAGTACTCGAAGACTTTACCTGTTTCATACCTGCCAACTTGTAAAGCTTTTGACTGAATTAATCACAAACTATGATTCATTTATATTTTCAGAACTAAAAAGAAAGCTTTAGAACGATCTAATGAGACGCACTTTTCTTCGATATTTATAGTATGTTTTTGTTCCATATTTCATTACTACTATTCTTCTCACAGCACAAGCATAGCAAACGAATTTGGCTTCAAACCATGCGGCTCGTAATGTGACTTTCGCAAACAACGAGAACTTCGTAAGAGCATTGACCAAAGTGTGTGTGTGTGGTGGTGGGGGTGGGGTGCTGTTTAAGAAATGATTGCTAGAATATTCTTTTGAAGCAGAAATTAGCAGTACAACACTTTACTAACGAATTTGGAGTACGAAATATCTTGAATGCAACAATGTTTGCCCTCTTAAATCATAGCACATACAGTAAAACTCCTCTAAGGCGACCACCATCGGTTTTTATGGAAAACTGGCCATTTCGAGGGGTGGTGGCGGAACAGGAGTACTGATTTTTTTTTTTTTTAACTGTTAAATTTAAAATTTAACGATATCCCCAATGCATTGAAAGCGATTGACGGTCCATTTTGCTATTGTGTTACTAGATTACAGACATAAAACATAGCGATAAGGGTTTTTTTTTTTTTTTCTCTGTAAGGAAAAGCAACAAGTCCCGGAAAACCTTCCTTTATTGATAAGCATATTGGTGTTTCTAATAATGAGTCAATCCCTTCACCTGTCTAGTTATAAGGCGCAAGAAAGTGGCCATGTAGAGAAGTTCCACTATATATATTTTTCATAATTAGATGTTCGTTAAGAGATTTTTCTGTGTACACACACAGAGAAAAGTCATTTAAAAGGACAAGGCATCCTATCAGGATTTCTAAGTTAAGCCAACCACCCAAAAAAGAAATCTTACCACAGAAAATCGTGGAATATGTGCATCGGAAGCTCAGGGTACTAAGTTCTTAAAGACGTAAAATTTTAATATTGGACTAGTGGAAGGTACGGCTAACAGGTTTTTGCAGGCGAAATACTTAACTTCGCCCGAGCGCTGGGGAGGGGGGGTCTTTTATAATTACCTTTTGTGCATTATAAGGCGAAATAACATTTTTACAAATCAATTTCATTTAATGACGAGACTGCTTGTTTCGATGGGGGGGGTCTCCCGAGGAGGACTGATCGACGAAATTATACAGCAAAAAAAACTAATAGAAATAAACCTTTTCGTGGAGGCCTTTTGTTACTTTTTGTTTAAAAAACTGGTGTATCACTCAAACTTTTGGAACTGAGATCGCGCGATCTGCAATATTCCATTCCGCTGAAGGAGGGAGATTCAGTTTGGTGGAGGTGTGCCCTTGGTGGCATTTTTTGGAATTTTTTCGGAATTTCGTGATCAAGGTGCGAGATTTTTGGCTGACCTTCGTGTCTTTAATGGAAAGAACCAAACGGCTACCATAGCGCCCTCTGGTGATCTTTTTCTGGACTTTTTTGTTTTAAACTGGCCATCTCCAAAATTCTGGAGCTGGGATCGTATCTGCCACAAAGTTCGATCTCATCAAGCGGGGGAGATTCTAATTTTAAATAGATTTTATGTGTTGAATTAAATTTATATTTGATTAATTTAAAACTTGCTAATTTTAATTATTATCCTTAGTCTATTTGTATTATCTTGTTTAGTGTTAACAGGGTGTTTATATATCTAGAAAACCCGAAAAAGTCAGGGAATCTTGAAATACAAAGGCCAAAGTCGGAGAAATTTGAAATTCATTGTTATAATAAATAGCTTATTAAAATAATTTTCCTGAACTGTGCTTTTCGTACCACATTGCATACTAAAAGTTTTGAAAAACTTGTACTTTTGACTAAATTTCTTCCAAAACTTATCCTTTTGCACCAAAACTAATATAATTTATAGAAAATTAAGCCCATATATTTCTCAGGAGAAAATGTTTGCCAAATATGTAACTAAAACTTGGAAAAAAAAAGTTTTTAGCTAAATTATCCAATCTGTAAGGAATTTTTATCATACTAATCCCCTTTCCCTTATATATAGTTATACACACTTTAAATGGAATAGAAGATAAAGTATCAGCTTTTCGATTGGGTAGTTAAATTCTTTTATAATGAAATAAAAAAAAGACTGAATGAAAAATTTTAGTTCATGAAAATTTTTAGTATAAAGAAATCCGTTTTTTTAATTTAGGCTTTGGGGTTTGTGTTAAGGAATTTTATGGTCTTGCAACTAGTAGTGTAGCTACGCTTCATGGGTTTGTTTGTTTGGCTTTTTTATGGCGCAAGAGCATCTGGGCTATACTGCGCCAAAGCTTCATGGGGTCCGGGAGCAGATGATTATTTGGGCCCCCTTATGGGCGTCAGTAGTAGTCAGGGGGCACAGGGTCAGTCCCCCCTACGAATAAAAATTGTAGTGCATTTTGGTATATTTTAGTGCTAATTAATATATAACTTTTATATAAATAATGTTTAACATACGGTACAAGTACAAATAAACAACAGCAAAATAATAAAATGAAGCCAAAACGAACAATAATAATGTTAAGGGTTTTGGGGTAGTCCTCCCTCCACCCAATTTGATGGTTTGTTTTATCAAATTCCGAATGTAAACATGAATTATGAATGGCAGTTTGAAAGGCGGCTACCAAATATGAGTTAAATTTAAAAAAAAATATATATATATATATATATCATCATCATCATATTCAACCATTATCTATCCACTGCTGGATGAAGGTCTCTCCAAATGCTTTCCACACAAGTCTATCCTGGGCCATTCGTTTCCACGTCACCCCAACCTGTTTTCTTATTTCATCCACCCATCTAGTTTGAGGACGTTTTCTAGGTCTTCGGTGGTCTCTTGGAATCCAGTTCAGAATTTCTGTTGTCCATCGTTGATCAGTTCTTCTTGCAATATGCCCAGCCCATCGCCATTTCAGCCCTTTTACTTTAACAATGATGTCCTCTACTCTAGTTTGCTCTCTCACCCAAGTGTTTCTTTTTCGATCTCTCCTAGTTATTCCAAGCATGCACCTCTCCATGCTCCTTTGCGTTGTCTGTAACTTTCGTATTGCTCCAACTGTTAGACTCCATGTCTCTGATCCATAAGAGAGGACTGGCAATACACACTGGTTGAAGACCTTTCTTTTTAGACACAAAGGCAATTTCCCCTTCAGGATAAAACTGTTTCTTCCAAATGCACTCCAGCCAAGTTTAATACGTCTGTTGAGTTCTTTCATAATGTTGCCATCCATTGAAATCAGCTGGCCAAGGTAAATATATGAATCAGCAATTTCTAGCTCAATGTTGTCAACTTGTATTTTTGTTTCCTCTACAAAATTATTGAACATGATCTTAGTTTTTTGTAGGTTCATCTTGAGTCCAACTTCTTTACTTCTAGTTGAGAGCTCCTGTACCATGTCTTGGAGTTCTGATGGGTTCGTTGAAAAAATAACAATGTCATCAGCAAACCGCAAATGATTTAAATATTCACCATTTATTTTTATTCCCTTGTTATTCCAATTTATCAGCTGAAAAATCATCTGTAAAGCTGAAGTAAAAAGTTTTGGAGAAATGGTATCTCCCTGCCTCACACCTTTACCAATTTTGATAGTTTTGGTATCTTTATGTAACCGAAATTTTGCACTTGCATTTTTATACACACGTTTCACCATGTCAATGTACACATCCTCAATGTCTGTTGATCTTAAAGAGTTGATGACTGCTGATGTTTTAATAGAGTCAAAGGCCTTCTCATAGTCAATAAATGCAACACACAATGGAAGTTCATATTCATGTGTTCTTTCAATTAATTCTCTTAATACTTGAATATGGTCCACTGTACTGAATCCACTTCGAAATCCAGCTTGTTCTCTTGGTTGAGCTGCATCTAATTTTTTCTGCAGGCGATGTGTTAGCACTTTTGTGAAGATTTTATAAATAGCAGGTAACAAGCTAATTGGTCGGTAATTTTTCAAATCCTCTTTATCACCTTTTTTATGCAAAAGAATTACTGTTGCAGAATCCCATTGGTTTGGTATGTTACCGCTGTTAAGACATTTGGTAAAGAATTTTGCAAGTATGTCTTCTACATATTCTCCAGCTTCTTTTAGGATATCTAATGTAATACCATCATCGCCAGGGGCTCTTCCTTTCTTCATACTTTTTATTGCAAATGAAACTTCTTCTTTTAAGATTTTAGGAGCTGTTCCTTCGACTATTTCAGTGTCTTCGTTTAATCCACTGTTACTTTCATATAGTTTTTTGTAGAATTCTTCAACTCTTCTAAGTATTTCTTCCCTATTTCTTGTTACGGTGCCATCCTCTCCTTTTAATGCAATGATGTGTTTCTTCCCAACAGATAAACTTCCTTTAACAACCCTAAGGCTCTTGTTATTTTCAATGGCCTTCCTTACTAGGCCTTCCACAGTATATATATGTTATATAAACCACACAGGGATTTTGTGCGGTCCCTGATGAAGAACAAAATTCTTGGTATTGTTTAATCTTTTACTCCTCTTCACGTTTTACTACTACATGTCAATTTTTATTCTGAGATGTTTCTACTACTTAAATTTAC
>QLNU02015270.1:126032321-126042544 GCA_006491805.2 Dysdera silvatica
TGCCAATATTGACGACAACTCTTCCGAAACAATATGCAAATGCCTACAACCAGAATACAGCAAATTTGTGGATAAATACCACAAACACATATGTACCGGTGATCTTAATATCATCAACAACCCCAACCTACGTTTAATAATGCTTAATGGTTCTAATTTCAGACCAATGCCAAATATCAGCAAAGAGCGCTTCATTCAAAGCATCAACAGAGACATGTTAAAATTCTGCATAAAATAAGCTCTAAATATTCTTTACCTACAGAATGTTTTTCTGAATGGATTAGTAACATAGTCACACGAGCTCGAAAAAGAATTTTGGGTCTTCGATCAAACAATTACTCAAATATCAACTCTCGCACCATTCACAAAGACATCATAGAGCTCAAAAAATCCTTTATCATCACCAGTGTCGATAAAGCCAAAAGAAACTATGCTATCGTATGCAAAAAATTCTACCATGATATAATTCTAAACGAACTTAACAACTCCTCTACCTACAAGTTATCTAAAGACAACCCATCCACCATAATGAAGCGCAACATTGCATTCAATAAATTACTAAAAGTACCGCATCATAATACAGTCTTTCCATATATGTTTGCCACTGTCAAATTCCACAAAAATCCCACTAAATTCCGTTTCGTTACTTCATGCGTTAACTGCTATAACCATAATGCCAATAGCACCTTCTTTCAACTACTAAGAAAGATATTACAAGAAATCCATAAGAACAAAGAAAACACCATTTTTGTCAAGAACAATACACCTGTCATCAACTACATTAACAACAACAACAACAATATTTCTGCAATCAACACATACGATTTTGAAAACCTCTTCACCAGTATTCCCCTGGACAAGTTAAAATACGTCCTCAACGAATATTATAATAATTTCTCACACCACCCGAACATTGATGAAAATCAGTGGAACAACATTGTAAACTTCTGCATTTTCAATAACTGCATTTCTGATGGCAAGCACATCTACAAACAAATATGCGGTATTCCACAAGGAAGTAACTTCTCTTCTATTTTAGCGGATCTATTCTTACACCATTATGAAAAAAATAATAGTGCTATTTTGTGTAACGCATTCAGATACATAGATGACATCATAACTTTCGATAACCACAGTTTCAGTGCTAAACACCTTGATACATATCCCGAAGAGCTTATACCGAAAAAGACGTCAGAGGACAGCACCAAAGCAAACTTCCTTGATTTACATATTACCATTATTAAAGACCACGTCAATTGCACCATATTCGATAAACGTAGTTGTTTTAATTTCAAGGTGAACTTCCTCACTAAATGGAACAGCAATATCTCTATAGGTGTTCAACGAAATATTTTGATTACACATTGTGTTCGCATTTCCAAAATATGTAACAATATTAACGATACTACCAACAGTCTCATATGTTTCTTTACTTCATTAAAAAACAACAATTTTCCCATAAATTTCTGCTTACGCTACCTTAAAGTTATCCTCGCTAACCTTAAACGTAAAAAAAATTTTAATATAAAGTTGCGCCATATATTTGGCTAATAATTCTTTCCCTTACATTTTCACAAACCTCTTCTCCTTTTATCTTCATTTTTCCTTTTAGCTATTTTCCTCACCCTTCTTTAACTTCATTTATAGCCAAATTCTCTAACCTCCCTCTTGTTTGGCGCCAAACTGTCACCATTACTAAATGATTCTGCCAATAACACCCTCTGCCCCCCTCTCTCTCCCTTTCTTTCAAATGTCAAAACACAAGGTCATGAAGCCCAACGTACCCTTGTAAGTACATGTACATTTTATTATATATTTATGTATTTGAATATTTCTTGTTAACAGCAATGATCTGTAGAGTGATGTCGGGAATAGAACGCCTTTGGGCCGTTTGACAGTGTTTTTCGGGGTTTTAGTCGAACGGTTTATTGGCGTTTCAGAAACATTGTCTTGAAGATCTTATATATTGTGTCCGGCATGCGTGTATAACCGTTCCCTTGAAAAAGATTGTACATGCATGCCTAGGTTCAATATATTGTCATATAATTTCAATCTTCACTCTCGTCACTAGCCCGTTATTATTAATCGTAAAATTGTCTATTCATTTATACTTTCACTACACAGGAATGTATATTTTGTAATTGTGGTATGATGTACATACATTTACACCTATTAATAACCTTCATTTACTCGCTTGATTTTCTACATTTTGATTTATATTTATGTTTACATTATCTACTATTTCCTATTTATATAATTTTATCATATTGATTGCTGCTGCTTCATGCGCGCTCTTCATTGATAAACTTGTTTGTATTTTTATTTTACTGCTTACTATTGTTTTTTATTTGTTTTCATTTCTCACCAATCTATTTGCTTGATTTTCTACATTTTCATTTATATTTACATTATCTACCATTTTTCATATATATATATATATATATATATATACACACACATATATATATACATACACATATATATACATACATACATACATATATATATATATACATATATATATTATATGTACATACATATGGGGGGGGCAGAAGGTGCTTGAGCCCTCCCCTAGCTGTTTAAAAATTTGATTTGCCCGAACCTGCTATGCATTTACTTTCAAAAGTTTTACAGTCACATTTTAAAATAAGGTACTGGGGACACTGCAAAACAATCTCACCATGCCAAGCGCCAACTAACGTCGCCAAAACTCCTCCTATACTCTTAAAACTGACCAAGGAATTTTTGGGCATGGTAGAAGTGTACATGTGCATCTTTCGTCTCCTAGGTAGTATGTTTTGCGGGAGGGGAGAGGAGGTTCTTTTTTATTTTTTTAGAAATGTATCTGTTAAAAAATTTTTTTCCTATATTAGTCGAGGAAGACTTGAAATTTTGTTTGAGTAGTTGAATGAAGTGTGCATGCGTGTCATTCCCCTCATAGGTAGCGTGTTTTGGGTGGAGGAGGAAAGGAGATCCTTTATTATTTTTTAAAAAACATACCTGTTAGAAAATTTCTGTTTCCTTCATTAGTAAAGTGTAAGTGGAGGAAGACTTGAAGTTATGCTGGAGTAGTTGAATTACTAATTATTACCGATGATGATGTCATCGCTGTGGGCCATACCCTTGTAAAGCAGGTTGCCCTTGTAGCATCCCCTCTAGCCATTTTTGTTCTGCTGATAGCTTTGTGTAGGAATTGCATAGGAATATGAATAAATGACTGAATTAGTTTTTTTTCCACGGACGAGCCAAGAGGACATCAATATGTTATCGAATAGCATTGCCTCCAGCCATTTTACTTCTCCTAGTAGCATTGTATAAGCCGTAAAGCAACGTAGAAATAAGAGTAAAAATGGATTTTGTTTTTGTTATTTAAGAATTAATCAGTACATACGTGAATTAGAAGGGTTTTTAGATGACAATTACAAGGTAGCATTGTATAAGCCATAAAGCAACATAGGGGGAACACTGCATATTAAAGTCTTGTCACCAAGTGGATTTGAAATGTGGCCAAAACTCACGCTATGCTCTAAAAATGAAGGGAAACAATTTTTGAAGCGTAGCTCCACCACTTTCATGTGTGCAGAATAGATGAGAGTTTCCATGATTTTTCGTATATAGTTTTTTCCTGGTAATTTTGTTTTATATTTAATTAGTATCCTACCTGAATCAATGAAGAGTAACTGGGAGAGACACTCCGCTTTGGGGGAAGCCCTTTGCAGCCCATTCAGATAGTATTCAAGTTAGGGCTGAATTAGTAGCGTGTTAATTCAGTATTTGCCTGTAAATTTTTATTATTAAATAATTTTATCTTCTCTTCACATTTGTGTTACTAATACTATGAGGCATTCAAACCATCTTTCATAACCCATTGAATGACACTTTCCTTTCATTCGTTATCTGAAGATGAGAGACATGGAAAATGCAAATGATGGCGGTGATAGAGATGCTAAAGTGAGATGACGTCACACATGCAACGACTGCAGATTTGAAGGGGAGAGAAAATGGAATGCATTAATATAATTAAAGAAGTAATGTAGGTAAGGACTTCATACAAAATGATTAAATAAAGAATAAACATACAGGGGATTATCCCTAGCCATTAAGTAAAAGCAAAAACTCGGAATGCTACTCCATCATGGCAAAACTTGAGACGGAAGTTGGCACTATTGGCGACAGAGGCAAGTCTTTAATATGCAGTATGGCCCAACATAGAAATAAGAGCAAAAATGGATTATTTTTTTTATTTAAGAATTAATCAGTATATACGTGAATTAGTGGAAGGGTTTTTAGATAACAAGGATATCATAAAGTTACGATTAAGTACAGCGATGACGATGAAGATTGTGACGTTGTGCTAATGGAAAAGTACCCGTTCGTTTTCACATGTTCCAAAACTATAGGTGAGTTTTTACAGTACATTTCTAAAAATTTCCGGGCTAATCCATCATGGCATTACAACAGGAAATCGCGGCAAGCAGAAATGAAGTTGGTGTCATTGGCAACCAAATGGTGAAATTGTTATGCAGTGACGCCAAGGTACTTGTTTTTTAGCTCATTACTAATTGTCAAGCAGTATCAATTATTTTTGTAGCGTTTTGGTATCTTGTACATTCACTAAAATTCTCGACAGCTTTGAGAAGGAGGTAATAATTTTTCTCAGTCCCCACCTTCTAGAAGTACTCGTATGGATGCCTATGCATATATGTATATATAAGGCCTGTCCTAAAATGATAGGGCCATAATGGAAATTCACCGAATATTTAATTCAATATTAGCTATAAGAAAAATGACAAGTTCAAAATAAAGGTGTTACAAAGGAATTATTAAAACATAGAAAAATAGAGAAATGACTATATATTTCTCGCATGAAGAGGCACAGTAACAAACGTAAACATCAGCCAGTGTCCCAAAATGATGTAACAGACACATCGTACTTCAAGTGTTAAAACATGCGGAAAGAAGTCCGTAACCTATGAATTACCATGCTTACTGATAATTTTAAACACACGTGTTGGCATGGACTTTATGAGGTTTGAGCACTGTTCGCAAGATGTGTCATGCCGTAAAGCAATGATGGCATATGTAAGGTCAGTTTTATTATTGAACATGTGGCCATTGTTATAAAAAACATGTGCAATGAACCCTCAGATGTCTCCATGGAGTTCAACTCAGGAGAATATGATGGGGGCTAGTCCATAACTGCAATCCCATTATGCAAAAGAAACCATCTCCAAGTGCTATTTGCTACATGGGGTGGTGCATTATTTTTCTGATCCATAGATGTGGAAACCTTAAATATAAGGCAAATATATGTTTTTGCATGTTATTCGGTATATGTGCTTCAACAACACCTTTTTACAGCACCGAGTGCTTGCTTTTTTTTACCACTATGGACATATACCGTTAATTTGGAAGATTAAAATAAACTAAATCACTTTTACAAAGGAGAAAGGTTAGATACATGAGAAGAGGGGTAAAAAGAATGTAAAGCCAGTATCCCCCTCCCCCCCCACTCTCTAGCTGGGCAATGGCAGATCCAGAAATCTTTCGAGAGGGCGGTGCTGTTTGTTCCAGATTCCTATTTTATCTAAGTGTCCGGTACTTTTCATTTTCCATGATATAATCCATGTTGGGGGGAAGGGGGGAGTGATAGCCCCATCACCCACCCCCTTGGATTTGACAGTGCTGATTGGATCCATCAGTGTTGGATTGATCTTGACAATGTTTGTCCTTCTCTTCTTCTCATGGTATCTATTTTACTTTTTCTTAACATAGTCATTATGAGTGAAAAATTTTGATTTATTGTGAAAATTTTTTCGTTACATAGATTTGTTTATATACAGAAAGTTTTTTTATGTAATGACAAACCATAAGAATTCACAGGAACTTTGATATATATAAAGATTTTCAATATATGGAAATTCGATATATAGATGTTCAACCACATATCCCAAATTATGTATTCTTGAAAATATGTGTATGTACAGATTCTTTATCCTCAGAAATAATCAGCATTTTGTAATACAACTTACTAATTATAAATATTGTAATCCAATGTCTAAAAATTAAGTTTGTTTTTTTGTATTTTAGAAATCTGATAACCAACCATTTTCATATTTGTATTTTCATCTAAAGCAAGCAACAGTGCATAGCAAAAGTCACACTGAAGAAAATGACTTTTACAAAAACTTATCAATTACTAGTGTAGCTGCAGTTGCTGGCATCAAAATCAACAGGAAATTGCAGTCCCTTAATTTCAGTTCTGCAGAAAAAAACACAAAATATTTAGATATAACTAATGCTGCAAGGAACGATGCTGATTTCAATGTTGAAATGAAGGTTTCCCCATGGAATTTGGCTGCAAGCTGGGTGAAACCGTATGAAATACATCCTCAGAATATACCTGAACTTGGCTATGTGTTACATTCCATGGCAACAAGTAGTATTACGTATGCAGGTATTGGATATAAAGGAACTCAATTGAAGATTATGATGAAATTGAGTGGAGGACAAGAAGTTATATTTAAACCTATGCGGTAAGTTTTGCACACTAGATAATTTTATTATGTCTGTTCTAATGTTCCTTCCTCCTTATTGTTTTAGAATTACAGGAATTTTACATTAAGAGGTACATTGGTAATGATTGTTATCCTATTTTTCATTGTTGTTTTTGCTAATTTCTATTATATGTACAATTTTCCATGTGAGCTTTTCTTATTTTCATTTTTAATCCATCTTCAAAATATTTTTCTTGCATATTTCTTAACTCCTCTGTGCTTTTTACTACTATAATTTCATTTTTTATTCTAAACTGTTTCTACTACTATAATTTACTTGGTTTTAATATACATTTAAGTGTAGTGTATTTATGTATTTGAAGGTACTATATGTCACAAGCATACTAAAATTTTGCTATATATATATATATAAAATACATGTTCACCAATATGAATTAAAAAAATCCAACAGAGGATTTATTATTAAAAATAATAAGTAATATACAATTAAAAATAGAAACTAGAGAAATATCACATGGTTTTTCCTTGATCTTAGTAAAGCCTCTGATTTAATAAATAGAGATATATTAAAAGAAAAACTACTTAATTTGGGAATACAGGGAAAAACATTTAACCTTATAAAAAATTATTTTAAAGATCGTTACCAAATTTTTAAAATTGATGATGGGTCATCTAAAAAACTGATTGATTTAAGAGGTCTCTAACAAGAAACAGTACTTGGACCGCTATTTTTTTACTGGCAATAAATGATTTAATGTATTTAGATGGTAATATATTATTATTAGCAGACGATTTAAATGGGTCGAATGTTGAATTGCTTACAAATATAATAAAGGCTAGATTAAATTTATTTCAGCAATGGTTTAATGACAACGATCTTATAGTTAATACTGAAAAACTAAGTATACAATATTTCATGTAAATTATAACAAAATAAACAACGTTGAAAATCAAAATATAATGAAAAAACACTAAAAAGAGTTAAATCAATGAAATTTCTATGTATTAAATTACACGAAAAACTTTTATGGAATGAACAAATAGATGATATAAATAAAAAAAATGAGAATAAATGGACTAATAACAATATTAAATAATAAACTAACTGTAACCCATGACAGTCACGCAGCTAAATGTTACATAAGGACGTGCACAGGGTTCTGAACACCCCAGCAGTACTTTCTGTCTTACCACTAATTTTAAAGACGTAAATGTTGATTTATTTGAAGCAAACTTTGATTTATTGCTGTTGAACTGTGAATGAAAACATATCCTATGATACAAAAATTACATTTGGATTGTTTATATTATGACTGTTTAAAGTCTTACTTACATCTAACTGTAACAGTTATAACAAGTAATTTCCGAATGTTCCTGACAAATATTCTTCTTGCATTTACTATACAATGCTTTAGTTTTCCTGTCCTTTGATCGTGGACACATGAAACGTTGTCCATAAGTACCTTTGTGCCTCTTAGGAGGTGGCCTTCTGATGCTCTGGGCTGGTTGGTTGGTGTCGTATCCCCCATAGAATCATAATTCATGGTGTGCTTGTATAGTCTTTGCAATGGCAATAAAGGAGTATAAATCTTCTTCTGTAGGATAGTTTAAGAGGTGAAGGCCTGCAGCTACTGCAGGGCAGTCGAAAACATGATGTGGTGTAAGTTCCTCGTCGAGGCAGCTGCCACAGTTTTGATATTTTTTAGTCCCATCTGCAGAAATTTTCATGTTTTTATGATGTTTTGTTCTTAGTCTGATGAGAGTGGCGGCTGTCTTCCTGTCAATGTCAAGGTTAGTTATTTGATCATGGGTCTTGATTTTCAAGGGGGTGAATAGTCTTGACCTTGCAAAAGCATTTGCGTCTGCCAGCGAAATTGGGGTTGTTGTATTTTGGTTGAGATCTCTGGCACTTTTAGCCAAAGAATCAGCAATTTCGTTGAACTCAAGGTTCACATGGGCAGGAATCCATTGCATGAAGCATTTTTTCTGGAGACGGTGAAGTTGTCTAAGAAAGCAGGATGCTATTCAGGTTGCTCTGGGGTCATCTGGCGATATTTCTTTCAGTGCTTTTGGGAGCATTGGTTTCGTTGCTTAGATCTTCACATGCTCTATTAAGAGACTGAAAACAAGATGTTTCAGGAAAAGCCTTTGCTTTTTTTTTATATTGTTCAGGTGGTTGCTTAGTTGACATTAGAAGTGCTCTATCATTTTTTCTAGAATTTACTACCGAGGTGTATTGCCGATCATAAAACTCACAAAATTTTTTACCACCTGGAAAAAGTTTCCTCACTACTCAACAGCGCAAACTGGCATAATGTGATGTACAACACCTCCGACCCCAACAAGGCTTACGATATTTTCACAAAAGGGGTCTCTGATGTTTTAAAAACTCTGAATATTTAATGTCCAACAAACGCACTCCAAGAAAGCCTTGGATCACAGGAGGTATCCCGAAATCCATCATCAATAGGGATCGGCTTCATGCTAAATACAGGAACAGTTCTTTTAACCCTCTCTTAAAATCAAAATATATATCTTATCGTAATTTGTTAACTACAATCCTGAGAGTAGCCAAAAGGAACTACTTTGATGCGAAGTTTAAAATCTCACTCGGAGACAACAAATCTACGTGGAAAACAATTTACGAGGCCCTAAACCGCAAAAAAAAAAAAAAATCTCACCCCCGAAAAAATGAATGCCTTTGGCACAGAACTCCACACAACCAACATAATTGCCAACGCTTTCAATTAACTTTTTGCAAATGATCCCCCTTCCAACAGTAGCCCCACTCCCCCACACCTACCAGAAGCTGCTTCTGAAACACTCCCCTCTGCCGGGTCTTCTTTCTTCCTTAAACCAGTGAGCAGAAACGAGGTCAAGCCTTCTATTAATGCTCTTAGTTCCAAGTCCACAGGACTAGATAACATCCCACTGCATATTGTAAAAGGTAGATGTCTTTGAAAATGCCATTGCACATTTAATTAATCTTAGCTTCGAAGAAGGTATTTTCCCCTCAAAACTTAAGATGGCAAAAATCACTCCTATTTTTAAAAAAGGCGACCCATCTGACATTCAGAATTATCGTCCAATTTCTATCCTTCCAGTTATTAGCAAAATTTTTGAAAAGGCTTTACACAGTAAACTTGAATCATATTTCGAAAGCAAAAACTTACTTTACAAACATCAATTCGGCTTTCGAAAACACAGGTCAACAACTACCGCCCTCCTTAATATTAAAGAGATGATTTCTGACGAAATCAGAGCTCACAACTGGTCCCTTTTCCCCTAAAAGTCCTTTTTTTTTTATGCTGGTCTGTTTTTTCCCTATTGGCAAAAAAATACTTCCCATTTTTGTTTTTACTTGAGGAAAAAAATAAAGCATTTTCGGACTCCCTTAGGATTGATATCTTTTGCAAGTAGATGTTTCTAATTATTACGAAGTTGGCCATTTTATGGCTAAAAATAGCTATTTTATAGCTAAAGATAGCTATTTTATAATCCAGAAAATTAACTGCTTTGCAGCTACTTATGGTTTGGCTAAATAAGCAAAACACTCTTCCTTCTGTGAGCAAATGGTTATTGGGAAAGGTAGTTGCCCAAAGGTGGGGGGCTTACATTCCCAGGCAGATGGGGCTGCCAAGTGAGCTTGACTGCCAAAGGGCAGAGGGGGGGGAAGTCGATCTAGACAGGTGTACAGGGATGCAC
>QLNU02015270.1:126051178-126069685 GCA_006491805.2 Dysdera silvatica
TGAGTTTATTGTAACAGTATATTATTTATAGTATATTACTTACAGTAAGTGTAACAGTGACATTAATGTTTCTGCATTAAAATTTTTGAATTAATTATTGACTAGGAAATTTGGGGTCCCTTTTGTTCCTTTTTTTTAAGAAATTATGGTCTCTTTGGGTCTTCCCCTTTTTTCTAAAGAATTATGGTCCCTTTTTTTACCTAGGGACAAAGCTAAAATCTGTTGTGAGCCCTGCGAAATAGACAAAAGCAATTTTGTAATAGGAATGCAAAGAGATCTCCAAAGAGCGTTTGAAAATGTTAAGCATGACATTTTACTGACGAAATTGGAACGGTATGGTATTCGGGGTACACCTCTAAAATTACTGAACAGCTACCTTTTCAATAGGCAACAGCAAGTTTTTATATGTAAAATTCCCTGAACTCGCAAAACTATTTCTGTTGGTTGTACCACAAGGAAGCTGTTTAGCTCCGCTTTTCTTCCTTCTTTACATCAACGATTTGCCCCAAGCTGTCCTGAATATTTAGCTGTTTTTATATGTTGGTAAATGAAAGATGCGACACTTCTGATCTCTGGAAGAAATATCGAAGATGTGCGAAAAGTCAACTACAATTTAGAAAATATCTCATTCTGGCTTTACGTTAACAAACTAGAGCTAAACATTGCAAAATCTAACTACGTTATCTTCCATTCCCGGCAAAAAATATTACCTAACAGTTCTCCTATTACTTTCCGCAACTCCATCCTTCAGGAAACGAAATCAGCCAAACTTCTTGGAGTAATTTTCGATTCAAATTTAACCTGGAAAGAACACATTAACGATCTCACCAATTCTCTTAGCAGTCTCCTGGGAATATTTTCGAAACTCAGACATGTCGTTCCTCAATATATCCTAATGATTCTATACCACTCTTTATTTTATTCAAAACTTACCTACTGTCTTGAGGTCTGGGGAATCACATATTTTACCACCCTTCGGCAGTTGATAAGAGCGCAAAAAATGCTTATGCGAATAGTTAACTTTGCAGGCTTCCATGAACACGCTGGCCAACTTTTTAAATTATGGCGCATTCTTCCTTTCACTCTGTTAATAAACTACAAACTTGCGCTCCTTATGTACAAAGTCACTAAAGGTGATCTAGTTTTATCCTTCACCATTTCACAGACAACGCATGAATATAATACAGGACGAAGTCAGAATACCATGGACTTGTACAAACTATAAAATCCACAGCATCTCCGTTACGGGTTCTAAAATCTGGAATTCGATCCCTCAAGAATTTAAAGCCCTGTCTTTTCACGCCTTTAAAGCCAAAATCTTTGATTAGTACATTAATCAGGTGTGCTCTGCCTGCTCCTCCTGCCTTCCCCCCCTCTCTCTCTCTCCATTTAGTCTTCAGCTCCCCCTTTCCCTCTTTCCCCCTGCTCTTCCTTTTCTATCTTTTCTTTTATCTGCCTTTCCTTATAAATGTCCTCTAAAAGTGCATCTGCAACGATCCACTCAAAATTCGTTAACAGTTGTTTACTGCTTTGTTTCTCTTACTACTTCTCCTGGTCCTGATTACAGCAAAAAATAATCTTGCTCTGCAGCTCACGACAACTCCACCTTTGTACCACTCTTCAGCCTTCACTTGTAACGTCTTCGAGTCAAGACTGTGCTCATAAACTCTGTTAATGTGATATTCCAATGAATGTAAATTTTGTAATAACGATGTGGATTTGTAACTGTGAATCAATATCTTTGTTGTTTTTTGCAGAATACGAGAAATCTCTTGCTTTTTCTACCGGAAAGAGAGCCCCGTTACTAGCATCGCTACTGTTCTCTTTCCGTTTCCCAAGCAAATCGTTTTTATAGTCTCCTGCGGTATAAAATAATAAGGAATAAAGTATTATTATTATGGCAGCAGTATTTATTACTGTAAAAAATCATCATTGGCCACCTGTAACAAATTCTTACAGCAGTCTAACTTTCAGCCATTTCATCCATAATATCTACTACCCCTTTTTTATATTGTAGAAGGTAATTATTTCTGGCTTTTTAGAATCTCCTGTGGAATTGTTAATAGTGTCATCATTGTAGTCACAATGCATCAGCATTGTAAAGAGTAAGAGTATGCATACCCCCTCCCCCCTTTTTTTTGGTATACATACAACGCAATTGTGGTATCTTCCTGAAAACCGAATAATGTTGAATGCATATCACAATTTCTTTAAGCAATGAATTCGGGTAGACTTTTTTGTTTATTTTTTTTTAGGAGTATCACCGACAGAATTTTTTTTTTGTCAACAGCTTCTTAGCGAATTCATAACTAGTGAACCAGTTGTCAATAGTCAAATTTTGACCAGAATTATATAGAGTTGTCAATAATCGTTTGACAACTGCACTTGGACTATTGTTTATTTTGTAAGGACCTTCTGGTTGCTTTCCTGGGTAAATTTCCATATTCCATATAAAAATGTTTTAAAATCAACTAGTGCAAATATTTTCAATCTATATTTAGCTGGCTTATGGGGGATGTATTGTCAGAAAACACATTTCCCTCTGAAAGCTTCTAACTTTTTATCAATTATGATGTGTTCGCATGTTTCACGACGGTTTTTATTGAAGTTTTCAAAAATTAACCTCACAGGAGCAAGTTTATCTGATTCTCTTCTTACAGCATGGTTTTGTCAAGATAGACAATGGAACCAGAATCTTCCTAGGAAGTTACTTCTATTGCTAAAGTCATTAACCCTTTGACTATGAATTTTAATTTTTTTTTAATTTCTGAATTTTTTCCCCCACAGTAGGAATATATATTTCTTCTATAAAATTTTCTTCCCAGTAGGAATTTTAAAAATCTTAGTGGGACATATATGTCCCGTAAGGAGTTAAAGGGTTAAAAGGAAATCATTATAAATCTAATCATATTTCAAGAAGAAACCAAAAGATTAAGACATCTATTCAATAACACTGGGCAATGCTGAAATTGCTTCTGAACGGGAAGTCTACAATTCTGTATGAAATCAACCCACTGAACACGATTATCACCATGAAAAAACTTCATTGGCTCTTGTTTTGGATATGCAGCTAATGGAATGTTGGAAATTTGTGATTTTTAGGAAAATAATAGGTATAATGAGTAATAAATTTTTTTGTTACTATTAATAAATTTATGATAAATATAATAAATGTTCGAGCAAATTTATATTAAAATAGCACTCCAGTAAAACTATAAGAACTTCTGTTTTGTACAGCGTTTTTCATACCCATTAGGCAATGTCAAACCAATAAGTATTGCATCATTGAGTGAGTGAGAAGTTTGGAGTCTCTACGACATCCTGTGTATTATGCAATATGATGCAATCCTTTCATTTTTAACAGTCCAGCGATAAAGAGCTCAGTCAATTTGTATCCTTTTCTTCATTGGTGAGTGTACTCTCATGATAGTAGCCTTTTAAAGTGATCCTTTTATTGTGACATTAAGTAGCTATGTTGTGTGCGTGTGTTAATAAGGTGGATAACTTTAGCTATATTGTCAGTGAAGTGACATTTGCTGCACATAAAAAGTCCATCACTACGGTTGTTAAAAAAGATTATCATTTGTATCTTGGCTGCATCATAGATGACCAGGATAAGAACTGGGCTCCACATGTTTGTTGCCGCAAATATACAACAAATCTTTCACAGTGGCTGAATAGCAAAAGAAAGACGATGGGTTTTGCTATTTCCATGATTTGTAGAGGATCCACAAATAACATAAATCACTGTTATTTCTGTATGGTGCCATCAGTGGCTGGAGGTATCACAAAGAAAAAGAAATAAATTATCCAATATCCAAATGTACCTTCTGCTGTACTATCTGTACCTCACTCTAAAGACCTACCCATTCCCAAGCCTCTGACAGATTTTGTTATCAATTTAGATGAGGTCCAGGAAGATGATGTGCGTAATCCAAAACCGTTAACGTCACGGGTTGATGAATGCGATGACGAATATGCATCTTCTGATTCTATGCCACACAAAATTACATCAGAGGAACTGAACGACCTTGTTCGTGATTTGAATTTAACCAAAGCCAAAACAAAGATGTTAGCGTCAAGCCTTCGTCAATGGAATTTTCTAGAACAAAATGTTCAAGTGACTTAGTTTCGTCACCAACAATTCGAGCAATTCTTCCAAAAAACTGAAGGCTTTGTGTTCTGTTGCAATATTGACATTCTAATGCAAGTACTTTTTTAACACATGCTACACAAGAATGGCATTTATTTATAGACTCTTCCAAGTTGAGTCTTAAAATGGTTTTACCACACAATGGGAATCAACTACCATCCATTCTAATTGCACATGCGGTGTACATGAAAGAAACCTCTAATAACCTTTAACAGCTGTTAGATACAATTACAAAAAGTATGGTTGGCTAATCTGTGCTGACTTGAAGGTTGTGCCTCTGTTAATGGGCCTTCAGCGGGGAGATACAAAGCACTGCTGTTTTCTTTGTCAATGGGATAGCCGAGATATATATGTTTGCATTACATCGAGGGAGACTGACCTCCTAGGACGTTTTTGACACTTGGACAAATGATTGTTCAGAATACACCACTGACAAATCTGCATAAAATCATACTACTCCCTCTGTACCTAAAACTCAGCATGTTAAGCAATTGGTTAAAGCCATGGACAAAACTAAACCAGGATTCAAATACTTGCTTGAAAAATTCCCTTGAATGAACGAAACAAAAATAAAAGAGGGAATTTTTGTGGGTCCTCAGATCAGACAGCCACTTCAAGATTCACAATTTGAAGACCTACTTCAGTGTGATGGAAAAGAAGTGTAGGATGCCTTTTGTCAAGTATGAACAAACTTCCTTGGTAATTACAGGGGTGAAAATTATGATCTCATTACCTACAACAACATTATATGCTAACAACATATTACAAGCTGGCTCCATATCAGAAATTTGGCTGTAATATGTTCTTAAAACTCTACTTCCTGGATTCTCACCTGGAATTCTTGCTGGATAACTGTGGCAACTTTAGCGATGAGCATGGTGAATGTTTCCATCAAGATATGGCCATAATGGAGCGACGATACCAGGGAAAGTGGTGTACTATGATGCTCGCAGATTACCGTTGAACACTCTTCAGAGATGCCCTTGTGGTGGTGTATAACCAAAAGGCAAGGAAGATTAAAACGTCATAAATTGGGAACTGATTTCTGTGCATGAAAAACTCGCATCTCAAAACCAATTTATTGCAAATGTAGAAAAAATATACACCATGTATTTTTAATTGTACTATAATTACACTATTTCTGATCGTATTCACTTAAAAAAAAAGTATATATATACATATATATACAGTAGAACCTCCATATAACGAACTTCTGTATAGCGAAATTCTCTATGGTCATTACATATGAAAGTGTTTCTATATAACAAAATTTTTAACGACCAAAACAGAAAATCAAGTGGTCACGTCAGCTACATTGGGTTCCCTAATATTGTGGGAATACAATACGGTTTTAAGATAAATGGCAAACAAACAGAATGAGGCAAGGGACTTTAAATTCCATAATAAAGGATTTTCTCAAGCGTGTGCACACTCTCTCTCTGTATATAACTACACCTACACCTGGTTGCCCCATACAGTGCGAAACTGCTAGGCTATGAACAGGCCCCAATTGTCCTTGAATACACTGTATTGTTTGAATAGTAGTACTTGTCATTGCTTGTTCGATTACCAGAAATCCAGACCTTGCAAATTTCCCACAGGGGTGCTAACACTTTTATGATGAATCAACACCGCCATTTGTTGTGCAGCAGGATGTTAGAAATTTTTCTACAAAAGCATGAATGTGTATGGAAGAAGCATTAAATACGTTTTCATTTTAAGGTAATAATCGTTCAACTCTCTTTTATACGCATGTATATTTCACACTTAAAAACATCTATTTTTAAATGGTTCAATGTTATTTATGAGAAACAGTCGTTTACTGAAAAACGGGATTTTAATTGTGGTATCATATTGCACTGCCCTGGTTCATGAATACATCGTTTCCACATAGTGAATCTTTTTCATAGAACTGTTCATTTCGTTATATGGAGGTTCTACTGTATATAAATATATGTGTAGATGTACATAAACACTGAAATGAAAATGTCCCGCAAACTAATTTAGAATAATACATTTATATTCAAAATATGCATCTTTCTCATTGAAATAGTAACCAAGTGTTCCTTATCAATTGTCAACCAGTGTACATGCATATTACAAACAAACCGTAGCCAATTAAATTTTTTATAGTCATATTCAGCACATCGAATTCATTAACGATCAGCTATTTTTATCTTGGAAGCATGAACTTCATCAAATTTTGTTGTCCAGCGTAATTATATTTTACTATATCTTACTGTCAAAGACTCTAATTGCATTTCATCTTTTCTGTTTCATCATTAATATTCCATAATTGCATTTTACTCGATCTTGTGACAAAGACTATAACGTAACTTCCTATCATTTATTGTACCATTAATATTCAATAAATCATATTTTACCAGACCTTCCCAAAGATTGCATAATTTTTCATGTCATGTACTTTATCAATAATGTTCAGTGTTTATTTCTTGCTACATCTTGCATAAAAAAAGTATAATTACAATTGAAAATTTTAAGCCATTCCCCATCCAAGAGTTTATCTGAAAAATATTTTATCCTTATATTTCTGTTATTGGAAACGTGTTTTAAACTGAATAAATCTCATTTTTACCAAGTTTTAAATTTTTTTTTTATTTGCAGTTTCAGTTGAATTCCTTATACTCATTAGTTTTGCTGTTTTTAATTATAAAGATCTACATGAATATTAATTATCCAGCTTTATAGCTGGATTGCAGCAGTTGATTTTTAATTAGACCCATATCGTATAATGTATGCATTTACCAATAGATTTTTCAGATACTCTCTCCACTGGCTACTTCGGTAGGGTTCTTAAAAAAAGAAAAATTCCCTTTTCATTGTATTTAATACAACAGGTACTTGTATATACACAGTTTAAACAGTGGCCCCTTAAGTCCCCCTTTTCAAATTTTTTGGTCCCTTGGTCCCTTTTTTTTTTAGTGTTACACTATTTTTAGCAGTGTTAACACTACTGAAAGCCCTGTATTCACTACTAATTGGTATAGGATCACACTGCATTAATCAAATACAGTAAAACCCCTCAGATATGGCCACCCTGCTTTTATGATCAGATAAAACTTCCCCGGCAGAAACTGATTTACAATAACGTATTTTAACCCCCCCACCCCTACTGCTTAGCAGTCACCTTCAGATGTGGACACGGACACTGTTTTCATGATTTATTCCATTAAACCACAGAATCCCTATATTGTCATTCCATAGAACTCCTGTATGGACAAAAGACAAACAAAATTGAACTTGACTACAGCATTCCTCATAACAGAAAACTAAGGATAAACAGGATAAGAGCTAAGTTTGTTGTAGTTGTTGACTGTTCAAGAGAATTTGGGAAAGTTATCCACTGCTGCGGCACTGTTTTCCCAGAAGAGAGATGTTGTAGTAAGAGGAAATAGAATAAGAGCTAAGGAGAATTTTCCCTCTCATTAACAAAGAGTGACAATTGACTCAGATTCGTCCCAATTGAAATAACTAATGCTTAACGAAGAGTTTGATAATAAATAAATCATATAGTGATACTGCACAAAACTAATAAACAATTATCAACACAAAATTATCGCAGTTCAAATTTATTATCGTTTACTCGACTAGTAAACAGGACTTGTAAGCGTAATGACGGAAAAACGGTGAATTTAATCTATCAATTAAAAATACATTTCTAAGGAGGATTGGTGAGTAAAAGCCGCCAAACAACTATGAATAAATTTTTTTTTCCAAGGTAAATAAATTTTAATATTTAACGCTTTGTTGTAAATTTACTTGTTACATTTAATAAATGCTTACGTTCGTTGTCTTAAACTTGTCTTACATGCTCAAAAATACACGAAATTCGAAATGAAGTATTTAAATGATTGAAATATATTGACAAGGAATTAAGAGTATTGGTGAAATAGTTTCTAGCCGTGAGAAACAACAAGTTCCCCCCTATCTCACCCACCTGGAAAAACCTGTTCTGTCTCATGGTTAGAAACGACTCCACTAATACTCTTAATTCCTTGTTGACCCAATCAAGTTTCCAACCAACATCAATGGTAACATCAATGGTATCTGTTAGTTTGGTATTTATCCATGCATGGACATAAACAGAAACTACTATTCTCCAACGATGATAGCCTGTGTGCTATTGAAATAGTTATCGGTAGTGTTTTTTTAACATTTTTATATAAATTAACAGCATCAATACAGTTTAATTTTTGCTTCTATTCTACTATATGCACTCCTTTTATTTTGTGTAAAAATTGTTTTCTTCCAGCTTTTGCTTACACAAATATGCTATATTATTTATTATGTTTCTTAGCTATGAAAGAGATTATGTGGTTACTGGATCTCCTTATGCAGGCTTGGATAGACACAATGGTGAAATCGCTGCTTTTCATTTGAACAGGTTTATAGTTTTTGATTTTTTTTTTAAACTTTGAATGTATATGTTTAATTTTTTTTTGTATTTAGATGATTAGAATGAAAAAATTATGGTTTAGTTAAATATTACAATAACATAACTTTAATGATGGTTCTCATATTGTGATTTTTTATTGTTGATTTTTGCAAGCTTGTATAAAAAATTACCAATAGATATATTGTTCTGTTGAATTGCTGCGTTAATAAGGCTTTGTAGTAACTGGAAAGGTCATGTGAATTACATAATCTGTGTATGTGTAGGGCCAGACAAAAGTGTGTATAAACTTTAAAAATTCATAAAAATAAAAAAATGAAACATTGACATGCAATTTGCACTGTAAGTATCTGGATGTTTTTTTTAACAAAAAGTTCAAAAGTCACCAAAAGGTGGTACTTTAAGCATTTGAAAACAATGAAATTGGATTTTGTGTGATACAATTTCACTGACAAAGCTTGTTTTGGCAGAGTTAACTTTTTTTGCAGAAACTGGTTCTTTACACAGCGTTTATTAATGAATCAAATGAAAAACCAATCGGCCACTTAATTCTTTTATAACAGCTTTATTTGCCTACTTCTAGCCAATGGATTAGTGTCAGCATGATATATTCGTGACCTTTGAATTACATTTTCCTTGCGTTAAAAAGAAACCCCACATTCAGATATTTACTGTGCAAACCACAATTCAATGTGATGTTTTTTAACAATACAAAAGTTTTACCAGGAGATTCCGTAACAATAGTTATTTCGACACTGACATATGGTTCAAAACACATTATTATGAGAGCCAACTGCTCGCTTTGTCAAGTGAAGGCACAATGCTTTCACTTGGCAAAGGAAGCTGTAAAATAAAGAATAACTGGTATGTGCTGATTTTTTTCTTTTTTTTATGAATTTATTCTAAAGTTTATGCAGACTTTTGGTTAACCTTGTATTTACCAAGTAATCTGTTTTGCCAAGAAATAGAAAGACAAACAAATGTATATATTGTGTTACATCATAAAATCTGTGTAAATTAGAACTAGCATTCGCAAGTGCGAATATATAAAAATTAGAAAATTACATACAAATGTGAAGAAAAAGAATAGAGTGGGGCGTGTGCCTCCTTACAAAGAAATATAAGTATGTAATTGCTAGTAAAATGCTAGTTTTTATATAAAATTAATGGCTAAATTCTCATTGTGCTTTAGCTACACTCTAGCCAAACCAGTTACGAAAAACATTAAAATTTTCTGCACATGCTTTCTAAAAACAGCAAAATATGTTTCTCGGATATTTTGCGTAGAACTGTCACTCCCTGTATACATGCCAATGGATTCAAGATGTAGTTTTTCGAGGTCCGCTACCACTGGTCGTAATCAAGGCAAATTTAATTGAACCATCCATGTCGTACAAGCAACTGCAAAAAATGTATTCATTGATGTAGCAAATTTAAATTATGTCAATCCTAGCCAGCGATTATATGCATCTACCAATAAATCTTTTGTTGAAGAGAAAGAAAAGTAAATTTGCAAAATATGTATACTACTTCTATTCTTATAATTTTGAACTTCTGCTGTTTGTATTTGTTTGAGATGCACCTGGGTTTGCAAAGTTTTGTGCAATGCGTTGCCAAATGATGCTTTTGATTGAAATGCTGGTAGTTGAATCAATAATGTATTTTTGCTAGGTTTCGTCGACATGGTTGAAGTCTTCTCCCCACTGGCAGAAGTCTTTTCCTGTCGTGTTTGTATAATTTATATTTATATTTTTCTTCAGCTGTCATCCTATTTTTCTTGATCTTAATTTCATTTATTCTTTCATTTTCTAATTTCTGGAAATCAGAATTTTGCATCTTTTTCCTTCTCACTTTTTTTTTTTTTCATTGGAGCTGCACTGGACAGTTGTGTGCTATCCATTTTTAAAGGAAAAGTTCAAAGGACATCAGACTAAAATAGTACCAAATAAGTAATAAATTTAGGACAGGATGAAAGTTTGGTTAAATTAAAAATGAAACTAATGGAAAACTACTTTTCAATTTCACTCTGTTTTCTGTAGCAAAAGAGTAGAGAATTCTTTAAAAATTTGAACTCTATTTAAACTTGATAGTAAATACTTATGAATATGGCAAAAACTATTATTATGAACAATGCAATTGGAATATTTTGATTGTATCTATTGCTGTTAAAGGCAAACTGACTATCCCACTAGTGAGATGTCATATGTAGGACAGTATATTGTTTTGTTTTTATTCCTAAAGTAAATTATACACAAAATGAAGTGAATGTAAAATAAGAGTGCTTTTATAAGTATATTTTAAAAATATAACTTAGGTAGAAAAATTTTTTTTTAAAGCATGCGGTTAAAAGTATGATTTTTTGTCATGTGCGGGACATCGAAACAGAAGTAATCTAAAGTTCTAGTAATTTATTTGTAAGTGCTTACGCATATTTTTGTCATACATTATTTCATAATATATGAATACGACTTACCTATAATACAGACTCTGCGAATTTTTATGAGATCTTTTTTATCAAAAATGATAACTGAAATGAATATAAAAAATCACCATGTGCTTTTTTATTTAGACTTGGGTTGTTTTGAAAGGATGTGTTGCCATTTCAGTAAAATGGAGCTTTGATTTTTTTAAAAGAAAAATACACTTTGAACTATCAGTTATCATTAAATAATAAAATAGTTGAAACCAATTTTGGTACTGTGATGGTTGATCTTTCTGTGGAATGGCCCACATGCATATATATTGCTGGTTCCAAAAAAATACCTTCAAAGATATAACCTGTTCGAGATCCCTCCCAAGAAAAATCCACTGAGGATACCCTGTACATACATGAATGTTGCTAAACTATATTTATGTATATAAAATCTTAATTTTGTATTTTCATATATTTATCAAATTTATTTACATAACTACCCTTTTATTTTAATTTTAAAATAACATTTTTCTAAGTTCTTTTCTTAAATAGTTTCCGTTATTTATTCCTAATATCTTCAGTTAACTCATTCCACCAGTTTGACCCTTTTGTGATTAATATCATTTCTTCCTATTTCAGTTCTTATCTTTGAAAATATTAATTCCTATAATTTCTAATTCTATAGTTTACTCTTTTTTTTAATTTTAATTATTTCGCAGTTCTTATTCTCTTTTATCCTTTCATGCATCTTAATCAGTATACAATATTTATGGATATTCTCAATAAATAATATCCCATACTTTTCCTTTTTTTTTTCAATCCAAAGTATAATCTTTATTAACTTTGATATTTTTTTCTGCAAGGTGTTTAATACGTCATTCTGCACTCTTCCCAAATTCTTCCCTATACAATTGCAATAAACCAAATGACTGTAAATCATAGAATAATATAATTCAATTTGAATTTTAGATGATGTATTTTGAAACCTTTGTAGAATTCCTACTCCGATACTTATTTTCTTATTTTATTTATATGTCCATTTCAATTTATTAATTGAATGCCTAAAAAGATCCATTTTGTCTACTATTTCTATATTCCTGTCATCTATTGCAACTTGTATATTTTTTATGTCATCATTTAGTTTTTATTTTTCCCAGTAAAAATCATTGTTTTATTTTTTTTTACATTTACCTTCAATTGATTCCTCTTAAATCATCTATTTATTTATCTCAACTTTATCTCAAAATATCAAATAATTTATTTAAATTTTCATCACTTAATATAATACTGGTATCATCGGCAAACAATGTAATATGACCCATATTTGTAACATTGTAAATATCATTAACGTTTAATGAGTACAACAGAGGACCAAGATTTATTCCCTGCAGCACTCCATAATTATTGTCAAGTTTAACTGATTTAGTACATGTAATATAAACTATTTTCTGTCCATTAGGTAATTTCTAATTAAGTTATTAATTTTTCCTCTTAATCTATATACCTTCAATTTATTTAATAATATTTTTCTATTTGTTATATTGAAGGTCTTGCTAAGGTAAAAAAAAAAATAGCAATATTGTAATTATTTTTCTCTATTGCTTCATGTATTTCACCTGTCGTTCTCAATAAGGTACTTTCCGTTGATTTTCTCTCTCTAAATCCATATTGAAAGCCATTTGATACATGATTTTCATTAATGAATCCAATTTTTCTATTATATATTAACTTTTCAAATATTTTAGAAAATACCTATATAATAGCTATCAGTCTATAATAATGTAAAGATTCCCTTTTCCCTTTCTTAAATATTGGGACTATTTTACCTATATTCCTTTTTAAAGATTTAATGATATTTTCATTTCAAAAAATTAGATCATGATTTCAGGATTTAAATTTTTTTTTTTCCATATAACAACTTCATTCTTTAATATTGTTTTAACGAATTATTTCCTTTTGTAGGTTACTTGGTTTGTGTCGTGTTCCACTTGTAGTTGGTCGGTCCATCAACTTAAAAACTGAAGTTCAACCAGTGGCATCCGATAGCCTTTCAAAAACATTTTTCACTAAAGGTTATTACCATATTTGGTTTAAAGTTTGAATATTTTGTTGACTTTTTACTAGGGATGATCATCGATGGTCGATGTTTTACTTTCAGTGTTTCTACCATCAGTGGTGAATGGCCAACGTTTTGATACCATCGGTAATGAATGATCTATGTTCTGAGGCCATCGATATTTTTACTGTAATGTCAATTTTTTCAATACATCTCAAATTTAGTGCTGCGATGGGACAAATGTCTGAACCGGTGTGGGGATTATGTGGAAAAATAGTGTAAGATACATAAAATAGTATGTATATTTGTAATTACCTGTATGTACCTTATTTTGGCTAATAAAAAATAGGGGCAAAGACTTTCTGATTCGCCCTCGTAAATTATTAAACACAGTTCTACACTGGTTATTCTTAACCAAAAAGATAACAAAAACAATATCACCCTTTTTGGCAATTCGTTGAGTCAGTCTCTTCATTCCGATGTAAACAGCTCTACATCCTTTATGACGCAAGGTCTACAGTTGTCGAACATGTTTCTTTAATCCGCAGACTAGTAACGTTAATCATGCTGCTTCCACTAGGCATTTACTACTGCAGCAATGATTCTGCAACCAGAATTTAGCGAATAACTTATAGCTCCAACTCTAGTCCTTGCTCTGCAAGCACTCGAACATTCTCAACATAGCCAGTGTTCAGCAAGCAAACGAATAACTTAATTAAAAGAGGTAAGCCTACGCATATCGAGTGAAAAGCCAGAATTATTATGAAGACATTGCATCCTATTGAAAGCCCAGGCAACATCTTTTTTCATTTCTTTCTAAGTAGTTAGATGATGTTTCTAACTTGTTTTGACTGGCACGACTGGATATTATTTGTGGCATATAGGGCAGTGTTGTTATTCACAGGAAAGGAAGTATTCAAGTATTACGTAAGCAATATTTTGGCCATTTTAAACCTCCTCCTCCTGGTAAACAAAAATTAACATTGGCTAGCATAGGAAAATAAACACAACAGCAACCACCCCAAAGGTACTTACGTAATATTTGAAGTCTCCCAAAGAGGGTGCATGGAATTTCCTAAGTCCAAATATGTGCATTAAACTCCCATGGTGTCAGAGCAGAAGTGGATGTGGCTTTGCCAAAAGCAGGTACAAATACTAATTAAAAGTATAATTAAAAGACAGAATGTCCATTCTGCCTCTCTCACTTGGACAGGCCAACCTCTCGTTCCACCTTGCTTTTTTGGTGCTCACCCTTCATGCGTCCCTTCCTTTGGTATTCGGATGGATAGACTAACCAGAGAATTGGGTATAGATTGCCGGAGTATTGCTCCTTCTCATACTCATTTCTCTCCGCCATGGGTTATTCCTGCCGTGGACATCCATTGCGATCTGGTTAACCACAGCAAAAGCACTACACCTAATGCTTATTACCAGCAGTTATTTTCTGAATTTCGGGATCATTTTCAAGACTCCAATTTCATTTTTACAGATGGGTCCAAAACTGAAACAAATGTAGGTTCTGCATTTGTCATTAACAACAGTGCCATTGCAGAAAAAATCCCCCCATCATACTCCATTTTCACAGCAGAACTTTATGCCATTTCCATGGCACTTGCGTATATTTCAACTCATAGCTTAACTCATTGTATCATCTGTACCGATTCTCAGAGCTCTTTAAGAGCCCTGGAATCTTTTAAATATTCACCTCATCCTATTTTATCCAAAATCCATTCACAACTGCAGCACCTGCACAATCATTCCAATATTAAATTCTGCTGGATCCCTGCTCACATTGGTATCAAAGGGAATGAGGCTGCTGATGCAGCTGCAAGGGCAACGAACTCACCACTTGCTTCTAGCCAACTTCTTCCTTTCTCTGACCTGAAACCAATTATCAAGACCTGTGTGAATCAAAGGTGGCAAGAAGAATGGGATCATCAAACCAATAACAAATTGAATAATATTAAACATACAATTGGTAACTGGCCCTCCTCATACCGTAAAAATCGGAAAGAGGAGGTTCTCCTTGCCAGACTTCGCATTGGGCATTCCCATCTCACCCATAGACATCTGTTGAAGTTGAAAACTACACCCACGCTGTGTGCACGAACCCATAAGTGTTTTACACATTTTAACTCAATGCCCCTATCATAGACTCTGCTCGACTTCTACTTTTAAATTTATTTTAGATGACCATGCTGGGACCATAATGCATGTTTTTACCCTAGTACATTTTACTACAGTCTTTATTTTAACGGTTTAAGAGTATAGCCCAGATGTTTTAAGGCCATAAAAAAGGCCAAAACAATCAATCACTTGACAAGGAGCAGCTACCAAATGCTTTAAACCCTTGCCACGTCGAAATAAATGTTTGTTATGGAATCTTCTGGTGAAACTCTGTATTTTTTCGCTAAACCTGAATTAGTTCCCATTTTGAAAGACCTTCTTTCTTTGGCTCATATTGCCCGCAGGAGTTACAAGTACCTTGATAAGGAAAGGAAAAGTGCTGACAGGAAGAATTGAAAAAGGCTCAAGAAGTAGAAGCAGCTAAATAGAAGAATACATTAAATTAGCTTATTCAGGATATTTGTAGCTTAAGTTTTACAGGCAAGAGATTTTTTCCTCTCTTCAAATTTGCCGCACCCCATGCGGTCATATGGGCCGCCACTGTAAATGCCTTGCATAGTTAATTGACAGTCCTAATTAATCTCTGATATGTATAATGTAAACTATAAACCTTTCCTGGGGAAAATAGTCCCCATTTAGTCCATTTTTTAAAATCAAAAGTTCCTTATTGGTCCCCCTTTTTTATATAAAAAAAGGTCCTTATTGGTCCCTTTTTTACATAAAAATGGCTCGTTTTCCCTATTTTGAACATGAAAATGTATTGGGAGGCCTGCTCCTGCGTGTACTTCACCCCATTAACATATGCAAATTTCATAACCATGCAGCAATTCCTTCTTGGTGTTCTTTTTTCATTTTCCGGCAGTGTAATATTTCTGTACAAAACTTAACTATTATAATTACTAATAAATTTGGCACTCAGATATTATTAGCTGAATCTAGAGCTATTTTTGTGTAGGAGACATCCTCATCCTGGATTCGAACCAGGGTCCCTGCGTTGAGCCCGCGGTGTCTTGACCTACTAGACGAATGAGGACAAGAACAAACGCTTTTCGTCTAGTAGGTCAAGACACCGCGAGCTCAAAGCGGGGACCCTGGTTCGAATCCGAGATGAGGACGGCGTCTCTTTTTCTCCTAAACAAAAATAGCTCTAGTTTGAGCTACTAATACGTGGGTGTCAAATTTATTTGTAATAAAAAAATCCCCCACGAAAAACTCACAAAAATCTCGCCCCGGTGGCTTTGTGTGTTGACCATTATTTGGCAATTGTGTTATCCCTGTGAAGGGTAATAATATCTTACATCCTAACTATTATAAGTAAATTTTTGTTAACTCATCACTACAACCAGAGTAAGTTGAGCAATTTGTCACTGGTAAACTTTAAATAAAAATGCCCAAAGCAAAAATCTGCAAATATATGTGAACATTTGTTATAGTTAATAATTTCAGCACTCACATTTGGGTTCAAACTAGGGCTTTTAGATATAGGAGAAAAAGAAACATCGTCTTTGAACTTGGGTCCCTCCATTGAGCTTGGAGTGCCTTAACCACTAGGCCATCAATCAAACAGGAACGATGCTCCCTTTTTCTATATTTAAGATTCTAACAAGGACGGTCTCCTGACTGTCATAAGCTAAATTTAACAAAATTAATTTAGATGAAAGTGTATATTATAAGAAAAACCTACACTATAAAAATTAGTGGCCAAACTCCCTTAGAAAACCTGAAATTAAATTTTAAAGATTCGCTAAAATAACGCCAAATGTAATCTTTTAGCGGCATTTGGCGATAATTCTTTTCAGTTAGCCGAAAATTTTAAACGAACGAATGTCATAATACCATCAGGGTGATATAATCTGCTTTGAAACTTTAAAAATACATTTACATTTGTTTACCAGTTTCAAACATTGTTTAAGTTATAAAAAGTTTTTAAAAGTCAGAATTTAATAAATAAAATATGGTGAGGTTTGGATAAATAACCTTTAGTTACATAAAAGCACAAACTAGTGTGAAAAAAATACTGTCCAATTATGGCTATTCCTTTACAGCGTTTACTCAAAAAGAAATTTGGCTGACGCCAAATGGCGATAAATGCTCTATTCTGGAAACTCAAATATACTTTTTATTAATTTTTTCTGACGTTAACATAGAGATTCGGCTGTAATTTTCACGATATATGCCTAGAATTGGATGGACTATTAGCTGATTTTTTTTCGTTAAAATCCACGTGTGACAGTCAGGAGACTGCCCTTGTAAGATATTATTCTTCTTCCCAGGGCTAACACAATTATAAAATAATGGTTGACACACTAAGCCACTGTAGCAAGTTTTTGTGATTTCTTGTGGGGAATTTATTAGACTTAATAATTTTGACACTCACATTTAAGCTCAAACTAGAGCTTTTTGGTGTAGGAGAAAAAGAGACACTGTCCCCTCAGTTGTGTTATCCCTGAGAAGGGTAATAATATCTTACAACCTTATATACTGAGAAAGGGAGCGTCATTCCTGTCCTTGATGGCCTAGCGATTAAAGCACTCCGGGCTCAATGGTGGGACCGTACAAGACAAATTCTCTTTCTCTATCATTCATGTAAAGATATGTATTTTCTCCTGTAAAGTAGGGAGTAAAGGGTAGACTTTTGTTTATATGGGCACGAATCAGCGGGTCTTAACTGTCCACATTAATGGGAGTCCACTACTGATGTAGCTGGAACACTAGTTTTCCTTTTTAACTATTGCAATGGTAAAGATTAATTCAGATTATAGTTATAGTCTGCCTTGTGTCTATGTGTGTGGGTGGTGGAGGGGTGTACTCTGCTAGTGTATATAATATTTTTTAAATGTTTTACGTTGCATGAAAAGATCAATGTTCTGTAGGTTTTTAATAAATAAAAATTTTTTTTTTTGGTTAAATCAAAAGTTTAATTTTTATTGATAAGCTGTTTGACTTAGTCAAATAGACACTTGGACTAGAATATATCTACATTATTCTTTACAACAGGATGTTTACATAAAACTGTCTTTCATTACAAGTAACTATACAACTAAGTTGCCTTTTGTTTTGTATTTAAGGAGCAAAATATTATGTCTCAAAAACATTTTTATTAATCCTCTCAAGAAAAACTTATAAAAAATTTGCCCTAGTGGCTTTGTGTGTTAACCATTATTAAAAACATTTTTGATCACTTTAATATTTCTAAGAACTAGCAGGATAAATGTGCTTGTGATTTTTAATTAAATGTAAATTTTAATAAAGTGTTATTATCAGTTTTAGGTATTTAACCTGATACTGTTTTCATCTAAAAAAAATGCATATTTATGAAATTATTTTAAAAGTTTAAAAATAAA
>QLNU02015270.1:126079165-126092059 GCA_006491805.2 Dysdera silvatica
AAATGCTTTTATTATGCAAATGTGGCGGCTGCAGACAAAGGGGGTTATGAATCTTTTGGTTACTGTAAAAAGGGGCCGTGGATTACTTGGCTACTCTAAAGGTGGGTCACAGCTTTAAAAAGATTGGAAACCCCCGTTTTAAAAGAAAAAAAAAGACACCGTCCCCATCCTGGATTCAAATCAGGGTCTGTCCATTGAGCATGTAGTGACTTGACCACCAGATGAATGAAGACAAGAATAATGCTCTCTTTCTCTGTATATATATATAAGGATGTAAGCTATTATTACCCTTCTCAGGGATAACACAATTGCCAAATAATGGTCAACACACAAAGCCTCCGGGGCGAGTTTTTGTGAGTTTTCACGGGGGAATTTATTATACAATAATTTTCAGCCATTATTTGGCATTTGTGTTATGCCTGAGAAAAGTAATAATATCTTACATCCGGAAATACGAAGAAAAAGTATTGTTCCTGTCCTTGTTCATCTGGTGGTCAAGACACTCCAGGCTCAATTGAAAGACCCCGGTTCGAATCCAGAATGGGGACGGCGTCTCTTTTTCTCCTAAAACAAAAAAGCTCTAGTTTGAGCTATTTATACGTGGGTGCTGAAAATTATTGTATAATAAATTCTCTCACGAAAACTCACAAAAAACTCGCCCCGGTGGCTTTGTGTGTTGACCATTATTTGGCAATTGTGTTATCCCTGAGCAGGGTAATAATGTCTTACATTCTTATATATGGAAAAAGAGAGTGTTGTTTCTTTCCTCGTTTGTCCGGCGGTCAAGACACTCCGGGCTCAACTGAGGGACCCTGGTTCGAATCCAGGATGGAAACGGCGTCTCTTTTTCTCCTAAAATAAAAAAGCTCTTGAGCTACTTATATGTGGGTGCTAAAAATTATTGTATAAAATTATTTAAATGCGTACAGTACTGAGCAATGCAAAAACCAGTTCTTGCATAATTTTACTAACAGTCGTAATGTTTAAATAGAGTAATCCTCTCATCATAGACAATGATGTGGTTGTATTAGATGATCGAATACTAGCAAAGAAAAAGCGATTTTTCTTTGCGAGTATTTGATCATCTAATGGTAATGTTACTTAGAATATTGAACTTTGAAGTAAGACTGCAAACGAACTCAAAATTTTTCTTTTTTCTTTTTACTAATGGCGTAGGCAAATTCTTCGGGTTATTATCAAAATTTTCTTCGCTTATTTCAAACAGAATATCCAAAACTTTTCCAATTTCATACCTTAACCCTTAAATTCATGATTTTTATACTCTCACCAAACATTTTTTTTATTCATAATCATGACTTACTTGAATGTGGAAAAATGATAATAAAAATATTTAACTTTTTTTAGTGGTTGCTTTCTTAGTTTTTGGGTTTGATTCATATATGAATCATCGTGCATTTAGCCCTAAATTACAAATCATTTTAAGTAAATTAAAGAAAACCATTACTATCATATACAGGAGCATATATATATATATATCTACTAAAAATTTTAAGACTTTTTAATTGAATTCATCAGCACACTGCATTTCATACAACCTCTGACGACATAAAAATAAATTGTACGACTTCAGGCTTACTGAAATACAAATTGCTGATTAATGATGCCATTTAGGGAGAAAATGGAAAATTAAACACTGATAGGGCTATGAGTATAGGAATCAGCAGACAAAACAGCCTGTTTTGAGATATTTTAAATGCTAAATTCAGTAAAAATTGGTATTATGCATATATGAATCACTACCCAGTAAACACAAACATTGTGGCAAAATGTGGGACCTGTGCAACTAATGAAGGTCATCTGTGGAGCCCTGTAGTGGCCTTAAGGGCAGTGCAAGTTTAAGGCAATATCACAATGCCTTTATGGTTGAACTTTCAAATGGCCATATGTGGGCTGGCCATTAAGGGGCCATTGAAAGCTGTACTACAGTAACACCACGCCCTTTTTTAAAACTAAGAAATATTGCAATTCTCAACTAATATAACATGTGTTCGTTGAGATTAGAAATAGTCATGGTTAAGTTGATCTTGGGAGGCCCGGGGGCAGCGAATTACCTAAGTAAGGGATGCAAAATAAAAAAAAGTAATAGACGCAAATTCATTCCTTAAACAGGAATTGAAATCTTCAAATGAATATAAAGCTGAATTGTGAAAATAAAGAAATTAAAGGTAAGGAAATAATGTTTCTCATAAATTTATTTGTATATTTTTAGTTTTGAAATTAGTGTAATTATTAAATTTATCATTTATATGATCCATAAACTTTCCCCTCTTAACTGTAACAGTTTAAGTAAAGTGTGCTTTCTTTTACACTGTGCTCTACACGTGTTGCAGCTGTTGATTTAATTTCTTCCATTATTAATTTTAGTTTGGGTATATATATTATTTTATATTTGTCGGCTAAAGTATGGCTTCAGAGAGGTAAGTAAATATAATTTATGTCTTCAAACAATTCAGTTAGACGAAAAAGTAGATGTTTGTCTAATTTTTGGACACGTTACAATAAGGAATTATCATTAGATGCACAATGCAACTTAGTTTCACAAAAATTGAGTCAAAATTTAGCTCATGTGAACGTTGAATCTATTATAAAAGATGCACATGAAACTGAATCAGGTTCAGAAAGCTTTGAATTAAGCAATGATGCATTATTGTCTTTACCTATCCCCAACCAGGAATCATCAGAATCGAGCTCACAATTTGAGGAATTTACACAATGATATTGACGAGCAAGTTTATCATCTGATTCCAGTTTAGAAGATGATAATTATCTCAATTTTCATCGTAGTGGTGATGAAAACATAACAAAATTTATTCATAAGTGGGCTCTAGAAAGCAATATTTCTGAGAGAAATCTTTCTAATTTTGTTAAAGGCTTACAAAGATGGCATGCTGAATTGCCTAAAGAAGAGATTTGTAACGATTTCTCAAACATCTGTGGAAGTAGTGAAGAAATGGCTGCGTTGTGCCAGTGATAGGGATGGAGGACGGAATAAAAGATGCAAGGTTGCTACTAAAATGAAGATTGTGTTGTGTAAACATATGTAGCTGTATGAATCGTTATTAACTACATTTAATAAACAAAATTGAAGGAAATTTGTGTTTTAATTTGTAAATTCCACACGTGCATAAATTTCTAATAACTACTTATTTCACTAATTAAGATTTTAATAAATTAAATAAAATTAAACGGAGAGCCCCGTTACTAGCATCGCTACTGCTCTCTTTCCATTTCCCAAGCAAATCGTTTGTATGGTCTCCTGATGTACATAATAATAAGGAATAAAGTATTAGGTAAGCCACATGGTTGCGGCTTACTACCTTTCTTTATAACCCTAAATGGTGGCACTGCTGTACTTCTGACGCTATCACATGTGTCCACTTTTCAACTAGGAAACCCTTATACAATTTCACATACATTTACATGAAATTTAGTTAGTTTCAGAGGGGAGTGGTTTAAACTACTGTAAATGTGAATAAAAACCAAATATATTTTGGGCAGGGTGTTACTTTTATTCTGTCTACATCAGTGGTTCCCAACCAGTGGTATGCGGAGTCTCAAATGGTCCGTGAGACTGATAACTATTTTAAAAAAATACTTATAAAAATTATTAAATATTAAAATTAAATATAAAAATGAAACTGGTGACATTTTTAGAATCACCCCCTCCCCTCTTGAAGAAATGGTGGCTATGCTCTTGCATTGGACAAACTCCTTAGTGTTGCATTTTCACTATCACGTAGGATTGTATTTTTGATATTAAATACGTTGGTTATTAAATTGCCAATTGGGAGAGGTGTAAGTGGTGCCAAATTCTTTAAAATTTGCTACAAACATCCATGTTTGGTTAATTTAATAATTAAATCTCTAAGTTTGAGTTCTAATTTGAAAAAACACTAAGTAATAATTAACATAATAATTATCAAAAAATCATAATGTTTATCAAAAATAATCAGTATTCTTAATTCTTGTATATTCAGGTTGCATATATAACACAAAAAGTTGAAGTCTCCCTACCACCAAAAAAATATATATATTAACCTTTATCATACATATGTTAGATATATATCTAACAGCTGTTTATGCTTGGACCCAACAAATTGTTATGCAATTTGCAGCGGTATCCACCTTTCGTGGTCAGTTTACTACCAGCAGGACTGTCCTGAACAGAGTTAAGCTGCCTAAGTTTTTGTGGCATTTTGAGAAAGGATATGGTATTTCAAATTTTTTTTTTGTTCTTCATTGAAGTCATTCTAAAAACGTGTGAACACACTCTGTAATAATGATATTAAGCAGTCTGGGGCCGCCTCTAGAATCAGCTTTCCAGGTGCAGGGGTACCTATTGCACTGCTGCCAGGAAAGGCCCTGCCTCTGACAGTTATTTCAAATTCGTCTTTTCTCAAGGATTCAAGAAATTTGGCACCTTTTGATCCTCTCTCAAAGCGACGCCCATGACAGCTTTCACTTTCTCATTGCTTAGTTATGCCTCTGAAAATAACAATTCGAACCCAATAATTCGATCGGCAACCAAAAAATTCAGCCCCACCTTTGCAAACTTCTCGGCATCAAACTTTTCATCAAAAAATTTTCGACTTAGACTTCAGCCCACTTAGCCCATTGGTACATATGCCCGTTTATGAACTTCTGAATGTATAAATTTTTTATAGTCCAGATAGCTAGTACACATACTGTTCCATTTCGTTTTTAGTGAGAAGTGTTTCCAATACACTTGGCAACTTTGTCTTGGCTTGCCGCCATGTTGCTTACGTCTCAATACAGGCTCCGCCCCTTTCCTTCCTCCATCCTACTCCCACCTTCATCCCTAACCTCTCTCTCCTCCACTCCTATCCCTTTTTTAGCGATTTAGAAATAGGTCGAGTAGGTCCGGGCCTAGGGATCGCCATTTTGGAAGTCCCCGCAAAAGCCTGGTGCTAATTTAATTCTAAGGTAATTTTAGTTTTGGTCCTAAAACTTTCGTATTTATACATTTGCATGTCCACAGCAGTTGCATTATTAACATGCCAACTGAAAGTTCTATGCTCTATACCAGGGGTTTCAACCTGCAGCCCACTGGCTCACGAAAAAATACAAATTGTTTCACACAAAATACACTCCTTGCTCCCTGAGAATCATAAGTCTCTGTATTTTATTCTGTTCACATTTAGTAATAAATATCTTAAAACGCTAGAGAACTAAACACACGGTCTTCCCTCAATCGTGTTTTACTTTAATTTTCCAGCGTATAGGGTCAGTAAAGATAGTTTTATTGATTTGCAGTGCAACAGTGATTTAAAAAAAAATCAACTTAGAACTCATTGAATTCTATTCTAAATATTCTACTATACCACAGGACCCAAAATGAAGGTGACCCTTCTAAATTACAACAAAAATACTCAGAAAATTATTCTTTTAACCCTTTTGAACGCAATGTTACACAAGGGACAAGGTTTATATATCGCTGTATTCAAAACGGAAACACCAAATTTTAGGGAATTCTATGATTCAAAATGTAATGCCAAATATCAAAAAAGAAGTTTTTACTGTGCTGTCTGAAAAGGATAAATGTGGGTGACGTGATACATCATTTATTCGCTTTAGAAATTTCTTTTCCCCAAAGTACAGTATTTAGAAACCCCTGTCCTCTCAAAATTGTTGGATAGGAAATAATCAAACAAGAAATATACTTGAGGATGAAGAAATAATGCCTAAATTATATTAATTGCTTATGTTGTCCTTATCCATGGTTTGCTTCCTTTACATCAAATGCAAATTCTTTTATTCGGTTCCCTAATATTTGCTTCAATTTGGCACCTTTGATTATTGATATTTCTGTAAAATTTTAAAATCTCATCATGTTGTCTCCTCCACACCCACCTCCCCTTTTTTTTTTCAAACTGGCGTTTCGATTTTTTTCCCGTGTTTTTGTAAGTAAACAACAGTTCGAGTATTTTGAAGCGCGATTCTCCTTCGTTATTTATATTTTGCTTGTTTTTCGTGATTGTATGCTTTCGTTCGAGCGATATTTTCGATTTTTACTCACAGGAAATTCATGAAAAAAATTTGAAATGTTTAAAAAAAAGATTGAAAAAAATTGCGGTAGTATTTTATTGCCTATAGCAAGTTATTAACTGTTACAATTCCATTATTTTCGAATTCTACATTTTCTTATTTTATTTCTCAAATTAGAAGCTACCAACTTTCGACGGTAATGCATTTATTTAATAATATGATTTAAATGTCTATTTTTACATATTGCAATGCTGTCGTAAAGGGTGGGCCAACTGTGGAAGGGGTGTTCTAGATTTTCAGAGTTGTGTGGATTAGATCGCGTATGTTTGTGTGTGTGTTTGGACATCATTAAGGGGGTGTACCAAAAAATCTGGAGGGGTGTGTATAAATCCTTGGGTCAGGGCGCCTGACACATACAGGAGCCTCAAATTAGCAAATGTGTAGAATCCGCTTCTTCAGTTGCGACCATGGATTCTACACATACAATTCCGGTGAATTTAACTGACTTTAGGGTGACAGTACAGATGTATTCCCTGCTTTGTCGCCAAAACTCATTCCGTACTCTTAAAATGGATGGAAGATTTTGTTGAGTGTAAAAAATGTGTGCATGCGCGGGTTAGTTGTATTATAGTATCGCAGCGTGCATTCAGGCCATTTTGTTGTTGTGTGTTTTTTTAGCGATAGTTGTGAGTTGCAGTGATAGGATGAGCAAACGTTTTATTTTTCCCCCATGGATTGAAATTGAAAGCATGTTTGGGGACGAGGAGGAGGTATTAGGGGAACGTGGAGAATCACAATCTTGGCAATGAAAAGCTGTTTGACTCATACTTCGCAGAGTATATGTGGAGGCGGCGTCACAAAGACGAAGTGGAGGAAATGTTTTTGAAAAGCCATAAAAATTTAAATGCTTAAAGACAAAAGTTTTTTTTTGGTTAAAAGAATATTAGGCTCAAGTACAGAAGGTGTCCCTTAGTGCTTTTTAGCGGGAAGTGTTTCCAACATGCATGGCAACAGTGTTGCAATTTGCCCCCATGTTGTTTATGTCATGTTACAAGCCCCGCCTCCTTCCACAAATTATATATACATTTATAGTTATTATATCAAAATAATTAGTAATTTGTATCAAAAAAATTATTGTATCAAAAATACTAATAACACTAATGCACTTAGAAATGACAGCAATATTTTCACATCGTCATCCATGTTAGGCCTAGCACACAATCTCATTTCCACCTTGGGAATCCAGGCACATGAACAACCCTGCTTATTAAGGCTTCTTTCATAACCCATTCCACCACACTACTTTTCCCTTTTAAATCGAAATTAAAAAAGTCAAATGTTTACATATAATAATTCCAATCCCTACAACGAAAATAATAAACACACCCCAAATAATGACGCCAGTTGTCACATCACTGAGTGACGTCAAAACTCCGCCTACAGCGACTTTTCTACTTTTTTCTGTTAGAAAAAAGCACTTCGGGACACTTTCTGTACTGTCACCAAATATTAAAAGGGTATAAGATATAAATAGTAAACAGTGCAACAAGTAGTTACCCTTTAAAAAAAGAAACCATGGCAGCCAGGATGTGAATGTGTGATGACATAATCCGGGAAGGAGGTTGCCGCACCTTGGCGATAAAGCAAGCAGGGGGTACATGTGTATTTTGGCTGATTTTAGAAAGTCACCAAGGTGTGCTAGACTTCCACTGACAGTAAGAGGTTTGGATTCCTCGGAAAACTCTAGGTCCAAGAGGTGTGGATTCCTTGGAAAACAGTAGGTTCCTGCCCAGCATAACCATTGTAGTACTTAAGCTGCGAAACCACAAACAAACAAAACAATGCTTTTATTTAACATGAATAGCATAAAAGACGTGACAATTTTAAACAAAAACATGAGTCCATCTGAATATATCTAATTTTTTAGCCTATAGGACTAAAAAAACACTAGGAAATTGTTATTCTTATGCAAATGTGTTATAGTCTGAGTAAAAACTCCAATTAATCTTTTAATTTATAAAATACACGAGAGAATTAAGACTGGTGCTTCTACGATTTTTAAAATGTTAGTTCTCGTATATGTGGCGCAGTATAGCCCAAATGCTCTTGTGCCATAAAAAATCCAAACAAACAGTTCTCGTATAGCATACAGTATAAGCATCTTGTTCAAATTTAAAAGTATCTTTAATTTCTGTTGGTCCTAAGTATTTGATGCGATATTGTTGTTGCTTTTCAGTTTCTGTTACTACACCTCTATGTTCATTATCATGATATTTGACAACTACCTGCTGTCCTCATTGTAATTTTTTTTGCATTGGATACTAAAAGCATGGTTGAAATATTTTTTTCTATTGTTTGACCATTTTCGAAATTAAATTCCATTCCACGTTCGCAAATGGATGTCATGGAAGAAAAATGATTCTCGGTGAAGATGATTTAAACCAGCGAGCTTTTTGGGTTCCAGGCATTCCTTTAATTTCCTGTCCAACAATTATCCGTGTTTGATCTAATTTTTCTTTTGCTTTTAGTACACATTGAGAATATATATGGAGAACGTTGATATTTGGGTAAGTTTTTGTGTTGCATTAGCAAGATTTGCTGATGTTTGTGGGTCAATTTTTTCTTGATTTGGTTTGTTCATGCACACATCACTTTATGGTGCCACCGATTCCATCAACACAACCTTTCCCATGAGATGTGGCAGAAAAATGCCAAGTAACTGGAAAATCACTTCTAGTCATGGAAAATATTGTGTACTTTTGCTTGATGTGTTATGATGTTCCATCAGATTGGAATTCAATTTCTTGTATTTTTAAATGTTGGATGTTTAACTTTAAAAGAATCTAATATTGCATTATTAAATATTATTACAGCATATATATTGTATTGCAAATACTCTGAAATCCCAAACCTATGGCTCGGACTTGATATTTTAATTTACATCATGATAGTATATCATTGTAAATTGTTGATGAATTGTTATCCCAATAGGCTGACTGAATTTCATGTTGATAACTATTTGCATAATTTTCGTTAAATCTGTATGAATCCATAATTTTCCATGAGGAAAATTTTTTTCATTTTATTGAAAATTACTGATCGTGTGTGCTTTATAAAAACATGCCATACAAAATATACAAGCCTTGTTTTCAAAGTACACAAAATTTCATTTAATTCTTTCTGTTGTATGCATCGAATGATGTTTTCTTCTGACTTCAACTGTTGTTTATACATCATTTCAGATTCCAGATCTTCTTGGTCAGGTTCTTCTACAAGCATATTAAATAGCTTTAAATCTTTACACATATTACACTTTTGCAACATGTGTTCTTTTGATTTGTCATCACATACATTTAATCTTATAAAATCAGTAGTGTTGCTTAGAAACACAGACTAAAGATTCTAACATCAATCGAACATTTTCATGGTACACACAAAGACACAAATTATTGGGTGTATCAACGCGCAAACAAATGTGCTTTGGCCTTAATTAGGTAAAAGGTGTAAACTCAATTTTGTGCTCATGATACCAGGGTTCATACTGGTCATGGAAATCCTGGAAAGTCATGGAATTTTATTTTGCATTTTCCAGGTATGGAAAAGTCAGGGAATTTAAAAAAAAAGGAAGTCACGAAATATTTGTTTGGAAGCAATTTAACCTAAAACTCTAAAGTTCTACATTAAAAATGCTGCCTGTGGTGAAAATCGCATCACGAGATCGAATCATCATTTTACGGCACCAAAGTGTCTTCTAATGCACGTGACTACGTAACTCACAAAACGCAGGAGGGAGTATCCGTCTGTTCTTGGTTCCAAGTGGAATCAGCCGCTGCTTGTGGCCTACCTCGCTCCGCGTGTCACTATGTGCAGAGATGCCAACTTTTACGGATTTTAACTTTACTTTACGATTTTACGATCAATACCAAGAAAACTACGTAAAACCTCATTCAAGATTCTCACATGCAATTTTCTATTGGCCCCTCAAAAATTCATATTTTTTGTGGTTTTTGGTAAAAAAGTCCGGTTTGTAGATGGCCTACATCTTCCATGTTTGGACGCAACGTTTCTGACTTGTCCTCTTCTTTCTTTATTTTTTACATCTTACTTTATGTATGAAAATTGCTTTGAATTTGGATCAAAACAATGAAATGAGACACAGCCGTGATTGTGGAACAGCTAAGGGGAAAAAAAAAATCGGCAGACAAAACTTTTATCAGCAAGTGTATGGCAATATGTAGTAAGGAATGGCTGTTTTACAAAGCATCGAAAGTTTTTAAATTTTTATGTGAACTCGCAGTTTTACCATATTTTGAATAACTTTTTACTTGCAGCAGTTCAGAAAAATTTCCTCATCATACTTTAAAAAATAGCGTGCGATTTGTGCCAAGATTTTGCGACATGTTTCGGTTAATCTCCTACTTTGGCTTTCGTTATCTGCACACACAGAGGCTTGCAGATTTATTCAATAGTAAATTTAACTAATCAATATATTTAATTTATTTACATAATTTATAATCCTATTCTGTGAAAAAACGCCACCTGGTGCCTGTTTCTGGAACTTAAAAAAAAAAGATGTAAAAAACGATTTTAACGTTAATTAACGAGTGATGATTTTTTTTTATGTGCAATTCCATCCTTGATGAATTCCCCCTACTTGCAGAATTATGAACTTTTTAAACGTGCTTAATTCACGATTGTTGGTAATTTTTTAGTATTTTTCCATCAAAATAAAAGAATTTCACTCTAATATACCACCTACTGGTGGGGTACAAAATTGGTGGTAATTAGCCATATTTTACACCTATAAATTCGCATCCAAAGAAATAACACATCTGCAGTGAAAAGTAGGCAGGTTTTTGTTGACAAAAGCTAATTTGCGTATTTCAACGATTTTAGCTTCTCAAGAACAGGGAAGAGGTTTCAAATTAAGGTGGTTTACTTTTTCAGTGAAACTTTTGACTTTTCATTTTCAGTGTGCTCATTCACTTAAGTTTGTTTGGATTTTTATGGCGCAAGAGCATCTGGGCTATACTGTGCAAATTAATTCACTCGAGTAAACTATTTTCTTTATGCACTGCTATTTAATAAAAATAAAAGAACGTAAACAATATTCACATTTCAAAAATCAAGTGTGGGTTGACCTTTTCGTGAAATTGACCATAAATGGGTTTATGCTAGTGGATTTTGTGGTTTTGAAGCTTGTTTTTATTATGCAAATTTTAATGTGTTGTCTGTTGTTTATTGTAATTAACAATTGGAAATTAGATAAGATTTGGTCTGTAAAACCTGGAAAGGTCAGGGAAGCTTAAAACAGGAATTGGGTAGACACCCTAAAAATAGTTTCATATTGAAATAGAATAGTGGTGTTTCAAGAATAAATATTCTGTCTTTGATGTTGAAAAAAGTAAATGCCTAGAATCATTTGTATATTTGAAGCACCTTTCATTTTCCTTATAGGTACATAAAGACGAAAAAAATGTCATCTAGGTTAGAATCTGAAAAGTATGACATTTGTTTTGTAAAAACTAAAGAAAAGGAGGTTGATAATGAAAACTTGAAAAAAGCCTTCAATGCCATGGCAGCTGTCGAGTTGGATCCTATGTGGGTGAGCGAGAGGTCTTGTTTGAAGATTGATGAAATGGAGCCAAAATTGTTTGTGATGGACCCATTTGAAGGCAAAGTGTATGATCATATGAAATCTTTGGACTGTAGGATCGTTGGTCCTCTTTGCATTCTTAGCTGCCTTGAACGAAACGAAACTTTACCAAAAAGACCCCATCCCGTATTTAGCATTGCCATGAGGAGTATTACAGTTTCATGTTCGAATTTGAACACAACACTAAGAGGAGCTCTTGGCAATAAAGTACAGCTAATGGGTGGTAACTTCAGCAAAGACTTGACAAAAAGTGTAACTCATTTGGTAGTAGGTAAGCATTCACTCACACATTATTTTTAAACTTGATTATAGAAGTGTATTACTTATCGGAGATTAATTCGATTTGAATGATTGGACATTCCTATAATTAAATACTTCAATAAGTATCACATGAAATAAAGGAAGACAGTAGAAGTAGTGTATTAATTTCTTAATTATATGTAATTAATCAAATTGATTGCAATTCCGTAGAATCTAATTTATCCTTGTGCAACTTCTTACTATCTGGTGATGCACGATTGTGAGATGTTTTGGTTGATTATTGGTCTCGATTATTTGAAGATCTCGAAAACCCTTGATGGTTTTTAAACCTGACCCGATACATTTCATAACCATGCTTGGTGGAACCAGTATCTCAATTTGTTGGTTTGTTATTGTAAACTCAGTAGCCCCCCAAAAAAAAAAAATTGTAGACTTTTTAAATGAGGATAATTTAATAAAAACACAATATCAATTCTTCAAACACTGTTTCTTACGTAAACGTAAATGCACAGATTTGAATGGATCGCTTTTGTTTGACGTCACCTTTCCTTTCGGCTACAGACTTACTCATTTCATTTCAATTCTCTCGTTTATCTGGATGCCACTCGCTAAGCTAATGGCAGTCGCTCGTGGTGGGTATAAACCTTCGAGCATATATGGCATCAGCTTCGAATGGGAGAGGGTTTAATCAACATCTTTTGTGAGAAGTCACGTGATCTAGTAACTTATTCAATAACATAGCAATAGGAAATGAGTTTTATGAAAGGCGATGTTCAGAATTTATGAAAGATTTTTCATTTAAATTTTTTTGTAATTTAATTTTACATAAAATTAAATATAAGTAAATAATATATATATATATACAGTAGAACCTCCATATAACGAAATGGACGGTTCCATAAAAAAAATTTGTTATGCAGAAAATTCATTGCGTGAAAACGATATATCCA
>QLNU02015270.1:126108953-126276018 GCA_006491805.2 Dysdera silvatica
TTTATAATTAAAGTTCCACTTTGAAATGGCCATAAAATGAAAACTACTGGACCAAATGTTATCAAACTTGGTAATAGCTTACAAGAGGTCATGGGATTTTATTTTCCGCAAAAAATAAAATAAAAATAAATAAAAAAGAAAATAAAAATAAATAAAATAAATAAAGTAAAAAATAAAAATAGAAGTTCAAAAATCACCACCACCGGGAATGGCACTGTAATCAATATTGTTAAACGAAATAAAAAAAATGAAGACATTGGTTTAAAACGTTTTTAATCGTTTCTAAAACGAAACTCTTTGTGGGGTTATGCAAATTGTTTATGGTGATAACATAAACAATTTGGCGGAATTGAAAGATGCGATACACCGACATGTCCGCAACATTCCTCCTGATATGCTAAGAGCTGCTGTTGAGAACGCAGTAATGCGATTTAACTTGCTTTCAGAAAATGGTGGACGCCACATTCAACATGCTTTGTAACACGTTTTAGAAACGATTAAAAACGTTTTAAAACGATGTCTTCATGTCTTATTTCGTTTAACAATATTGCATACAGTGCCATTCCTGCTGGTGGTGATTTTTTAACTTTTATTTTTATTTATTTGTTACTTTATTTATTTTATTTTATTTATTTATTTATTTTTGAGGAAAATAAATTCCATGACCTCCTGTAAGCTATTACCAAGTTTGATAACATTTGGTCCAGTAGTTTTCATTTTATGGCCATTTCAAAGTGGAACTTTAATTATAAAGACCCCGTATACATTAGAAAAAGGTTCCGTGGGCTTTTTTTTGATTCGTAAATAATGAGATGCTGCAGAAATATACTTTGCACGCAGTACATGGAATAACATGTGCAAAACTTCCTTTTCTAGAGGTCAATAATACAATAATTATTTTATAAGGTTTAATAAAATTTTATAAAATAAGATTATATGAATATAAATGCACAGTGAAAAAAAAAAATTCCTCGCGTTTAGAAGAAACCCTCAGCTAATTGTGAAAGTTGGTACAGGATAACAGAAAAAAAGCACCCCAAAAGTAAAAAGAAGTTGAAAAAAAAGGCTATTAAATTTTTTTTTTATTCCACTTACGGATAATAGATATACATTCTAAATTTAATAAATCACATGTTCGATGTGTCTGCCATCACGCGCAATTGCATGGCGCAAGCGCATAGCAAAATTCTAAATCACACGCTCAAGTGTTGACGCATCAACTGCTTAAATAATTTGTATTTGAATTGCAATCTTCAATTCCAAAATCGTCTTGGGGTTATCAGAATGCATGTATCTTTCAAATTTCTCCCAAAAGCGAGTCACACGAATTTCTGCGGACTTCGTTCAAACGCTTGTCGTGTTTTCTCCACGTTTTCAGGAGTGGAAACAGTCGCCTTTCGACCGACATTGCCGCTCATGCTCGTTTGACGCAGAATGGCCCTCGTTGTCCTTGCACCATAGAAATACAACCAATCAATTGCAATACAACCAATCATGTTGTCGCAAACACTTCCCGTCTGCTCCAATTTTTTAGTTAATCGAGTGCTTGTTTTCCAGTCAGGGCCAGAATACACTTTAAACTTTTTTGCAAATGCTCTTGAGACAGTAACGGGGCTTCTATTGTTTTCGAAAAACGATTTTCCAATAAAAATACGCTCAGGGATTGAATATCTCGTCATTTTCGCCAAATCTGCGAAAATATAAACGCAACACGTCAGCAGGCGTAAAAAAATCGGCTATTCCTATTGTTTAACTTCAAAGTTTAAACAAATTATATACAGTGGTTTTGGGGATCTTGTAATTTTTTATTAGGGAGCTTATTTATTATCGCTCTGTATATAGCTATGTATAAGGTAACTATGCAAATGATCACAGCTTGATGCGACTGCGCATGAGTGTATATACGCATAGCGGCTCTGAAAGCACTGTTGCGTACAAGATGGGTTGTCAGATGGCCGCCGCACACTGTACATTTGCTATGTGTGTGTTAAGTGTCAGTTAGGGAATAATAAGTATTAATCTGATGACATAGCACTACGCAGGATAAATGTCGAATAGAGAGATACAACTTGTTTAGGCGTTTTGGAAATTTTTATTAAAGGAATTCGTTGAAATTCGATTAATGACATTTTATACTAAACCCATAAATGTTGTATCTTTATTTGTTATCTAATTATCAGTATGCCCAGGCGACGTACACATCACTATGAACAGCTGATGGAGTTTGAGAGAGAAAACGTATTGTTGGCTGTAAAAGCAAGGTGGTCCACTCATTGAAGTGCCAACCGTCCAGGCAGTTCTGATTTGTCTGTGGAGAGGCGTTGGGAGCAGTGGATACTCGAGGGCGTACATACACGTACGTAAACAGTACACGGGCGCCGTTAACGGGGGATAGGAGGACCCCCAATGTTGGCATTAGGGCCCCATGTCCCCCCCAATTTCAAATAAAATTTATAATAGGCATTACATTAGATATCTTAAAAGAAGCTGGAGAATATGTAGAAGACATACTTGCAAAATTCTTTACCAAATGCCTCAACAGTGGTAACATACCAAACCAATGGGATTCTGCAACAGTAATTCTTTTGCATAAAAAAGGTGATAAAGAGGATTTGAAAAATTACCGACCAATTAGCTTGTTACCTGCTATTTATAAAATCTTCACAAAAGTGCTAACACATCGCCTGCAGAAAAAATTAGATGCAGCTCAACCAAGAGAACAAGCTGGATTTCGAAGTGGATTCAGTACAGTGGACCATATTCAAGTATTAAGAGAATTAATTGAAAGAACACATGAATATGAACTTCCATTGTGTGTGGCATTTATTGACTATGAGAAGGCCTTTGACTCTATTAAAACATCAGCAGTCATCAACTCTTTAAGATCAACAGACATTGAGGATGTGTACATTGACATGGTGAAACGTGTGTATAAAAATGCAAGTGCAAAATTTCGGTTACATAAAGATACCAAAACTATCAAAATTGGTAAAGGTGTGAGGCAGGGAGATACCATTTCTCCAAAACTTTTTACTTCAGCTTTACAGATGATTTTTCAGCAGATAAATTGGAATAACAAGGGAATAAAAATAAATGGTGAATATTTAAATCATTTGCGGTTTGCTGATGACATTGTTATTTTTTCAACGAACCCATTAGAACTCCAAGACATGGTACAGGAGCTCTCAACTAGAAGTAAAGAAGTTGGACTCAAGATGAACCTACAAAAAACTAAGATCATGTTCAATAATTTCGTAGAGGAAACAAAAATACAAGTTGACAACATTGAGCTAGAAATTGCTGATTCATATATTTACCTTGGCCAGCTGATTTCAATGGATGGCAACATTATGAAAGAACTCAACAGACGTATTAAACTTGGCTGGAGTGCATTTGGAAGAAACAGTTTTATCCTGAAGGGGAAATTGCCTTTGTGTCTAAAAAGAAAGGTCTTCAACCAGTGTGTATTGCCAGTCCTCTCTTATGGATCAGAGACATGGAGTCTAACAGTTGGAGCAATACGAAAGTTACAGACAACGCAAAGGAGCATGGAGAGGTGCATGCTTGGAATAACTAGGAGAGATCGAAAAAGAAACACTTGGGTGAGAGAGCAAACTAGAGTAGAGGACATCATTGTTAAAGTAAAAGGGCTGAAATGGCGATGGGCTGGGCATATTGCAAGAAGAACTGATCAACGATGGACAACAGAAATTCTGAACTGGATTCCAAGAGACCACCGAAGACCTAGAAAACGTCCTCAAACTAGATGGGTGGATGAAATAAGAAAACAGGTTGGGGTGACGTGGAAGCGAATTGCTCAGGATAGACTTGTGTGGAAAGCATTTGGAGAGACCTTCATCCAGCAGTGGATAGATAATGGTTGAATATGATGATGATGATATATATATGTTACCGGCCAAACCCGATTTTAGACCAAACTAGTTTATCCGTGTGCGTTAGGCCAAACTAGTTTGGCCTGTTATACACTGGAGTGAACTAGTTTGGCCTGTTATACACTGGAGTGAACTAGTTTGGCCTAGGCCAATTTAATTTATTCTAAGTCAATGTAATTTGGCGTAATTTTATTGATCCAAACGACCGCTCCAGCGCCAATCTGGCGTAAACTTTAAGCCAATAGTAACGTTGCCGCCACCCCTACCCTCTACCCCTTTAGTTTCCCGTGTTAGTCACCAAGACGTGTATATGTGGTAGTTTCATATTTTCGCTTATACTCAAGAAAAAATATAAAGCTATTGTGCGTTCGCGCAGACCTGACGCCTGATACCGTTAGCAGACGGATTAGTCCATTGCAGTTTAGGGAAGGGCGTCTTGCCGAAAAGGGTTTTCCGCGAGGGAAAAACCAGTTCCTCCAAGACGGCCTTCCCTAAACTGCAATAGACTAACCCGTCTGCTAACGGTATCACGCGCCAACTGAGCGCTAATGCACAGTACGTCCAATGTAATTAACATCATTTTGTGGGGAGAGGGGGGGAACCTAGATTCTATGGACGTTCCCATTATCTACTCCATTGAATAAATAAGATTATAATAACATAGATGCAACAGTTTTATTTTAAATAAAATTCAGAATATTAAAAATTATTATTTTTATATTGCTTTGTTAAACTTTATAATGCATGGCATTTTTTTTTTTTTTTGGCCAAAACAGATTGACTAAAAAGAAAATAAATTCGGATTTCTTGTATCACATTTGTTACAGTATCAAGTTTTTAGTATGTATTTTCTTTTATCTAATCTATTGATAATGGGTGATTTTTCGTTTTTAGGGATCTGCAACCCCCCCACAAGGGAAAATTTAATCTACACCACTGTTCCATTGAAATTATGATTTTTTTAATGTTGCAGTTATTATTTATTTAATTTATTTTTCTATCGTTATTATTATTATTTATGCATTTATTATTATTAATTTTCAATGTTATAATTTAATATTAATATTATTTATAATTATTAATATTATTCGTTATTTTAATTTGCATAATAGTTTGTAGTAATTTGACATGATGATTATATTCTACGTTTATTATTATTATTATATTTATTTTTCAACAGGGCATACATGCAAATGCCCTACGGAGGGAGACAGCGAGAAATGGCCTATTATACGGCCTGACGAGCCCATTACCCCCAAACCAAAAAGTTCCGCAGGTGAGTACATTCAAAGGGAAAACAAGAAATCAAATCACAGAAATTCCATACAAATTATCATAGTTATATAAAAGTTATAAAAATTACCCAAAATACAACAAACATTAGGAGAGCAATATCACAAAAAACAACAAAATACTGCAATATCATCTATGTCCACAACATATACTAATAAAAAAATCAACACATTGGATGTTAAAAAGAAATAACCCAAACATTTTTTTAAAACTCTTGAAGCATAATAAAATTTAATTTCCGATGGAAGAGCGTTCCATAATTTTGAAAGAGTTGAATCAACGTTATTATTACATATTAAATGCGTTTGAGAGCGACAAGGCAAATGAAAATTGGTATTTCAAATATTACAAGTATGGAAAAATTTTATTAGAGTAATAATATTTGAATAGTAATTATTATTTATTCTTCGAGACATTAATTGGCCTAGGGTAAAATCGTATGTCTTAGGAACAAATAAAATAGAACCTTCTTTAAGTAATTGCAGAGAAGAGGTGTTAGGAAATAAGAGTCGCGAAAAACGCTTCTGCAATGAAAATAGTCATCTAATATTATCCTGTATTGTATGCCCCCAAATAATATGACAATAATAATTGAAATGATAATAAATATTAGAGTAATATAAAATCAATATAATTTTACGAGGAAGAAAATTCTTAAAGCGACGAAGTATCTTTATAAAAATTCTAATTTTTGAGGCAGTAATATTCACATTTGTATCCCATTTTAGGGAAACTGAAATATGACACAGAGTATTTGAAATAATTAACAAGCAAGCATATGATATACGGGTATTAAAGCAGGCAGTAAATATTTTTTACCCTAAATTGTTTTGTGTGCATTAGAAACCATTGTATCACATGTGATACATGCCCCCTTCTGCCCCCAATATAGCTAATTTTTTAAAAAGTTTATTTTTTTTATACCAGAAATCAAATATATCACATAGAGATTTCTTTTCTTAACATTTTGTAAAAGTCCTTTTATCTTCCCCCCTTATAACGGAATTTGACATATGTGCACAGACATTTTTGTCTGGAGGAGAAGTTATCAAAGACAATGAAATTTGTTTGATGAGTGCTGCAATCGAACATTCAGTTGGGACGGGTCAGTGATTCGTTAGCTACAGTTCTAAGAAAATGTGCACATCCAAAAAATATCTCTGTAGGAAGAAATCATTAGTTTATAATTCAAAGTCCATAGCAGTTTAGCTTGCAATAGTAAGTATTCAGGTGCGAATGGCTTTATAATGTGAAATAAGTCATTAATAAAACGATGCTTGTTACTGCTGCAATATCTTTTGTAAATTTGCTTTGCTATCGTTTCATAAAAGGATTAAACTAATAGGTGATTATCAAATTTCACTTATGAAAGAAATATTTAAGCAGAATAATCCATAGAAAGGAAAATTATTTTTAACAAAATATAACTATTTTGAATGAAATATGTTCTATATAAATATTGACTTGTTTTTAAAGCTCAAAGATCAATAAAATCACGCCAAATTATATTGTTGGCCTAGGATAAACTACATTGGCCTGAAATCGGATTTGGCCGGTAACATATATTTAAATACTGATCATATTCAATCTCGATTTTCTGGCTAGAGTGTCTATTGCAGAATATTCTGATGTTTAATTTTAACACTGTGATTTACCTCTTGCAGATTTACTTGGGTTTTATTAATCAAATAAATTCACAGCTAAATTATTGCTGAAATCATTGTATTCTCGTGCGATAAACCTTATCCACAACTAAAATTGTTCGTAAATACTCTATACCGTTTGCTTACTTTCTACATCTACAGCAGTGGTCGCCAACCGGTGGTCCGCAGCAAAATCTGGACATTATTTGCATTTTTAATATTTTATTAATAATAAAACAAAAATAATATTCTAAGAAATTCTCATATTCTGAATGCAATTTCCACCTTTATATTGCACTAAATTCACGAAATGTGGTCCGCGGGATTTAAAATTATGAATTTAGTGGTCCGTGAGGTCCGAAAGGTTGGCGACCGCTGATCTACGGGGCAATAGGTAATTTGGAATGGGATCGATGGTTTAACGAGACCTCCAAATAAAGTACGTTTACATGTATGTCTTAATCACAGGATTCATAACATATAATTTTTTTTGCGCATTTTTTTTGTTGTGTACGCTGCAACTATATCGAAATTCAAAAATGACTAAATGAATCTAAACGTGTTATAATTTCTAAGACTCACTTTAGTGACAGTGTGGAAACTATTCCTCAAAGAGTTATCTCCTTTTCAACCACACGTGTGTCCACACTATGTACAATTTCTTCTCTCTTTTCACATTATCTGCCCGACTTCCTTCCCATTTGTAGGCCATAGGTTAAACTTCGTTTCGTATTGCAGAGACATGACACTTTGTAGTAATTCCCTGACTTCTTTTAAGCAGAGAAATTTTCCACTATTTAAAATTGATCCTAGTACGTTTTTTTTAAATCTTTATTGTTCAATATGAAAACTATTTGAATTTTCTTACAGTGTTTGGAAATTTAGAAAAATTAATATAGCTAATAAAGTATTGCGCGAGGCCCCCAATGGCGGTCTAGGCGGTCGCCTGACTCGCCTTACCCTATGGCTACCTCTAATGGTTCTCTTCAACGCCGTATCCCTTGCTCGTTTTGAAAGCTGCTTGAGTACTACCCCATAATTTTTTAATTTCTATGCCTCTGCTCGTGAACGCCAACGCACCTTTGCATATTTGGCAATATGTTTATGTATTATTGATTTTCAACAAACATTTTCTCTGTATCTACGTTTTTACTTTTAACCGTAATTAAAAATTTTAGTGAATTTTTATTAGGTAAAATATGGAATTTAACAACTGTAGCTACAATTCTTATGTTAGGATTTCTCTTTCTTCGAGGATCTTTTCCAGCGTTCTCAAATGACTCTGTCAGCCCTGGAGGTGATAAACACCCATCCTCTACCATGGCCACAGGCGAGCTTCATCTTTACTTCTACTGCTTCATTATTGCCTAACTGGACTGCAACTTTTGGATTGTTGATGGTGATTTTCATCCTGCAAATGACTTTATTAACAGTTGTCTTGATCGCATCATCTACGTCGCACGGGATTCGAGACATCTTGTCATCTGTAAATAATAACGACCACCTGAGAACGACGTCGGTGATGTAGTTTATTCAGATTCCAAATATAACAACATATAAAATATAAACTTTTGTATTTCATTTGTAGAGTGTATTTTGTCATGTGTAATAAGCTATGTTTCGTCGTGCATGTTTTAACATATTCGCAAATGTACTTTGGAATGGTATGAATAAATACTTGTAAAATGTGAGCGTAAGTCTGTACCCTTTCTTCTGTGTTACTATTATTATTATATTAGGAAAATTACCACGTTTCATAACGAAAAGAATAAATACATCTTGTGTGTTGAAATATTCTAAGATGTCTTTTATAAAATTAAAGAGGAACCTCTTTAATTAGTACGTTGAGCTGTAACAGGGACTAAGTCTTTAGACATATTACGTTAGGACGTCAACCCAACAATCTTCGGTTCAAGTCCAGCACATGCACGTGGATAATTCCCTTTTCTCAACAACCTTATGCGTTGAAATAATCATCTCGAAAAAATGAAAAGGAGGTCGAGTGTCAGAAATTAATTTCCAATTTAAGACAGTAAGGACGCACAATTCGGTTATCTGCATAGCTTAAAACTTATGCGGAGTCTCTTAATTTGAAGAATTATTTACACCAAACGCTTTATCAGGAAAATAGATCTTCTAAATATTTATTAGTGGCGAAAGCAGTTACTTCATTTTGAAAAAAATAGTGAAAAATTATTGAAAGTCTTAACTGATAAATATACTTGTATTAAATATTAAATTTAAATAAACTTTTGTTCGAAAACATTTAATACATGCTTACCAATAACAAATTCAAGAAGCATATTTAAACTCTTATTTAAGTGGTTCTCAATTAGTTTTCACCGCGGCCACTTTGAATCTTTTTTTTTTCTGTCGGCGGACTACAAAATATGAAAACGAAATACGCTTACACGCTATATAGACATCGAGGTGGGGGGGGGGGCGCCAGGTAGGGCTTATTCTGACCTAGAAATTTTCTAATCCAATGAAATAGCATTCAAGTAAGAGCCTTAGGCCCCCTCTAGAAAAAAGCCCTCCTCGCTTAGAATTTTTCTTCAGTTTCTTATTTTTTGCAGCCTGGCCAGTTTTTACTGTTCGCGCTGCCAGATCTGTCCCACGGACAGCTTATTGCGAATCACTGTCCTATTCTGAGAAAAACATGAATTTATCTGAAATAATAATAAAGATTTCTAAAAAATAAAATCGTTATTTTAGCTCACAGCAAATTAAAATCTCGCCGGCGGGGGGCGGATTTTATTAAAAGCAAACGAAGTATGCGATTAAAATCAGAAAGCTGATTGGAATATTATTGCACGTAGCTTTTCACAGCACATTTTAGATTGTAAGCGATTTTAGGGTTGAAAATTGTGTAACGATTTCAAAGTCTCGCCGATTACATATACAGGGTGTTCAGCAATCCTTGGATAATAACCATAAAATTTTAAGAATTGAAACTAATATTTGTTTGTGTTTCACGTCACAAGGACAGCAGAGGTCGTGATGCGTGCGAACCTACAGTTGCCCTGGGAATTCGAACCTCTGTTAGCAAAGAACCAAACCCCGGACTACGGTGGGCAGAAAAACGGCATGTCTTCTACAGTATCATTGGATGTCGAACTCGGGTTAAGGGCACGATGGAAAAATGTCCTGTAATTAAGCCGCCATAGAACAGTGGATTCATATTCTTCCGAAGACTACGAACCTCATAAGGCCTAGGGAATCAACCTCATTACTGCAACGAGCAATTATATACAGGGTGTTCAGCAACCCTCAGATAATAACCACCACATAGCGGTATTCCTGGGACAATTTTGAGACATAAAAGTGGTCTTTATTTTGGTGACAGGTCAATACTTTTTGTGATATTCGCCAAAATCGTCCAACCAATGAGGAAGCTGTCTGCATCTGTTAACACCTTCGCTGGTTAGTTTAAGACGAATTACAGAAAACTTGTTTCTGCATGGGTGGGGTGTAAAGCACTAGGCAGTTTAATTGGTAATTTAATTCCTAAAAGCGAAACGCAGGCGCATTTTTTTTTTTTTTCAGCCAATCATATAGATTTTACTCAGAAGTAGGTAATGGCTTTGTTGGACGGTTACAATACTAAAATCACTAATCCTGACGTGAAATCTATCCAATTGGCTGAAAAGAAAATACTCAAATTGGTGATTCGTATAACATGATTAAAACGTTTCTTCTTAAATTTACTTATTTTTTAAGTAAGTTTTCCTTAAAGTCATTGCTTTTCATCATCTCATTTTTTCTTATTCGAGGTAACTCGAGTTCTTATAATGAGCCTTTGCGTGCAACTTTTAGTGGGTAATAGCTTCTGAACCGTGATACCATTAAGTTAAAGCAAATTAGTAGCTAAAACCTGTCGATATATACATATCCTCCATGCAATTAGCATGTTTTCTTTTTATTGGAAACACTTAGCTTAGAAATGTTAATGAGTAATTGTTTTAAAGATACAAATCAGTGAATTAACGAAATTATATTTTTTACTTTGGAAAAATCCTGTTTTAGAACAAGATTTTTAAATACATTCCCTAGAACCTTCTACAGAAGGTATAAATATTATGGGGTTTTGGTAAAGATGTGAAAAAGATAGGCATATAGAATGAAATTGTATTTTTTTTAGCAAATTTGCAAAACAATAGATCTCCATGAAATATATCATAAACATCGAACACAAAAAAGTAACGTTAATACAATGCTCTTCATTTCGAAGTAGAGTTGTCCGTCGCAATTCGCGGAAGTTACGTTGCATGTACCATCCGCCAATAGCGAAACCGCAAATAGCAAAACCAAAACTATATTTGTGAAAAGATGGACTACGTTCGTAACAATTGTCTTGCGTATTGAATATCATACATTACCAGGGACGGACTGTGTCCTCTCAAAGGGCGCATACGTTGCCCATTCGGAGGCAGGCACAAGTCCTATCGCTCAGGAGGGCGGCGCACCGTTTCGAGGGGCCGGCGGCTAAGTCCGCCCTTGTATGTTATCACAATATATTTACAAAAAATAAATATATTTTACTTATTGCGGTTATTTTTGTATTCTACAACATTTATTCTTGTACAAACTAAAAAATAGTTTAGAAACCACATACGTAATAATATCATCACTCGAAATATTCAGGTTTGTATACAGGGCCAGCGCAAGCAAACTTGGTGCTCTAGGCGAACGGCCTGCGCCCCGCCCCCCCACACTTCAAGAAAATCGACCTACCAACATGCATAACATAGAAAATAGTTATACAGGGTTTGTCCCAAAAGTTCCCGAAATGATTTTTTTTAAAATCATTTATTCAATATCAGTTTACAATCTTTTCAGAACTTTTCAAAGTATTCTCCCCCTGCTTCGATGCACCGTTGCCAACGCTTCACCCAATCATTGAAGGCGCCCTGGAAGTCGTCAACGGGAATCTCCTTCACTGAGGTCGTCGCGGCTGCTTTTACCGCCTCCAGCGTCCCATGCCGAGTTCCTTTCAGGGTTCTTTTGATCCTTGGGAACAAAAAGAAATCCGCTGGTGCCAGATCGGGGCTGTACGGCGGCTGGGGCAGCGTTGCCACACCCATTTTGGCCAGCAACTCGGAGACAATGAGCGCGGTGTGGGTTGACGCGTTGTCATGGTGCAAGATCCAATTGTCGCGAATTTCGTTTCGGACGCGTCGAACCCTGTTGCGCAACCGTTTGAGCACTTCACAGTAAAACTCCTTGTTGACTGTTTGTCCTTGTGGCACGAATTCACTGTGAACTACACCTTTTCTGTCAAAAAACACAATGAGCATTGCCTTGATTCGCGATTTGCTCATCCTTGCTTTTTTCGGGCGAGGAGACTCCTTGGTGTGCCACTCGCTGCTCTGGCGCTTTGATTCGGGATCGTACTGAAAAATCCACGTCTCGTCCCCTGTGATCACTCTGTCCAAAAATTCTGGGTCCGTTTCGTAGCGTTCATGCAATTCCTGGCACTTCAACAATGGATTCAACATTTCAACCCTGGAATACACCATACATCGTTAAATTAAAAATTGTGTATTAGAAATTATTTGGCATGCTTTTTTTTTTAATTTCGGAGAAATGAAAACTTTCCTAAAAAAACGTAAAAATATCCCCCTATGAGATGTCTATTTTCAATTTTCTATGCCTCTTTCCGATGATGTCATTTTGTCTCTAACCCCGAGATATTAAATTTTATAAAATTATGGAGAGGTGCCTTTTATTTGATGTAAATTTATAAAAAAAAATTCTGCATAATGATCGAAGTTCAACAAAAACCCGTAAAAGTAAGATATGAAAAGAAAAAAAAGACATGTAGATTACATACTGTATAATGGTATTTAGAAATATAACTCGTGTAAATTGAATGGTGGCAGAAATCATAATTCGGAGAGATAGTATTCAAATCAGAAACAAAATGTAGGAATTACTTTTCTATTTGCTCTTTTTTTAAAAAAAAATGAAAGGTAAATGGTGGTTGCATGAAATCTTTCTAAATACACTCTATAACAAAAAAATCGACGCACCAAGAAGGAGTTGTCCGATTGCGATAAAAATTGGTGGATGTGAAGAACATACATAGAAAAAGAAACGATTAAAATTTCAGAACAATTGAATGATTTATTGCAGAGTTTGACCGTTACAAAGGGAGGAAGTCAATAAGGCGTTGGTCCACCTCTGGCCTGGATGCAAGCTGTCACCCGGCGTGGCATAGACTGATAAAGATCCCGGATGGTGTCCTGCGGAATTTCTTGCCAAATTGTCTCCAACTGTCGGGCTAAATCGTCAACATTCCGGGATGGTTGCAATCGCCATCTCATAGCAACACGTGCCGTGTGCGGCCGGACATTGTCTTGTTGAAACGTAAGTCCAGGGTGTCGCAAAAGGAACGGTAACACAACCGGTCGTAGAATGTCGTCTACGTACCGCTGTGCTGTAAGTGTGCCAGAAATGACCACCAAAGGGGTCCGGCTATCAAAGGAGATGGCACCCCAGACCATAACGCCCTGTTGTGGGCATGTGTGGCGTGCGATAGTAAGGGCAGGATCCCCACGCTGCCCTGGACGTCTCCAGACACGTCTGCGGTTGTCGTCAGGACACAGTTGGAAACGGGACTCGTCACTAAAGACTATACGTCCCCAGTCAGCGCAGTTCCAAGTTGATCGAGCCCGGCACCACTGTAATCGGACTTGACGGTGTAAAGGCGTGAGAGGTAAGCGGCGTAACGGTCGGCGCGAGCGTAAATTCCGCTCTCTCAGTCGTCTGCAGAGGGTCATGTTGGACACATGTGTGCGGGCCACACGTTGGATAGTTGATAACGACGAATCCGGTGCTGTGACAGCTGCTCTGACAATCGCTCTGTCTTCCCGTTCTGTTGTGGCCCTAGGTCGACCGCTGCCATCCCTACGCTGACATCTGCCGTTGTTGACCCACTCTTGCCAGCACCGTCCAATCGCCGCATCGCTTCGACCCACATGTCCAGCGATTCTTCGATTCGTCCAACCAGCCTCTTTCAAACTCTGACATATGCTCGTAATGAGCACGAATCTTTCGGCGAGGCATTGTTACAGTCGACGTAAGATATCCGCAGTCAAAATGCAACAGAAATTTTGACCACATATTGAGAATCGCTCCTTATATACACCTGCTGAATGCGCAGTTCCGATGCGCTGGAGTTCCCGCTATTCATTCATTGGACACCAAATTTTAATCATTTGCATGTTCGGTCAAAATGTCTTTGCATACGAAATTTCATTACAATCGGACAACTCCTTCTTGGTGAGTGGATTTTTTTGTTATAGAGTGTATATACTTTCTCAGGTGTATATAATTCTTCAAGAACCAGAATAGTCTACTGTTATTTTACTTCGATGTTTCGGGCTTCTATGTCAGGCTATATACGCGCAATCTAAAATGCCTAAAATAAATATTCAGGTTGCATATTTTTATAATGAAAATTCGAACACAGCATTACAATGTGAAATATCAATCTTCGTTGAATTAATACAATTTATTTCAATATGTGATAATTACCATAGATAAAACTTTGTATACACGTTATTTGCATTTAATTTACCAAAGAATGAGAAAATTGTTGATCTCGGGGTATGTAACTGTGTTAACATGTTGATGTTGAACTGTTAGAATCGGTCAAAATAAGACTTTCCCCTTTTGTTTGCCGATGCCCATTCACTGAATCTGAACATACTTTTAATGGACAATTGAAGTTTAAGGTTAAACTTTGTGCAAACTATTCACAAAATTAAACTGTGCTGACACATAAATATAAATTGAATCTTGTAACGGATGCTTTCTGACTTTTGAAGCAATGCGTTTTGAGTTCTGAAAATTAACTACTGTGCTTTTTTCCAGAAAAGTTGATAAAGCATAAGATTTTGCAACTTGTTTACAAATGGGATACTCGTAGTAATTGCACGTGTCCTGCTTAACTAGCCCTTAACCTGGAGAATCATTTGAGCTAGTAAACTGGATGAAGACAAATCGTTTTAGCATTAGTCTTAAATAGCCATTAGTTCCGAACTGTTACTCGTGTTCGGAGAATAGAAGGGGGGAAATAAAAAATCGGAGAATTTTGCAAAACATTTCGAATTCTAGAGAAACACTTTCCGACTCTATTAAATAATACTTTTATCAAGTTTCGTAGGGTATAAAAACCAGGGTAGAAACTGTCAAAGCATCATTCGAGATTTTCAGCCTCTTTCTCCTGAACTTTTGGTTTTATCCTCGCTACCATTGGAAAATGTTCTCTCACAAGATTGTAGTAAGCCTTTCTGAATGTTCCTTACAATTAATCTAATATCTGTGGCTTTATTTTTGTAATTTGTAGTACATTCTTGTACTCTGTAGTATATTTGTTACCTAGTAGTATATTTGTATCCAGTAGTATAGTTATTATTTAGTAGTATATTTATATCCAGTAGTATTGTATGCATATACCATAGGGAATACTCTTTGAATAGAACAAATTACTCAATAGCATGAAATACAGTAATTTCAAATTTAGAATTACGTAAGAGCTCTCTTCTCTCTCTTATCGTTTTTTCAATTTAACAGTGTAAAATGCCCTTTGAAATATTTTGTTGGTTTTTAATTTTCATGTTATTGTGTATTATTTACCTATATATTGTTATCGTTATTTGTCGTAAGATTATTTTAGATTTCGCATGCACTTTGTTACTCATTTATTGGCTATTTGTCCTATGCGATTATCTTATCTCATTTAAATCATTGCTACTTGATATTTTTTCTAACTGCTTTTTGTCTAAGTCCATTGATAATTATTTTTATTTTGTTTACTATTCATTTATTAATCCATTTTTTTTATTTTCTTTCGTACTTAAATTATTTAAAATTTATTTTTACGTTATCTGTAATTCCGGCCTTTATGTTTTATTTGGGATACGTAGTTTCGATTTTTTAATAACGGTACGTGGGAAGTTATTAAGGAGAGGTGAAATGTACATTCTTGATGTAAAGTTATCTATTTCCCATGAGCATAACGTTCAATTAGCTTCCCAGAAGGGATAACTGTTTATATTGTTTCTTCTTCTGGCTATGATCGAAGATGTGGACGGATAAAACACATTAATTAGAAATATAGTTTCCTTTCAGGGATGATGATTTCAGTTTCTTGCTAAAACTACTCCCTTCAAATGAACTGTAGCTAACTTTAATGTGCCTTTCCAGTTCATAAAACGCTTTTATATAATATTATGTCGTCCTAGGCACAAACTGATAATTTTTAATGTTAAATCATACTTTTTTATCATTGTTTTGTGAATATATGAAATGAAGATGTGTTCATTTGGATATGCACCCTTTCCCCATTTAATACTATTTCAATCGCCAGTACTGGAAACGCAATGGATGTGATTAGCAGTTGCTAAGGAGGCATTTACTTATGGTAGTTTTATACATAATCGATTAACATGTTATTCCACAGCAGCAGTGAGAATCCAGTCCTCAAAAGACCACTTAATAAAGCGTAAATTTGGGTTCTATTTAGGAATTTTGATTTATATGGAGTACAATACATATTTTAAAGCAAGCTTGAGCGGCAGACAGAAGGTTTTTTTTATTGAAGTTTAAACTAGGGAATAGTCATTCTTTTTTAAAAACCGCATTAGTTAAAATGTACAGTACTAGTCTTAACACCAAACCCACGAGTGTAAGGAAAACAAGATTTTCCTAACTTTTCTACGTTGTGTAAATTGTAACGTACTCTAATCTTTTCCAACGATTAATCACTTTTGACATCCACGTTATTAGATAAAACTAGAGCTTTACATACAGAATAAAATGATTCATCGTCCTGACAAAGAGTCGAACTACGGACTTTCCGCTGGAAACTTAACTATTTGGCCACTATCGCAGGAACACTGCCCTTTTTTCCATTTCTTCTATAAAGCTCTAATTTAAGCTAATTAACGTGGGGGTGTCAAAAATTATTAGGCATGTTAATCCCCCCCACCCCCATGAAATTTAAAAAAAAAACAAAACATACCCCGTTGGCTTTAGCCAATGACCAATTTCTCAATTGTGCTTGCGAACCCTGCGAAGGGTAATAATATTCTATATAATCCTTTTTCATTTTGCAATGTAAAATGTTTATTATAAAATAGTACCGTAATTGCAACTACAATAACATATTAAAGAAATCCACATACAAAATTCATGTTAATACACTAGCATTTATATATATATAAGGTAATTTTCTAAATCAGATTTGAACTTTTCATTTACAAATAAGTTTGAGTATTAAAATGGATTTGCTTTTGTGTGATTTTGCAGGCATCTGTTATGGTTGTTTTGGTAGTAGCCGCTACTGCTCAAGCCATGATTGGAGGCTTGGGAGGCTTGGCTTACAACGGCTATGGATTGGGAGGCTATGGCTTGGATGGACTGGGATACGGTGGCAAAGGATTCGGCAGACGTGGCTATGATGGTGGTGCCAAATCATATGATCGTGGATATAGTTACTCTCGGGGCCACGATAGTGGGAAAGCTTATGGAGACGCAGGTCACGACATGGGAGCCGCTGGAGCTGGAAGGAAAGGATTAGGCCGTAGAGGTGGTTTCGCCGGTGGAGAAGGGTTTGCTGGTGCACCTTTCCTTTACAAATATGTGTAATTCATTGCCTCACATATACATTTGCAAGCAGGCAGGAAGCAAAAATTGTTTTCGTTGTCGGTTTTCTGCTTTGAATAAAAAATAAACTTTGGTTTTTCAAGAACTGTTTTTGAAATGATTCTTTTCAAGGGCTTCCATTTATTAAACTACAAATTGACATTTTTTTTTATCTTTAAATTGATATGGGATTTTATTCTGAAATTTGGAGTATACAAAAAAAGATAATTTAAAATGTTTAGTATACAATAATTTCTGCCACCCACGTATTAATTATAGCTCAAACTAGAGCTTATTCGTTTTGGAGAAAAAGAGACGCTTTCCCCATCCTGGATTCGAACCAGGGTCCCTCCGTTTAGAATAAAATGTTTAGAATAAAATTTTAAGCATATTATTATTGGATTTCATAATATGTATATAACTGATTTTTTCTTTATATATTTGTTTTTAATTTTGGTTGTTTAAGTTAATTTTTTATTTTTTTCACCTACGCCTTGGTTACAACACTTTGCGCATAAAAGGGTAAGCATTATTTCGAAAGAAAATATGTAAATGAATTTTAAAGGCTAAACTGTACATTTTGAAGGAAAAATTTATGTAATTTTTTTCTATTAAAAAAAACGATTATTTTTTTCATAAAATACTATTAATTTCCATAGCTTGAATATCTGCGATATGAATAAAATTTTCGGCAAAAGGCGGAGGAAGACAGCTAAGTATATGTAGAATATTATAGTGTATTGTTAAAATTATAGGCGTTCATTTTATTTAAAACGAAGAAAAAAAATTAAAACAACTGATTATGATGTTGAAATTAAAACGTTCAACGAGAATGAAAATTTAAAAGGTACTTCTTGATAAATGCAGTAGATGGCAGCACTGAACTTTGAAGCTAGCGTAGTTTTGTCATTAAAGATCAATTCGGGCTCATTTTTTGAGGCTCGGGCCCAAAGCTTCAAATATAACTTTAACCCCTTAATGTACGATTTAAATTTTTTAAAAAATTACTAAACTACACTGTTTAATTTCCTTTGAATTTTCATGTACACGTATTTCTACAGTCCTCGAAAACGAATCACATTGGAAAATGTTGATATAGAAAAGTCAGTTTTCAGCTTCAGTTGCATTGTCTGATGAGCCGGTAGGAGGAGGAGGATTGTGCAAGGGTTTCATTGGGAAGGGTGGCCGCCGGGGGCGGCGCTGTAATCCCAGACAGGACGCTTGAACAGCGTAATCAGCCGCCGAGGCGGCTGAGGGGGAGATGGATTGCCGATCAACACGGCATTCATAGATGCACGTTCACGTAAAGTCGTCATTCAACTGATGAGCCGGTACAATGCGAAATATAGAGTCCAGGCTCCATAGGCGGCCTCAGCCTCTCAGATTAGGAGGGGCCCGAAACCGAAGTAATTTTGGCGCCCCTTACTACTAAATATGAATTTTATAATGTAACGAGTAAATATTTTATTTCATTTTTACAGTGTACACATTTCAAATTTTTTTGCAAATGTAAAAAAATTGCGAAGGCATGATTTCTGATGACCATTTTTGAGGGGCGCCTTCGGTACCCCCTTCCACGATGATTTGGGGGGGCGTGGCCTCGCCGGCCCCACCTGTGTGACTACCTATGCTGGGCTCGGACTGAGCCTGTCTTATCTCTAGTTGTCATCTTATAATAGCGGTTCTCAAACTTTTTTTCCCTCATACCCTTTCGTCCTGCTCTAGTGTGTTGGCGTACCCGCTGAAAAGAATATATGAAATATATGGATGCCATAGAATGGATAACAGACAAGTAGTATTTCTTTATAATTTAGTCAATGCATAATTACGCATTTAATGAGATTGATGAGCTTGGCACTTTTCAATAAGTAAATCAATTCTGGGAATCGTTTCAGTGGGACATGCACGCATATTATTTTCAATTGACAGTTTTGCACGGTATTTGGTTTTGATAATACGCATTGTTGAAAAACCTGGTTCTCGTCGTTAAGTCGATGGGAACAGCAAAAAACAGTATGGGAGAAGTGAGGCGGGAAGGAAATAATGAATTGGGAAAGCAAATTGCCCCTTTTTATTTTGGAAAAAAGATAGGAGGTCAATGAATTTTAAATCATTATAGAAAGGGCAAAGTGTTAACTCGTTCGCGTACCCCAGTTTGAAAACCCTTGTCTAATGGTAAGGAGCTCGAATAGGTGGCTTGAGAATTGGTGAAGCCTAAAGCTGTGTTCATTGCGTGATGCTCTCTATTTAGAAGTTTCCCAAATAACGTTTCTGATTGAGGAGTAGACGAAGTCGCCAGTCGAAACTCATAATTTTAGCTTAAATTAAAAGATTAATTATTTAAGCATTTATAATAGAATATGATAATGATTCATCCGTTTAGTTGTGTCCGACTCATGGACACTTCATACGCAAAACTCCTCCAGTCTCTTATGAAGCATTGCATTTTTCAGTTGGCTTGGCTGATACACATGTTGGAAGCGCTTTTAATGGTGTCTAGCCTAGCCATCGTGTTCTTTGCTTTCCTTTTCTTCTACTTCCACTAACCATTTCTGGCATCATTGTTTTTTCTAGAGAGTCCCCACGCATAACATGACCAAACCAAAATATGTGAACCGAAGTCTTGCGATCTTTCCCCCTAGTGATGTTTTTAGTCTTATTCGTTTCAAATTTTCTTTGTTGGTAACCCTTTCTGTCTAAGGACAATATGTAATAGAACATATCAATATTTAATTTAAACATTGCGATTTTACTTTTACAGATATATTCAGATTGGTAGTTTAATAATGCACTCATATATAGATTTATACCTATATATGACCAAGGCCGTAGTTACACTTCCACGGGGCTCTGAAAGTTACACGAGAGACTCAGAAATCTACATGGAGGGCATGGAATTCCTTAAGGTTCTGTGATGCATTTTATTAATATATTTATTAGTACTAAATATCTAAGCAGACTAATATAAATGTATTTAGTATTTAACGAATAAATTACTAAACAGAAAGTTTGCATTGGAAACTTATAGAGGTATACTAAACTATATAGTTTCCTTATCCGTACTATAAAGCAAATGAAAACTCAAACCTCTGTAAAAGAAAACACAATATTCACAAAATCTACCCTAGAATCTATTTTGAACACATTCTTAACGTCAAAGAACAATTTCCATTGTCGAGCACAATTTTATGTAAAAAACAAACAAAAACATTTATAACAAAATTTACAGTAATTCATTTTGAGAAAAAACATTTTCCAGAGGGGAAAGGGGATCAGCCACTTCTAGCCTAGGCCTAGATATATAGGCGTATGCAGGATTTGGTTTTGGGGAGGCACAAGTCAAACATTCGGTTATATATAGTATAAATTTGTAGTTTGAAACTCCATTATATATAGTATACATTTGTTGTTTGAAATTCCATTACATTATATCTGGTAAAAAAATTGTTGTCTTTACGTTACAGGCAGTAATGATTCCGTAATGTTAGTTTGGCGCAGTATAGCCCAGATGCTCTTGCGCCATAAAAAAGCCAAACAAACAAACAAACAAACAATATTAGGCGATGTAGGGCTATCGAAACACAGACATCACAATTAAACATTTAAACGTCATTATAAACACAATAAATACAAGTAACAAGCCTCCACCAAAATATGTTTATTGATAATCAAAATACTTTAATTATTCAAACTTTAAATCTTAAAATTATTCAAACTTTAAATGTCTCTTACGACTGTTCGCAACCTGCAGGCTAGTTCTGAATACAGGTATTAAAATGAATTGTGTTTTATTCTGAACTACATCTTATAAGACAAATTCCAAACGCCTCGAATCTTTCGCAGAATTGTCTAAACTCCCTTCGACTTCAAATGGCACCTGACGATTGGTATATACAGGGGCGGACTGGGTCCTCTCAAAGGGCGCATACCTTGGATTATCGGAGGGCGCGAGTTCTTGTCCATTTGAAGGCGCGAGTTCTTGTCTATTTGAAGGCGCGAGTTCTTGTCTATTTGAAGGCGCGAATTCTGCCGCCCATGGGGCCGGCGGCCCAGCCCGCCCCTGGATATTTACACGAGCCCGTAAATTAAATTTAATTTCTTTACTCTTCTTTATTGTAGACTGAATTCTAAAACGCATTTTGTGAGGCAGATTTGTATTTAAATCAGTAAATAACACATTGAGAAAAGTGAAATATATTGAAAATGAATTTCATACGAATGCGACATTGTAAAATCATAATTATTTGTGTTCAGATTTATCTTTTAATACTTTAGATTGAAAATCAATTCAGTCATATTTTCCTGAATTCAATAATTATTTTTTTGTCAATAGAGAGAGAGCAGAAAGCAAAGCGTCATTCGACAGTCAAGAAGAAAAAAAAAAAGATGATTTCTGTTTTCCACAACTTGTTGTTCCCGTCCGCTGTAACGTTTATTAACCACTTTATTCTTGATTTTTGTAGGCCAAGATATTTTCAGCATCAACGAGAACTTCTTTTTGGTGGTAACATACAATTTTCCTCATGATAACCGGCACCGTGTGATGTGGAACATGACAAGCGTTCCTAACTTCTGACGACCGCCTTTACCACAGCTTTGGAAATAAAACACACACTTGTAGCAAAATGCGCCATTTTTCTCTTTACTGCATGCTAGTCATGGATACTTCTTCAGTCAATGAAGCTGGAAATTAAGATTTTTTTTGCCATTTTATAAAACATAGGGAAACTGAAAACTTTCATCAGGTGTCCAGCAATCAGTAAAAAGTTGATATGTCAATTTATCAGAAGTTTCCCCTTTATTTACATATTGGCCAATGTCTAATAAAAGGGTTTGTCTCTTAGAAGCAGAGGGACCAGCTTCCAATGTCTGTTTTGGTGTTTCATTCAAAAGTTCAACTTTATTCAGTTGTTCAGTTTCTCTAAGTTCAGAATATGATGATGATGATGATGATGATGACTTTTGAAAGAGGTCCGTTAAAGGTAATTGACGTTTTTTACTTATTTTCAAATGTTTCAGTGTCACCCACCTCTACAGAAATAACCTAGGTATAAATAAATTTTGTACAGAATTGTGTAAATAAATTTCTGAATAATGAGAACATTAATACTCAAACTTCGTTCTCGAGATGAAATCGATAGCATAGAACATTAGGGCTTAAGATAAATATATAAGCAACAATTTTTTAATACCCATGTGTGGCGGGGGGGCGGGACAAAAGTGATGTAACGTGAATATCCGAATTTTGGAAAAAGAGCGTAAATTCAGTGGTACAAATTACATGTGGCAGTTCGAGTAAAACGCGGTAAATTCACAAATTAGAAGTTGAACATGCATTAAAACACTCAGTATATTATGAAATTACTATTTATAATAATGGCATTTACCTTTCCGACTACAAGCACAGATTCCGTTCCGTTCATTTAGCTTAAAATATCCAAGCGCGTTAACCCACTGACTGCTCAATTTTTTTTTTTTTTTATCGAAGTCGCTTCAAAAATTGCATATATTTTTATTACATATTTCAAATCTACATGCATTTGAGAGTTAAAATATGTAGCACATTTTTGTAAACAAGATTTTTTTAATATAAATTTCGTGCATAAGAACAGGCTTTCATAAAAATCAATTTTAAGAGTAATCATATAAAGACAAAAATTCTGAAAATAAATCTTGATTAAATTACGGTTTACTTTATAGAATACAAATATAAAGCATGTATACTAATAAAAATCACTCGCTGAACGTTTCCTACAAGCCATATTCTGGATATAAAAAACGATAACAAAGGGAGCGCTTGCAAAATCAGTTAGTGAACTCTATGCAAATACGAAAATTTAGGCGACAATAACGCCATTTGTTGACCAAACTACGACTAGAAGTCTAAATATTGTAGAAAATGCATTACCGACAGTTAAACGGTGGAGAAGCGGGATGCGCTTTTAAATAGATGGAAAAATTCCATACTCGCGGAAATTGCGGGCTGAGCAAATTTCGTTACTTCCATGTTGCCCGTGGAAATCGAGGAATGAGCAGATAGAGGTTTAAAGCATGTGTGTTTCTTTCAAAATCGATGCCGAAAATGGATCCCAGTGTTGTCAAGGAGTTCTACTGAAATTTCTCTCTCTACTGCCCGAAATTTCCCACATTCACACTTTAGAAAAAGATGACTTTAGTAGATTAATAGTAGATCTAATTTTTAGGATATCTGGTAATCGTAATAGATTCAGATTACCGTAATCGTTCGTAGTCTGATGATAACATGAAACATGACAAACACAAAAATAGAACGTTTAAAATTGCACATGGTTGCCAACGTGGCATAAATAAAAAAAAAAATGGTTTCCGCTTAATTACGAATTTCCGTTAAAAATGCTTAAAACAAAAATAATCGAGGGCACGAGCCGCCTAAACACGCCCATGTTCGGGTACAGTCCTATATAACAGCCTCTGAAATTGTGATATTTTGGGGTGGCGAACCACATTCATAACTAAAGTTCTTTGTAAATATAATTATTATCATTTGTTTGCATTTATGTCCAAAGCTATAAGCAATATGGGATGGGATGGATGGCTTTACATAACCATCGAACCAATTACGTTTATAAGCAAGTTATAATCACTGGACTATTAACATAAATATAAACGTATATACCTATACTATACAATCAGGGCAGTAGATTGAAGAGCTTTACAGGGGGCTCTGAATGCTAACAGAGAGGGCTTACAATTCGCTGTATTGATGTATTTTATCAATATTTAAAAAAATATACTAAATATCTACAATATAGCCATGAAAGGTTGTAACGAAGTTAATTAATTCTTGGTACTTCACGCTTCGACAAAATATAAAAGCAGGTAGCAATGTGGAATATATAATTAATGTCCGAAACAGATTATATGACCAAGTGATTTTTAGCATTGCGTCATGTCGTTGTATCCAACTAGTTGGAGATGGCTGCTTGAGTTTGAATAATTTTCGATGAATTCAATTTAATACAGCTTGACATTTAGGCGTATGGAAAAAGTCATACACCTTACGTATCGTCCCGATAGAGTGTTTGATAAGGGAGAGTTTAAGTATTGCGTAAGCACATGCTTATTTTCCTGTTGGTCAATGCGCAGGGATAACACAATTGCCAAATATGGTCAACACAAGAAAGCCTCCGGGGCGAGAATTTTGTGAGTTTTCGTGGGGGAATTTATTATACTATAATTTTTGCCACCCACGTTTTAATTACAGCTCAAACTAGAGCTTATGTAATTTTGGAGAAAAAGAGACGCTTTCCCCATCCTGGATTCGAACCAGGGTCCCTCCGTTTATTAATAATATTAATAATACCTTAACACCTTTACATACGGAGAAAGAGAGCGTTGTTTCCTGTCCTCATTCGTCTAGCGGTCCAAGACACTCCGGGCTAAACGGAGGGACCCTGGTTCGAATCCAGGATGGGGAAAGCGTCTCTTTTTCTCCAAAACGAATAAAGCTCTAGTTTGAGCTAATTAATACGTGGGTGGCAGAAATTATTGTATATGCTAATTTTTGCTTACCGGGGGAGAGGCTGAAATGGACAAAATATTGTTTGCGTAATACTTGAACACTTCCTAAACGTTGAAGAACATAAATCAGATATAGCCAGGTTTAAGAAATGGCTGCTACAATGAACATACAGAGCATTTGGAAAATGGTTCTTAATATGTAATTGCACTCCATGGAAATCGCCACTCATGGCTAATGCACCATCGTATCCTTGACTACGCAAGAATTCTATTGCGACACCAATTCACCTTAGTTTTTTCAAAATAGCTTCACTTATGCCTTTTCCAGGCATGCTTGTAATCGGAACAAAATATAGAAAGTCCTCGGATACTGCTGTGTTTTCCATATCAGCATATCGAGCGCATAATGACAATTGTTCGGTATGTGACACATCAGTTGCTTCATCGACAAGGATGTTGAAATATTTCGCATTATTGAGTTTTTGATGCTTTTTCAAAATTATTACATTGCATTTTGTAATGATGTCATTTTGAGAAGACCAACTTAAGTAAGTCGCGTTTTTTACGCACTCATTAACTGATTTTTTAGAATATCATCCCCACTCTCAAGTCGAATTGTCAAAAGAGCGCGGAAGCTCATACCATGTTGCCAATTTCTTCAGAAGAATCAACGCCAATTGAGCCACCATCCCTTTGACCCCCAAGAGTTAACCCCTGCCTACCATAAAACCACTTTTTATCAGAGAAGTTGGCATAAGTCGATTTTCAATAATTTTCCTATTTATACTTTTATCTATATCATTTATTATATCATTTTTCTTGCATGACTTGATTGCAAGGGAGTTTTCAGAATCAAGCTTGCATTTGGCATGATAATTAGTAAGTTGGTGTTTGTTGAAATCTTCTATTGCATGTCTCCAATTACTGTACAGTACTCTCACTAGTTTTCTCAAACTTAGGCCTTGTTTTTTAGCTCCCGATGGTGAGAAATAAACGTAATATTGGCAAAATGCACCATCATATCTCTTTGAATAGACAAGCCATTCACAATTGTTGAACCAACTGTACTGAAATTTCAGTTGCCGCTTTCCAAAATTGGTCGATAGAAAAACAAAATTTTCCGTCTGTTTCCATACATTCAAAAGAAGGTTTTCACGTTCGAGAGGAGTATTATAAAAAAGGCGATATAATATTAGAAAAACGTATTTTTTGTGTTTCCTATCGTATGCCTTTTTTTTTAATTTTTTTAAAAATGGTAGGAAAATGGCATTCAAAATACATATTGCAGTGGAATACGATATGTAACATCAAACTTCCTCCAAATTTCATTTTCTTTTTATGGAAATTTTTTTCAATGGGATTTTTTTAACGGGATTTTAAATTAATATAATTATGTTACGTTATTATTTATAAAATTTTATAACTTTGTAAAAATGCTCTAAAGCTAATTATATTTATGATCTATTATGGCAACTATACAGGGTGTCTCAGCACCAGGGTTACAAACATCTAGGAGGGATAGGGTTACACATAGTAGTTCTGACAATATTTGTCATAGAACCTAGGGTCGCAAACCACTCACAGAGCTAGTTCTAAAACCGTCCAGCATGCACAAATTGTGACAATCAGTGCGTGAAAAGCGCCAGATAAAACTCAGGTCAGCTGCTCAAGTGCATAGATGATTAGGACATCGCATTTTGCGCTTCTCATGCACTGGTTGTCACTATTTGTGCATGCTGGACGGTTTTAGAACTAGTACTGTGAGTGGTTTGCGACCCTAGGTTCTATGACAAATATTGTTCGTCTAGGTATACCCTAACCCTCCTAGATGTTTGCAACCCTGGTGCTCAGACACCCTGTATAATAAAAGCCCTTTCCTTTTTTCCTACCAATAACCCAACATCATCGGGATTCAAGCTGATTTCAGATGGTGTAAATAATGATGTCCCAACATCTATTGGATTTTTTTACTCTGCACTGTGATCTTCAGCGCATTCAACATTTTTGAACTTATTTTCATTACATTCACTACTTTTTTTTCTCTTTTAAAGAAATTGAATATACTCTCTGACATGACTCACGTTTGTTTCTATTCATTAAACAGTTGCTAGCGTAAAAGAACACATTAAAGGTCCCTGGGTCGAAAAACGTAGATGTTTAATTTTGCAACACATGCCTCCGAAGCAGGACAAGACATACGACATCAGGAAATTCTTTTTAAACCTATCTAGCGGAAATTTTCCTTTTTGAAGTATTTTTTCCTTTCGAAGGGAATTTCCTTTAAACCAAAAACTGAGTGTCAAATGAAAATTAAATTTTAGTGGAATGAAATTTGTTTTAATAAAGTCCGAGAAAAAGTAAAAATATAGATAGCAAAATAAGAAAAAGTAGATATTTGTAATTTATATTTTAATCAATATTTTATCCTGTTAATTTATGGCTCTGGGGGTTGGCACCTTTGGTCCCCTTCGCTGCGTCTCTCATAGTGGCTTTCATCGCTCACAGTAGTGATACAACGATAACTATAAAAAGTTATACAGGAAAGTGAGTTAAATTATCTTACGGCGATGGGAAATTGATTTTTTTTTTATTTTATTTATTTCTTTCTTTTTTGCTTGGATATTTTCATTGTTGATAGAAGATTTATTTCATTCAGAAAAAAAATAACCCATGTATAAATTATTAATAATGTGTTGTATTGTGTTTGGATTGCATGATTGTATGCAGTTGCTAGGATTGTATTGTGTATGGATAGTTTTCTTAGAAGTAAGGAAGATGATTTTATAAAATGTATGCATTTTTAGCTGCGTAAATAACATTGGATTTCTGTAGAACAGAAGCCAATAAAAAATCTAACGATCACTCTCAGTGAGTGAGTGCCGACAGATGCTATGACATCTTAAGGTATGTGTTAGGAAATGAATGACATGACATTGAATTACACGTTCTGAGAATGAATTGAACGTAAGAATAAAAAGGAAAAGAAATATAGCGGTTCAACAAACATCTCATGTTTCCAGTAAACACTTTATTAGTGTTAAATTATTTTCTCAGTACAATCACTCTCAACAAATACAATTTTAACAACGTTAAAATTTTGGATAATTTAATTTTCAGATCGGAATACATATATTACAAATTACGTGTTTGGATTTGTAATTTTTTGTGATCGTTTAAAATCTTTTTTGGCATGGCAGGAGATGTAAGTAAGAGTACACACAAATTGAGTTCACATAATAAAAGTTCACACAAATTGAGTTCATGTAATAAGGTGTAAACTGTTGTATGGAATTTTTTAAAATGACAATATTTTTTCCTTAATAATTTTCGACACCCACGTAGAAATAAGCTCAAACTAGAGCTGTTTTTTGTTTAGGAGAAAAAGAGACGCCGTCCTCATCCTGGATTCGAACCAGGGTCCCTCCATTTAGCCCAGAGTGTCAGAGTCGAATCGAGTTATCACGACACCTCGGGTATCACGTCAAAATTCAATTATAGCTTCAAAAATTTCTACAAATCCCGGATACAACGTCAAAATAATTAAATTTTATATATTCTGATGGCGTCACTGTACATTTGTGTTGGAATTTTTTCTTCCGTCTTGCAGCCCTAATTTCTCTTATTTTTTTAAAAGGTTTAAATCCACTCTTCATATTTATTCATTAAAATCGGGTGACTTTCTGACCTTCAACTTGGTTTAGTCAAATATTTTTAATGTATTTGAAACGTTTCTGTTTTTTCCTCAACGTTTATCCTTTGCACAAATCACGCACAACCCCTCTTTTTGAATGAAAGCAAAACGAACTCGTCCAGTTTTTTTAAGGACAAATCGTCTACGACGAACAAATTTTAACCTAACTGACTTTGTGAATTCACCATTAGTTTACAATCTTTCTTAATAATTTAATAATTTACAATCTTTCTTGCCGCGCACAAGAAGGGAGAAAGGGGTTAAACTCCCCATTTCAACGACATTATTAGTTATAAAGTAAAACTTTTTATGAGAGAAATTTTAATTTCCATTTAAAATTCATCCACTTTTTCATCATAAACATCCCCCTCTTTGAAATCTTGTACACGGACCTAGTTCTGACTTTTTAAACTGACTACGGTACGGCATGGAAATCCTTTCATCGGAAGACAAAATTGTGGAAACAATTGATTTTTGGAAATAATGGAAAACATATATTTATGATAGCGTGCTTGAGCATTTTTGAATATTTAAGAGCTGTTGAAGATTTATAAGAGGTGAAGGCAGCCGTGGATCAAAAATATTTGAAAACCATTGTAGTAAGAAATTTTTGCGCTTATTGTGAAAGTAGATGATCTGCGCAAACGAATATTATGGCAGGTCAAAGGTTGTTTCTTCTCAGCTTATCACCATGATGCTGCTGCTGCTGATGATGATTAGCGTTTGTTCAACAACCGAAAGTTTCGATTAGTAAATAGTTTATGCGCCACCATATAAGAAATTTAATATTATTTCTTTCTAGGGATCTAGTGTTCCAGGAGACTTCAAATCACCGTGTTCGCTACAGTCTCTCTGAGAAAATAGAGCCGCCTTGGGCTGTTCGCCATTCCCAATCAATTTTAATTTTTTTTTAAATTTTATATCTATAATATACACTGATATACATATAGATATATTAATATATTATAATTTTTGTATTTAATGTGGTTTCTTTACTCCGTTAAAAATGCTTTTATTTTGCAAATATGGCGGCGGCGGCGGACAGAGTGGGGTCGCAGTTTGTTCGGCTGCTGTAAAAGGGGGTCGCGGCTTGAAGAAGTTTGGGAACCACTGTCTTACACTGTTTTTTGTATATACTGTTTTTTTTCACTTTCACTATAACAAGGGAATGTGGATAAAAATAAGTCTTCATAAAATGGCTAATATACGAAGTGGAAAGGTACTTAATAAAGTAATTCAACATTACAATTAATTAATTTGACACAAACGTTTTTTAGCTCATACTACAGGTTTTTTTTGGTATAGGAGAAAAGCGACATCGTTCCCGTCCTGGAGTCGAACTAGGGTCTCTCCGTTGAGCACGGAGTACCTTGATCGCTAGAATAATGAGGAGAGGAAAAACGCTCTTTTTCTACGCATATAAGGATATAAGAAATGATTACCCTTCTCAGAGCTAACACAATTGCCAAATAAATTGAAATGAAGATATAACAAAATTAGAATCGATTACAAATTTAAAACATATAAGACTCAGCACTGCCAAACTTAATTTCCGTATAAGACTCAAAAAAAAAACCAAAAAAAAAACCCACCCCCATTATCAAGACGTTTATCATATAACATTAGCTTTGCTCACAAGATATGACGGAGGGACCCTGGTTCGAATCCAGGATGGGGAAAGCGTCTCTTTTTCTCCAAAATTACATAAGCTCTAGTTTGAGCTGTAATTAATACGTGGGTGGCAAAAATTATAGTATAAGATATAACTTGTAAAAATATATCCTATGCTTTCAAACATTTTACAAATTCTGACAATTTTTCAATTTTTTTTAAGCATGCATTAGTGACCAATATAGAAATATGCCTCTGTACTATTAATACAGAAAAATTAAAGTTTAGAATAGCATAAAAATTTAAATCTTAGACAGAAAAACAATTATAAATATTTGAATAATATTTAGGAAGTTTATCAAAAAAATTCTGCAGCTAATAAACTATTAGGCAAGACTTTACACTTAAAATTATTATCCCTGTATTGTGGTATATTTCTTTTAATTAATCTAGTACTTTTAAAATAATTAAAATTCAATAATTGCATTACGTAAAAAATTAATCGGAATTATTAATCGTTATTTGACTAAACTTATATATAGATTTTATATCTATATAAAATATTTCGAACAAAATTTAAAGTCTACTGAAAATTAATACTTTAATTGTGTTGAAGAAACAAATGTCTGATGTTCAGTATAGCCAAGATCTTGTAAGAAAATTTTATATACTGTGTGTTTTAAACTTTTCGGAAAAAAATCGTAATTTTTTAATATCGTGAAATATCACAATCTATACTTCAGACAGATTATAATATTTATGTGCGAAAGTATAAAAGTAGAGAGATCCTCAAAATATTTTTAATTGTGATATAAAACAGTCGAGTTAAAAAATTCGGTAAATTTTAAAGGTCATTTTGATGTACGTCTTAATGCAAATAATATCTGTTTTCACACAGTTTCGTTAAAATAGGTTTTTTAATATTTGTGCTTTAAAGTGAAAAAAGGACAGCCAAAATTTACTCGATAAACACAAATAAACAATTTTCACTGATCGCTGTGAAGTGTGCGAAATAAAATGCACAAATTCAGATCAATTGATTTATTAATTTTATTGTTGATTGTTGAAGTCGTTTTAACAGAAAGTCTATTCACAAATGAGACTGGAAAAGAAATATGTGATAATAAATAGTTCAGAAAACAGAAATTTGTAGTCCTTATTCGCTATTTTATGTGGCACATCTTCGAGTAATTTTTCTATTTTCTTTTTGTTGATCAACCGGCCTAGCCATGTTTACCATAGCCTCCATAACCTCCTAATCCGTATCCATTCCCGTAGCCTCCAGCGAGTCCATGGCCACCATAACCGCCATAACCTCCTCCAAGACCATAACCTCCTAAGCCGTACCCTTTGCCGTATCCAGCTCCTAGTCCAGCTCCTAATCCTTTGCCATATCCTCCATAACCTCCATATCCTCCTGCACCGTAGCCTTTTCCATATCCTCCGTATCCACCATATCCTCCTGCGCCGTTACCCTTGCCGTATCCCCCATAACCTCCGGAAACTAGACCTTTACCGTATCCGCCTCCGTATCCGCCTCCGTATCCTCCAGCACCGTATCCTCCTCCTCCTCCTCCATATCCAGCACCCAAGCCTTTACCGTAACCACCATATCCTCCGGTTCCGTAACCACTTTTAACGTAACTCGTGCTGTAACCTCCATAGCCACCTTGTCCATAGCCACCTTGTCCATAGCCACCATATCCACCTAGATCGGCGCCTTTGCCGTAGCCGCCATATCCTTTTCCATATCCATCATAACCTCCATGTCCACCATATGCGCCAAGTCCGCCAGCACAGGCAATAGTAACGACTCCGAATAGTAAGATTGCCTATTGGGGGAAAAAATATAAGAGTTCTCAAAAAAGGCTTAAATCACTTCGCTTGAATGAATATAATAATAATTTAATTGATGAAGTATATAAGGATAATTTAATTGATGAAGTATATAATGATAATTTAATGGATGAAATATATAATGATAACGTAATTGATGAAGTATATAATTATAATTTAATTGCTGAAGTACATAATGATGATTTAATTGATGAAGTGTATAATGATGATTTAATTGATGAAGTATATAATGCAAATTTAATCGATGAAGTATATAATGATAATTTAATCTATGAAGTGTATAATGATAATTTAATGGATGAAGTACATAATGATAATTTAATCGATGAATTATATAATAATAATTTAATTGAATTAATGCATAAAAATTTCTAGATAGTTTTAGCTTTCTGAAACCTCTCCGAAAAAGTGAATGAAGCATATTTTAACGAAGTTAATGATACTGTTTGTTCACAATGAAATTTTAATAATAAAATAATTTCAAAACAACTTTAATAAAGATTTACAAAACATAGGGTAGCCCACAAAAATATTGGTATAAATTATGCATTAAATTATTAAATATGTAATAATTAAACATATATATCCATGATATTTTTATTTCCTATAAAATAAGTTTCCAATCGTTTTAATTATATTGAATTTCTATTTATTCACAAGGAACCTGAAATACTCCCCTTTTATATTTCCAGGCAGGTAACACCTAGAGAAAGGGAAAGCGAGTATTGCACCTATGACAATAGTTTCAACATAAATTAAACTCGCCAAATGCTATATAGGTTAAAAAGCAGATGCAAGATATAAGTTAAAGTAAATGCAATACCAAATAAGATCAAACAAAACACCACCAAAATTAAAATATATTAATTATAAAATAGGATATGCCAATAAAAGCGGAAAATGGGCATCTGCAATTTTGGCGAAATCTTAGTATCTACCATCTATCAGTAGAATATTATGCCTTTGCGTCTTTCTTTGCATATTTGGTAGTTTATAAAAAAGATAAGAAAACACGATTAAATCTAAAGACAACAAATAAGCAAACGTAAGTTCCGTCTTGAGGAACATAGCAAATGGAAACTAATAATAAATTAAATAAATAAATTAAAAATAATATATAATAGTAAACTAAATGGTAAATAAATACATGATTGCATATAGAGAGTATTGCCATAAGCTATTCTTTCTACCTTTTTTCCACTTTAAACCAACATAAAAGAAAAGCATTTTTTTCTGTATCAATTCAGTGTATTTAATTCCACTACTGTTCACAATTCGAAACCTTGCAACTGAAGTTATATAATATTATTTTTACTGTTATTGTTATTATTATCATTAATATATATATATATATATATAACGAATAAAACTATATAGAATAATGAGTTAAGCTATATAAAAATTTAGAAGGAAGGAATGAAGAGAGTAACAAGATTTAAATGTAAAAAGACACGACTTAGCAAATAAATTACTTTAAAATAATTGCCCTTATTTTTAAAATAAAATATCCAACATTAAAGAAAGAAAAAATATAACATTAATATTGAAGTAAGGTAAAAAACTGAAATAAAACAAAAGTTGTAAGGCTATTTTTTAAAAGAAATTAGAGAAATAAAAGATGCAGAATAAAAATCTAAAATGAGGAAAGGCGCTTAAAATAATAGTTTTATATAAATGGGTAGAATTATAAGTTATTATTTCAAACTTAATTACAAAATACGAAATTCTCATTATAGCAAAAACAAGGAGAAATATAATAGTTCAATCAAACATATAAATACTCGTAAAATGTGAAAACTGGCAAAATGTTTTATACAAAAGACCCAGAAACCATTTGAAGCCGTTTAGCTATTTCGAAAATTTCAACTAAAAAATAAATATATACTTATACATTTTTACCATATTTTCGATGAAAACCTAACTTCAATGTAAAAGAAAACGTACCCGATCAACCGCCCATTGCAAGAACATATATGGACTTGGGCATTCTGGGTGAAAAGGTAAAAACGTAATATTTTTCAATTTACAATATAAAAACAAAAAAATAGTATTATCAACTCATGTATTCGCATGTTCTCGCTTACTTTGAAGACAATGCGAAAACTATATTTGGGTTAGGTACAAGTTTCCTTAATCACAATTCATAATTCTGTTATATCATCCACAATTATTAATATTATTTACCCACGATAATTAATATTATTTATTCACAATTATCAATATTATCTGTGTACAATAATTAATATTATTTATCCATAATCATTACATAATTACAATTAATATTATTTATCCATGATTCGTAATTGTCATTCACATGCATATTTAAATATTTTAATTTATTTTCCTGAGCAACTAGGTGTAAAGGCTATTAAATTTGACGACTATGATCTTTTTTAACTTAGTATGTGTTAAATATTTAGTGAAGAATTATTATTTTAATTGTGGGATGTCGGTATTTTAGGACAAGATGCACAATGATGACTTGCGTATTTAAGGTTTGTATGATAAAAAAAGTAAAAATTTTTATATTGAATTAACTTTGGTTTCAGAATACTACTGTAAGAGAAAAACACCACAGTAACTCACTTATATTATTACTAATAATTACATTAAATATTAATGAGAGAGAGAGAGAGAGAGAGAGAGGGGGAATCAAACTATATATTGTGAGAAGAGTTGCTCATTTCTATCGAAAGTGTTTATAATATAATAAAAATAATGTTAATGAAGTAATTCTGAATTTTAGTAATTTCAATGAACTTTCTTGAAGCATAATACCTATCATGTGTTTATAGTAGCAAACATGTGTAAGAACGGAAAAAAACGCAAAACGAATACATAGTAAATACATAATAAGCTAAAATTAAAATATCAAAGAATAAAAGGAAAAACGTCGATTACGATGTTTTATTTAATTAAAATAACAATTTATAATGACATATTCCGCATCTAGACTAGAAAGAGTAATTGTTAAAGTAATAAACGTAAGCTTCCTTTCAAAATACATTGAGAATTTACAATTTTTCAGAATTTTCTATTGCACTGTTTAAGAAAAATTGCAGGAAGAATAGGTTTTTATTTTCAAAAAAGTGAAAATTAAGAGAAGGGTTAATCACGCCCAGATTGACATGCTCTTATGCATTGTTTTGACTGATTACATGGAAAAAATGTTTGATTGAATTCAACCAAAAATGTTTGGTCGAATTGTTTGGAACTTTTATTTGGTTGTTTCGAATAAATTCGTTTCAACCAACTAACTTTCTGTAGTTGATTTTAACAAACGTGTTTGGTTGAATAGTTTGGTTGTTTATTAATTTTGTTTGAAACAAACAAAATGTATAGTTGATTTTACCAAATTGTGGTTAATTTTACCAAATTGTGGTTAATTCAACCAAATATTTGGTTGAATAAACTAAGTAATTTTAACCAAACGCGTTTGGTCAAATCAACTTTATTTTTGTTGTGAATATAGTGACCAAAAATTTGTTTGATTCAACTATATTTTAGTTGAGTCAACTAAACCTTTTTCTCGTGTAGTAACAGAATTGGAAGCACTGATTTTACTTTTACCTTATTGAAGTACAATTCGAAAAGCAGATTTTCAAATAAGTTGTGACACTAGCTTCTACCCCAGTGAGTTAAAATAACGAAGGAAATAGCAGGAATAATTCAACATGCAATGTGTATTAACGACATGAAGCTCCTGAATGGATTGAGGCAGGAAGGAAATCACTTTCAATAGCTTTATGGCAAAAAAAGCCACATATAAATACGCCTGAGGGGCAAGGATATATTCTATGATAGCCTATATTTAATTTTACAACGTTATATATGAATGTTATAATGTTATCAAAAATTCATTTGATGACAGTCTTGCAAATATAAATGCAATGATTAGTAAGTATAGATAGAAAAATCAACGATAGGGGATTTTATGACCATAAATATTGAAATTAATTTAATTGTGCTTAAAAATTAAAGCTCATGAGTGATCTCATTCATATATTTTCCAGATTCAGTTGACGTTCTAGAACAAAGTTGCTGATCTACTCATTACAAAAACGTTAAAACCAAAGCTGAGAGTCATGGGTTAGAATTTTAAACAGTATTACAGGAAGTAAGTTATGAAAACTTAATAATGAAATATATGTAACTAAATCTCAAACTAACTTACAGATAACGGATTCATCTTGCTTTCAGGTGGGGCAGGAATCTCTCCAAATGGCAGACATACCTCAATTCGGGGCTTTTTTATACCACTCATTCTTTAAAATCTAGGTTGAATTTCCGGCCCCCTCTCCCGCCACACGATCTGACACAGTGCCTCACCCACTCTCGGCAAAACGTGTTATTACTGGCCGGTTGTCCAAGACCGGCCGCGGGTCTCCCGAGTGTATAATGTAACTTATGGCCATTGTCCTTCCCAGGCAAAAAAACAAGAAACCTTGAAAATGAAAGTAAGTGGAGGAAAGGGAGGTAAATTACTTTCCTCTCCCCTCCCTTGCGTCATAGCATAGGAGGGGTGGTTTTTTTTTGTTTTTTTTTCTAATACCTTTCTTTCTCTTCTTCTTCTTCTTTGCGACAAATTACTTAATTCCGTCTCTTCACCCCCTTTTCTCCCATTTGTTGCTGAAATCAAGTACGTATTTTGTCTTATTTGGAAGGTATACCGAATTCTTGAAGCATGAGTTTGACCATGACTAGCTGCGCTCACTGTTCCTATTTACTTTCTTGGTTTGGGGAGACAATATCAAAGGAAGTTATCTTTTCTTCTTCAGTCGCTTTTGTTCAGGAGCACATTGGAATGCCAAACGATTGATTATGAGAAATGGCTTTCTGGTTTGGCAACCGTGGCGGATATGAGAGTTTTTATTTGTGACAAAAACTGACAAGGAACTTGTAAAAACAAAACAATTCATTTTGCTGTTTATTTTTGAAAACACAATGGAAATAATAAACAGCATTACAATTAGAATTCATTGGGTGGTGGTCGTAGACCGTTTCAAATGAACTCTTCTAGACACACTGACGCATAAATGTATATGAGAAATTTGAGCTTTTGTTAAGGAGAGATAGAGAGAGTTTTACCTTGGATTTTCAATTTTAAAATTCTAAGCATGCGTAAATCATAATGGCAGTTGTTTCAGTTAAACACATTAAATTTTCAAGCGTGTTAATTAAATTACATCTTAAGACCCTTTCCGTAATAGTAAATTGGATATTGCTTCGACTGTGTTTTACTGAATATTTTCTTATTTTAAAGTTAGTCAATTTATTTAATTAATGCATTGCATCTCCGATAAATTCCTTCTTTCAAGTTTCTGGCATTTAATTCATTACCAAATTTTGCTTAAGGTGCCAGCGAAGATTGATATATGCGCCACTTTGAAACTTTATAAATTCATTGTAGGTCCAAAGAGAACAATGAATATATATATATATATATAGTCGAACCTCCTTAACGAGAACACGCTTAACACGAACTGAATAGGATCTGCGATGGTGCAGTGGTAACGCGTTCGCCTGTTTTTGAGGTTATCCTGTGTTCGACTTCCAACTGCGTCAAAAGAGAACGCTTACTAACTACCTGCTCATTGTAGTCTGGGGTTGGTTTCCTAAGCCTGAAGAAGCTCGGAGGACTGAAGGTACCGGCGCAGCATGACTTTTGCTGTCCTTTCGCCATAGAACTCAAACAAACGAACTACATAGGAATTCCTGCACTTTTATTTCATTTTAGCACAAACACGGTTACTACAAAATATCGTTCAACACGAATTAATAATCTCAATGGCACTTGCAAAATTTCCTCAGCTGAACACGAACAAAATGCACTTTTTCAAGTACCTTGAGGCAATTATTTGACTTCTGTACTTTTTCTTCTCTTCCCTCTCTCTCTCTCTTTCTTCCTCCTTTTCTTGCTGTAAAATAGAGAGTTACAAAGAAGGTCAAAATAATTTTCTTCTAAAGGGGGTCTTTTTTTTCTAATGCCCCTAAAAGTTTCGTGTAATAGGGGCGTAGCAATTTAAAAAATTATGGGGGTTGAAGTATATTTAAAACAGATCGAGTGGTTTGGCGTTAAGGGGAGAATACTGCATTTTTCTATCCAATGGGGATGCCGTTGGTGACAAAGTAAGTCACTTTGACCAGGGCATGATGATTGGATGATTTCTTTATCTTATAAAGACCCTAAATTCATACAATTAATACAATTTTATACAATTTCATACAATTTATACAATTACCCCTAAATTCATACAATACGACAGATACAATCGGAAGCTCCCCCTGTTTTTTCAAAATGGTGTTTTGCGCTAGATTCCTTTAAGGTTTAAATGAAAAAAGGCATAAAAAAGTGCAGTATCCGTTGAGTTTACGAGAAAAACTAGAAATTCCAAATAATGTGGATTATGCAAAGTTGAATAATACATAAACTACCGTAAAATTCGTGATTGCAAAGATTTTTTTTTCGAATATTTTAGGAAATCGAACTTGATTGTGCAGTTAATCAAATTTGAGCATCTCGAAAAAGTTAGAATAGTGTTGTTGATGTAGATCAGAGAGAAATTCGAGCGCAAAAACTTCTATTCACGGGGGCAACTTCACAAGAAAAGACCGTTTTTTATTTGTTTTTGGTGATGCTCTGGGTGTGAGTGATTTTTAATTCTTATCTGGATGGTTATAATGATTCAAGGACATATTTTGGATAATTTGAAGAAAGGTTTGTGTTAAGGAAGCTATACAATATGGAGTTTTAAAGCATGTATACTTATTTTTGTTAAAGATGTATAGCTAACGTTATAATAAAATAATAATGACTTTGCGAGGGAGCCGAACTGCTATTTTCAAGGGGAAAACGCTCACTCTTCATGAATCGAACTCAAGACTCTATACAATGATGAAACCTCACTTTCATGAGAGTAGAGATACATAGATATGTGGAGCCCAAGCCCCTACACAGTAGCGATTCTAGACAAAAAAAAAATTTGGGGGCACAAATTCCTGCGCAGGTGCACGGGCGTTTCTGGTGGCACCCGTGTACATAGGCAATATAATAAAATCAGGCTAAATTTGGAAGGCCATGGCCTCCCGGCCCTAGCTTAGTTTAGAGCCGTCTTTGCCCCCACATGTACATAAAATAGTAGCAAAATACGTATGTGGTAACCAGAGATGGAATAAATAACTTAATAATGCGAGCCACTCTTAATATGAACAGATTTTTTTATTCCTTTTGTGTGGTGTTCGCGTTAACGAGTTTCAATCGTATTTCGAAAACCCTTCGATTGAAGATAAACCTTGAACTAGAATGTGGAAAAGAGGAAGACTTTTCATGCAACTTATTGCTTAAGTGAAAAAATTACGGCATACGTTGCGTGGTGTAGAAACTTCCATTTCTGTTTCTATTTATTTGTTTCCAGGCCAATAGCATACATATTTCATACATAAATTAAATACAATGTGAAACCATACAATAATATTGCCATGGTCCGGGGCCCTTTGGAAAAAGACGATATAAATACGTCATCTGACAAGTCCAAAGAGCCCAGGGTCCTCCATCTGCATTGAACAATGTCTCCAGAAGCTATTAACAAATAGATACTGATAAATGACAATAACAAAAGCACAAAGAAATGAAAAATAAAATGAAAATGTAACTAAAATATGGAAAGAAAAGGAATAAACAGTTTACTGAAAAAACAAAACAAGTAATTAATGTCAATGGATCGCGATCCCAACCCCCACTCCACAAAAAATAAATCTTGTCATAATAGTTGGTTGTATGTATGTTTATGACGCCTGGTCCCAATGGACAAAAAATCAAACGGCACTCGATAATCGAAGCCCTTTTCAGTAATAAGCTATTCAAAAAAAAAAAAAAAATCCTGTAAAGCGAAGTCCCAAAAAATCAAACGGAAAAATCTAGTAGATATGCCTTCAGTACCATCTTAAATTTTCTTAAGGAGCAAAGATTTTTAAAATTATTTGATAATGCATTCCATAACTCAGCCCCAATATGATTGAAATTTTGGCCAGTATATTCAGCCCTGGCATACTCGACAATTATATAATTTTTATGTCGTGTATTATAATCATAAGATAGATGGCATCGTGCTATAATATCAGTAAATTCTAAAAGTTTTAAACGACGAAAATAAAGCAGAAGAATCCTAAACTGTGTGAGAGTACCGAAGTTCATGAGGCCATAGCGTCTGGCCGTATTGTCCAAGTCGATGTGAGAACCAAGATCCAAAAGAGAAAAAAAATCTTCTCTGGAGGGTCTCTATTTTATGAATATTAGTTTTAGATGTCAGATCACACATGGTGATTCAATAATTTAAATGCGTAAAGATAAGTGTATAATATAAAGTTATTTTTACCTTAATTGGAAACAAATGTGCCAGTCTGGTCAAAACTCCAATATTTTTGCTTATCTTGTTATATTTTTTATGTGTTCATCCCAAAGCAAGTATTCCTGAACCATGACTCTCAGAAAAGTGATCTTGTTTACCATTTTAACCTCCCTCCCGGCATTGTAGATATTTATGTTTAGTCTCCCCAATTCCTCGACCAAAAAACATACCCTTAGTTTTATAAATATTGAGGCTTAGAAAATTATTACACAACCAGGAATAATATAATTCTATTTTATTGTTAATTCTTGAAACAAGATGATCCAAATGTTTGTCATTAAAAATAATAGTAGTGTCATCCGCAAATTGTATAACAGTGGAATCAACGTCAATGCGTGTAATATCATTAAAATAAATGAGAAAGAGACATGGGCCCAGCACCAAGCCCTGCGGAACGCCATATTGTGATATCAGTACATTAGATTGTTGATCCTCAATTTGGACAAATTGTTTCTTGTTATTGAAATAATTACTTAAAAGATCATGAATTTTGCCCCCTAAAACCATAATAATATAATTTAGAAAGTAAAATATCTCTATCTAGGGTATAGCTTCAGAGAGGTCACAGAATAAAGCTATTGTTGTTTGGTTGTTGTTTAAAAAATCTTGAATCATTTTTAACGTCTTCATCAGAGCTAAGTCCCTACCCTTTCCCTTATAAATGTTATATTAAAATTTATGCAGAATTGAAATATTTATCAGTAAAGGCAGAAAGTCTCGAATGGATCGACCTTTCAAATACATTTGCAAAAATATTCATAATTGAAATGGGCCTATGGTTATTTATGATATTCAATGCGCCTTTTTTTTGTGTGAATCGGAATAATTTTGGAGACTTTCATATCAGTAAGAAAAGTACCAGTATCCACACAATTACTGAACAAAGTACAGAGTGGTTCACCCAATACCTCAGCACCAATTTTAACTAATCTGGGGAGAATCGGATCTTTCTTAGTATTTATACGTTTTAATTCAGTTATGACTTCATTAATTGTAAATGGTTCAAAATAAAAAGAATTAATGTAGTCGTTTTTCAAATATTCATTAAATGATTTATTCTGAGGGGGGAATGTTGGCTCTTTGTAAATTTGGCATTTCTGCAAAAAATCCATTGTATTTATTCGCAATATTAGAGGAATCTTTAATAATATTACCATCAATCTCTAATGATATCGGTGTCTTTTTTTTTATTACCCCTCAAAAGGGAGTTTAAATTCTTCCACAACACCCTTGAGTCAGAGTTTTCAAATAAATTCTTATAATAATCTCTTTTAGTTCTCTTAATGTCATCATTTAACTTATTTCTAAAGGTTTTAAAGTTTGACCAGTCTAAGGCCTTCCTTGTTTTTATAAATGCATGTAATAAATTATTTTTCCTATTAATTTGTCTATGGATTTTATTAGTCATAACAAACAGTTATTTCGACACTGGCGTAAGGTTTAAAAACACGACGTTTCGGGAGCCAACTGCTCCCTTTGTCAAGTGAAGGCAGAATGCCTTCTTTTCATTTCTTTTTATTAGTCATCCAGAATTTTTTCAGTTTCTTGTTTTTTCTATATCTCATTAAAGGAAAGAATTCTTCTGGTAATTTTATTAACCTATTAATGACAAAATAATAAATGTCATCTGGATTCGCTAAAAGAACAAAGTGTTCCATAAAATTTATAGAAGCCAATCTCGTAATAAACAGATTAATATTGCATTCAGAGAAGCGTCTAAACTGAATACATGCGTTATACAGATCGGAACAACTGTCCTTATAAAACATGAATATAGGCAAATGATAACTAAGAGCAAGCCCCAATATCCCCGATACATAATTTTCCAAGTTTGTGAGACACAAATCAAGACAACTTGTCGAAGTCATTGTCACTCTTGTTGGCCATTTTTTATTGCATTAATAAAACCCCAACTCTGAAATAAATTAACGAAATAAATTTTTCCCTGGTATCAATTAACAAATCGATGTTGTAATCACCCATTAATATAAACCTCTTTCGAATATTTTGAGCATACTTTAAGATATAACACACGAATGAACAGAAAGCCGACAAATTCCTCTCTGGGGGCCTATAAACAACTCCAATAACATTCTTATCATTTTCGATCACTGTCACCCCCACAAGACGATGAAGAGCAAGTCAATTCAGCATTTATATCAAAGTTTCCCATTCTTTCTAAAAAATAAATGGCCGCTCCACCCCTTTTTACTTCCCCCTTTTATTTAAATAATAGGATGTGTAACCTGGGATATCACAATTTAGGCCCGTCTCTAACCAGGTTTCACTGAAACCGATGATATTAACCATATATCTCAACTTGACACAAAAAAGTGCGGTTAATCCACCCAGTTGTATAGACTACGACTGTTGATGTGGAACATCAAGATTTCATCGTTAGCCTTACTGTTGAGGAAATCCGCGAGAGAGTTAATTGTTACAATGTCATTAGTGTCTCGTGCAGCCACAATTTTATCAGGATCAACACCAGAACGACGCATGGGTAGGGGGCGGGCCCTAGACCCATGACATAGAGAAAAAATCAACCATAACGTAAAATTAAAAATGAAAAAGTAATAAAAAAGAACAAAAAAAAAGGAACAGGTGAACAAGCAAGTGAGCACGCTGTAATTAATATAAAAATTAGGTTAGGACAATTTAACACCCCGAATGGGCAGTAACCATTACCAAGCACCACAGGAGAACAAAAGCGATATAACAAACCCTGGTCTGATTTAAAGGATTTTATTGAAATAAATATTGTTAGCTGTGTTGTAACAAACAAGATTACAGAACGGAATGAGCAATATTGTTACTCAAAATATGAATAAAAGTAGTTAATTAACGCATAATATGAAAAAAGAAATATGCAAAATTGTTGGAAATCAGTCACAGTATTCGTGCAAGATCATTCCATAACTGTATAACCGTAAACAACGTTTTCGTTATACACAAGAGGCAACCAAGGCACAACCAACCAAAATTTGCTTAAGAACCAAGAATATAAAACAAAAAGCATAGAGTAATTTCAGAATTATAATGTATTTCAAATATTACGAAAAATGCCAATAGTTCAAATATCAGCAAAAAATTTTCATAAATTAACGAAAACCTGTGCTTGAATCAATCAGTCCAGCAAAGTAATAAAATTGTACAATTATTCTTCATTTTATAAACAACATGTAATCACCTATCATGAGAATGTGAATTTTACATACGGACGTGAATGTAATATCGAGGTAGAAAAATTCATGTCTCCCTTAATTCATCATTACATATTAATCATTAGTAGCATGGCTGGTTGGCCAAATATTTATGGCGCAGAGACAGCAAATGTCATTCTGCTCCAACGAAGGTGACATTGCACATGCATTACAAGAACGAGCAGAACAATTAATAATGCTCTAAATAAACCTTGACATATTGACCACCAGGAGGTAGTGTTCGATTTATATAAATACATCAGTCGGTAGTTTGATGTTTATATCTCTATGGAACAAGGACAGCAAAGGACCTATAGTGTAACAAGTGAACAGCACAAATGATCAATAATTAGCAGGGAATCAAATCCAAAACTCAAAAACTATATAAGGTGCTTAAATAATCTAACCACTCAGTCCGGATCGAACCAAATCCGAATCAAACCTTATAATCAATATTAAGAAACAGTATCGTTTTAACAGAAAAAACAGGGTGATTGTCTATAGTTTATACTCCAACTAGTAAACAGAAAAGAGACACAGAATACAAAGAGATGAAACACAGTAACTGCAATAAATAAATCGAAGGATATAACCCAAAGTATAATCCAGTAAAACAAGAGGTTGGTTGATTATATTATTATGACCTAATAATAGTAAGGATCATTCTGCACCAATGAATGTGACATCCTACATATGGCCAATCAATTTATGGAGAATCAAAACCTAATCTTAAAAGCAATATATAAGTATTCTAATAATTTAACCATGCCAATCTGGATAAAATGAAATCCTAAAAATCAGAATTGATAATCATTAATTAATTATATATGAAGCAATGCAAGTTAATAGTTTCCACTCCAACAAGCGGAAACATCTTTAAGCAACCTCATCAACAAGCAAATAGTAATAGCAAATCTTTATGGAGCAAGGACAGAAAAGGTCCTTCAGCATCAACGAAGGTGACCCCGCACATATGGCCAATCATTTGTAGTGAATCAAATCCATAACTCAAAAACAATATATATTATTCTAAATAAATAGCAGTCAATCCAGATCAAATCCATTGCGATGAAATTGTATGTATTCCATATCCAACGTATTGTATATCCATTATATGTATGTATGTATGTATGTATGTATGTATGTATGTATGTATGTATGTATGTGCGTGTGTGTATATATGTACGACTATATGGAGTTGTAGCTCTGAAAGCCTACATTGAGCTTATAACCCCCTTATGAACTTCCTGCCTACGCCTATGATTAGAGGTGTGTTAAATCCTTCACTGAATGATTCAATGAGCGATTTTTCCCATCTATCATAAACAGGCAGAATCGTTTAGCCATTTCTCCATTGAACGAGTTGGCATATCGATATTTTATATCGATATTATTTTCATATGCTAATTTAGCTATTTCGGATTTGAATGGCAGAAAAAAAAAATTGTGTAAAACAACTCAAATCGAGTTTCGAGACAAAATTATAGCTTTTTAAAATTAAATTTTAAGAAGAGATGCTACTTAAGAATAACTAATAACGAGTTCATTATACATAGTGCTAGATGAAATATTCGATATTTGATGAGTATTTTCCCAGCTTGTTTTATTTTATGTGACTTTTAATTATTAGCTTCAACATTCAATACTATTTTGAAGGATAAACAGAAGGGCGATGTACTGTTTATAAAATAATTAAAACAATACAATAAAATTGCGATAAACTGTTGGTGAAAAAGGCCTGATTTATTCTGATGAAATGGGGTGATTTCCCTCGAAATAATTGTCAACGACACAATGCGACTGTAACAGTTTGTATTGTTATATGACTTTAACTAGTGTTTTAAAGTTCTTAAATTTTCAAAAGTACACCCTAAAAATAAAGTAAGGTTAAACAGCACGTATCTACGGTAGCTATTAACAGAATAATAGGAAAACAGTAATTATTTAATCACTAACTGGTGTCAGTCGATCTGAAAACTAACTCTGTAAGGTGATACACTGCAACAGGAGAGAGAAAAAAAGCGTATAGTTATAGAAGGTAAATATAGTATTTAGGAGTTTAGAATAAAAAAAAAATATATATCTGGGTTACACGTTAACGAACTCATTGTTAAAGAAAATATAGTGCTCTGTCGAGGTGGTGACAAGGCCACATGGGTTATCAGCAGGAGAAAAACTTTGCAAAATATATGATTATAAAATCCATGAACAATGCTCCATCTTCCGAAATTAAAAAAAGAAGGCTACACTGAAAATAAAAACAAATTTTAAATTTCAAAACTCATTCATTACTCAAAATTGGATAGAAATTTTGCTTACAGCATGATTCACAACAGTAACATGATGAAAGGGCGTTGTTTTTGATGCAGAAAATGTAAGTCGGATTACTAAGCAAATGTAACCAAGAACAATAAGGATATGAGGTTATTTGCGAAATGTATTTTGGGTGGGTGGATGTGTATGTTTCTGGTTAATCATGTACCGACTGGTTCTTAAAATCAAACCAACAAATATCAAAATATTCTATTCCACATTTTTTTTTCAGAGAACAATAATGCCTATGTATGTTTTTATTTTGTGCTCACAAATGTGATACGGTGCATCACATGAAGTTCGTTTGATTATGTTTATTGGTTGTTGGGTAAAATTTGTGTTTACTGTGGGCACAAGCAGGTCTATAATTGCCACCTGTTTATTTATCTTTTTGTAGGTTATAGTTTTATAGCATCGCCCAATTTCTTGAAACTGAATATTTTTTTAATTTATAGAAGTTGTTTTGGAGGAAATTAATATAAATAAAATGACTGGAAAATTCATATCGGATAAGTTTGAAGTGGAATCGAGTAAAGGAAAACTGAATTTTGATAGGGATAGATAAGTACGTTTGCCGCAATTATTAAATCATCAAAATTTAGCTTTTAAAAATATTAAAGTAAAATTTGCAAACATAAATCAAAAGGGTGATGTGAAGAAAGATGCCAACTGAATAGATAAGCAAGAGGAAAAAAAGATTAAACTCACTCGCTTTTAAAATTATTTTATAACAGTAGTTTTCCCTTTAGGTGCCGTTTAAATATTATGTAAGCATATTTCTGGCCATTCTGTAGCCCCCCTCCACCTTGCAAGAAAAAATAAGCAAATATATGACCCCCTCACGCCTACGTAAGATTTCGGTTTTCTTATTTTTTGATATAAGTTTCTGAAATAAGAATGCAATATGCGATGCAAATTATAATATTTATTTAAATATTTATTGTAATATTGAGTATTTATTTGCAAGATGGTTATCATATTAAAAATATTAATAAATGCTAATTTATAAATAGAGAGTAATCGCAGAAAATTACTGCAATTTAAAATTTTTTTAATGCGCTATTGAAATAGCTATTTTGGTAGCTATTTCAATACCACCATCATTAGAACCGTACATCAGCTATTAATAGCGTATTAATACTTATTTTGTAGGTAAATAGTGTGTGATAAATAAAAAGTGGGTTTGATAAAATACATCTAGTAATAATAATACATTCATTATAATTTAAAAACATCGGGGGGGGTCCTAAAAGGAGGCCCCAATCGAAAAAAAAGGTTGAGAACCATTGATTTAAATAATTAGATATTTAACTGGGATTATATAATATTAATATTTTCCTTGAAAAACTTTATATGGTGTTAATTACTGTCGAATACACCATGCAAAGTATATTATGGTCCTGAACAAATGATTGTTATTATTATTACAATTATTATCATCAGATAACAAAAATGATTATTTCTTTGTGTTCCAATACTTGCGCAATAGGTCTGAAGCAAAAGATGATTTTTAAAGCACTGCATTAAAAAAACGACCTTCGCAATAATGTCGCAATTGGTAGAACATAAATCTAAAGTAATTTTTCTCCCTAGGGGTACGAATTTTCCCCTGTGGCGTGGTCGGGTACCCTTTCTTTTTCTTTTTGGATCGAATTTTCTCAACACGATGGGAAATACCCGTTAAAATGAGGGCAAAACCAGTCTTACAAAATCCCTTTTTAAAATTTGTGCAACTGGGCCACTTATTGCTAAACCTCCCTGGGAATACCCTCAACCTAACACGTGTCGAGGAAGTTCACTCGATCAAGAAACTTTTTTTTTTTTGATTCACTAAAGTGAAAGGGAAATCGAGAAACAAAACCTTAACCGCTTTAAAATAGTGACCTAGGGGATAGATACTTACAATCAGTAAACTTTTGACTTATGTGGTGAGGGGAGTGTAGTTGGGGGATTGAAAGTGATAGTGGTCTGTGCCTCACTCTCAAAGTAAAACTAGTTTTACAGCCTTAATTCCTATTTACTTCGTTTTAATAAAGTAGGTAACATATTTAGTAGTAAGAAGGGATTATGAAAAATCAGGAGATCCGATAGATTATCAGTGGCATTGTTTTAAAACGGGTTTGTAAGCGAAAACGAATTTCCGAAGCGTGCTTCCGAATTAAAATTCAATTTTCTATCTGATTTTTAATCTGAAATTAAGAAATCTTTATTCATTATCAAATCGGCATTCACAATTAATTTCCAATTTATACAAACTACAATTTTCCCAAGTCACAGTTTTGTTCCAATATATCATTGGCCTACTTTGGACGGGATTGATGGGGGCGTAACGCCCATTACGATACAATTTTTTATATATAGATATACAAAATATATTATATATAATATAAACATATATGAAATTGTAGCTCTGTAACTACCATTATAAGCCTCTAAACCCTCCCCCTTATGAGCTTTTTGCATATGCTCATGCAATTGATTTGTGTTTAAAGCCAGTAAGTGCTTTTGCTCTGTGAATATCTCGTGGTTTAGCGGTCATTTTAAACAGCCGATTTTATTTCATCTGATTTATTGAACGAAGAGTCTTAAGATGTTGGAATTTAACAAACACATATAATTACTTTATGGAAATTGCCCCCTCTATATTTCAACAGGCAAACAATGTTGTTTGCATAACAGTGTTACTTTTATAACGATTTTTTAAAGATACGTTGAAGATATAAGTACAGAAGAAATGAAGTAACCCCATTCAGTTGAACGAAATATTTATCAAGGCTTTAAATGTTTAGGTTAATTCATTAATATACGTCAATAAATAAATTAATTCGAATACATCGTTAAAGGAATTTAGTTCGCCTTTTTGGAGGAGTCGTCCGTTTACCATCGACGTGTGCGCACGTAATTATTGAAAGCTCCGTCAAAATGTGGTGCTAAATCCTTTGAACGTTGTATTTAATTATCTTAGTGGCGTCGTAATTAATTATTCTGAATATGTAATGTATTAAAAAATATTATTTCAACTGGATGGAATTGCTGCATATATTCGATATTTATATCTGCAATTGGTGACTCGGACGTAATTGATCTGCCTCACGATATCCTTTATTCCATCGAAGACATACCGCAACTTACATTTTCTTTTGCATACATAAAAGTAATAAATATCTTCCCTTAAAGAAATATATAAGCTTATATTTATATATTAATAATTAAAAAATTTCACTTTTAAAAAGGGAGGGGAAGAGAGAGAAGGGGGAATCTCCTCTTCATTATTCTCATCTTTTAATTTATAAATCTATATTTTAATGCTTTTAATCTATAAAGTTTATAAGCGGGTTACCCCCCCACACACTTAGGGCTACGACTCCATATGTACATATACATTTATATATACACAAAATTATATCATAATGGGGGTTTCAACCCCTCTGTGTAAGCTCACGACTTTAATTAAATTGTAAGTAATTAAGATTGTTAATTAGCGATTCTCTTTTTAAGCATTTCTTAATGAACGATCTATATATTTACGTCTTTGTGAGTTGTGCAACTTTCTTTTTGTATCAGGTTTAAGAAAAATTTTAATGCGGAAACTTCGTAATAAATAAGTAACAAATAGTTCCATATGTTTTAAAATTATATTTATTCTAACTATAACAAACTATTTCACAATGAAAGTGAGCTGATATAAATCCTCAAAACTATTTGTATTATTCTCAGTAATTTGATATTTCAGACGAGGCTTTACTATAAACATGGAGAGACCTACATTCAGCCGCAGAAAACCGATAGCGGGAAAAAAAAAGTCCAATAACGATATACTTTAGTTCACGCATTCGTGATTTTTCATCAAGTTGATATTAAACATGCAAAATGTGCCCTAGTATCGCGTTTGTTGAATATCGTTAAAGATATGGAATTGCTGTCTTTCCTTCTTGCTTTCCATTCTTCCTTTCTTTTCATAGAATTTATCAAAAAGTCAGAATAAGAGAATAAGTAAATAAGAGGAGCTGAAGGCTATGTTTCATGAAAGAATAAAAAAGTTTATATACGTGCATATCATGCCATTGTAAATTGGATCACCTAATTATCTACTCTATTGAAAAATGTATGAAATGAACACATATGCTCCACCGTATGCATATGCGTACACATATGAATAAGTTGAGGCATATTAAATACACCGAAATATATTTTTCTCACAGAATATACGCACAAAAAATACGAATACTTGGTATGCATAATATACATTTGCAAAACATGTATGTATATTTAAAAGATACAGGTTTTTAAACTAATATTGTAACTACAAATGATACAAAAATTCCAAAACCCTACCCCAAAATAATCTTATTTATTACGTATATTATTATATTTTATGAATATAAGGATGGATTATGAAAGCAATATATAACACAAAGCACTATGTTCTAAGGTAATAGTTCCAAGTGTACGTTCATCTGGTGTGTGTTTACTCAGGGTTTGCTGCTTTATGGTTTATTTATGTAGATGCATTACATTAAGTTTGTTCGAATATAAATATGTTCGAAAGAAAATAAATGTTTCTGCGTTCGGTGGGACCTGAACCCACGACCTTCCACTTACCGGGCGGAGGCTCTACCTACTGAGCTACGAACGACAACGTTTAACCTCTTTACGAACCTATATATAAAGACTATTTACTGATGCTGGTCATTTCGCAGAATGATGTAGTACATGGACTACTTTTTAAACCAAATTGCAAAGAGACCGGTATTAAATTGATCGAAATGCCCGTTGCAGCATGTGTATTTATATCACTACGCCAATAAACGTTGATTGACATTGTTGTTTGATTTAATCTGCGTAGTGTTCGATTTATATAAATACATATGCTGCAACGGGCATTTCGATCAATTTAATACCAGTCTCTTTGCAATTTGGTTTAAATAGTAGTCTATGTACTACACCATTCTGCGAAATAACTGGCAACAATATATATACGTTCGTAAAGAGATTATATATTGTCCTTCGTAGCTCAGTGGGTAGAGCCTCCGCCCGGCAAGTGGAAGGTCGTGGGTTCAGGTCCCACCGAAGGCAGAAATATTTATTTTCTTTCGAACGTTTCACCATCTAATCACGCCATACCATCGGCGTTGGTATCACTACGCCAATAAACGTTGATTGATATTGTTGTTCAATCTATCAATTAATGGTTGTAATTTTTTAAAATTTACTTTGTTTACCCTACCTGCACACTATTTCCATAAACCACATGACTATAGAACAAGGATTTCGGAGTTCGATTATTCTAAGCTAGCGATTTTCAACCGGTGTGTAGCGAGAATTTTTAAAATATGCAATGCCTGATTATTTAGTAATAGGCGCCAACCTCGTTTTCCTGAAAATTTCAATTAAAAAAAGAAAAGCAACAGCCAACACAATCATAGCATGTAAGGGAACGGGGATTAACTGTTTCGAGGAACAGCGTAAACTAGCAGTCCAACATACTGTCCGCTGGCACACATCCGAGAAGATCGAGGTGTGCTTATTATGAATATTTTGTAGATCAATCAAAAGATATACCTGTTTTTTTATTTATTTATTGTTATTTTTTCATATTTTCTTTTATCAGACAGGCGAAAAATTTAATTTTTGGTGTGTCTCAGAACTTTAATAATCAGTTTTGGTGTGTCGTGAGATGAAGAAGTTTGAAAATAGCTGATTTAAGTGATAAAGGTCTAAATCTTTCAGTAAATTGCAGGCCTTATCTAGGGCCGGCGCGAGCAAATTTTCCGCCCATGTGAACGAGGTTTGCGCCCACCGTAAAAAAATCGACGCCCCAATACACCTTGCAATAATCAAAAGGCGAAAAAATACAGCCTGTATGATGGCTCCGGACCTGGCCTTATCGTAATATGAACTTATCTGTTATAAAAGCACAAGTAAATAAAAGATCTGCTGTATTTCCATAACTACATTAATATGCATTAATCTCTAACGTTTTTTAGGGTATGTATAGAGCTGGATTGCACAGATCAGTGTTTCTCAAACTTTGGTCACTCACGAACAACTTGAAGCATTTCTTTATTTATCACTGACCACCAGGGAGGATTTCTTCGCCCATTAAAGAATTGCCTGAAATTAAGTTTGCCAACGTATGGTTAATAATATTAAGCACTACTTAGCAATCGTGATACTGATCTCCCTACCCCGCCTCTCCCAAGGAAAGGCATAATAAAAGTAATCCTCAATTTATGTGATTTATTGGAAGGCTTAAATATTTATATTTAAGCGGCAAAAGGCATTTATTCATATCTTTGAAATATAATTTGTAGTTAATTTTAACTTCTTTTATGGTAGACTTTAAGCTTTTTCAGTTTTTTTTACTTTAAAAAAGCATGAACTTTTGACAGAAAATTTCAGAAATCTCCAATCATGTTCTTAAAACATGGGTTGGTTGCCAAACTCACCTGAAACAAAATAATTTTTAGACTAATGCTATTTGATAAGGAGAGTGTCAGCTACGATCTTATTTTGTCAAATTTACAATGAAAATGACATCATTAACTTAAATAATAATAATAAGCAATGTAGACAGCATGGGTGTATGCAGGGAATTTAAACCTTTCACGAAACGTCAAAAGGTATCGTTTGTAACAAGTAATAGACTACTTATGAGAAATTCCTTAAATCTCACTCGAACCTAAATTCTAGCTGCTTCGGAAATTTCTAGTTCATTTGCTTCCTGAAATTTGGTGATGACCCTGCGGACCACTTTATAAGCCGTTGCGGACCAACAGTGGTCCACGAACCACATTTTGAGAAACACTAGCATAGATAAACAGGGAAAATGTCCAGAGGCCCTATTTTTTAAAGGGCCCGACCCTGTGAACTTTCAATTCTACTTCAAAATCTTTGCCAATCAAACGCTATCACTAGGGCAGTGATTTTATCTTCTTTTAAATTTCTGCGATTTTTAAAGTTTTTTGTATATACGTTGCATGTCAGCTACACCGACTGTTTTTTTCTAAAGTTCAAAATTTAAATTTCAGAACGAACGAGCTATCTGATATAGCGAATATTTTCGTTGGTATCAACGTTCTCGTTATATACGGGTCCTGCTGTAATTACGCAAGCTCAATTCATATTAAAAAGAACCAGGAAGATTTTTTTTACTACGGCCTCACGAAACAATAATCCTACCCTGGTTATGTAGACAGGGATTTATTGTGATGAATCCTTTAGAACAGCAGGTTTTTAACTGTTCTCCGCGGATCACTGGGGGTCCGTGAGACCCTCTCAATGTTCTATAAAGACTCGGAAAAGTACTAAGACGAGAGCATAAATAAATAAATTACGAGGGAACGAAAAATTCCTTCCTTAAATAGTGAAAATTAGTGATGAAACACTAGAAATAAATATGTATGATGCAAATTTGGGGCTTTAAACTTTGAGTTAATTCTTGGGGGGTCCGCAAGGGCGAGTGATCTCTGAAGAGGGTCCGCTGTCTAGGAATGTTAAAGAACCGCTGCTTTAGAACACATCTTTAACTTTAATAAATAAAAACAAGGAATTGTATATATCGGCTATAGATATTCATTCAAAAGTCTTAGGCAATAAAGTACTTGCGTCTATTATATCAATATACTTGCTTTTTTTTTAGACGTTATTTGCATATTGTCTTTTCCCAGATTTGCGTAGAAAATTGTGACTAGGGTCAAAAACAGACCGCCCGATGGCAAATTACAAAATGGTGAATGTCTATAAGATCCTTTGTTTAAAAGTATTCGTGATACTGAAATAGAGTATTGAAAGAGAGCTAAAGGTTTTAGCAATTTAGTTGAGGTATAGTGCTAGAGGTACTAGAGGAGTATTAGAGGAGGAATTTTACTAGAGGAGTAACTGAATATTTGAAACTTAAGAAATGTCGATCTGTTACGCCGTAAGCGTTTTTTTTCCGTGTCATGCATGACACAGGATGCCATCTGTCAACTTCAGCTTGAGTAATAACAGCTTAGAAATTCAAAGTATTTATGTCTGTTTCAAGCGTGACTTGCCACAATGTATGTTCGGATTTTTTCATGTACTTTTGCGCTGTCACACTTAAGATATGCGTATGTAGTTCGATGGTAACGAAAAAAAAGGGGTTGTTAAACAAATTGAAAAAGGTGTCTGAAATAATATTTACGCTATTATCATTACTGCCTCTAACCTCCACACTTTGAGCAATTATGGGTGCATTCTCACCCATAACAGTGCGCACGCTGCACTTCGGGTAAATGGTACTCAAATTGGGTGAGACAGGATGTTATTGATGTGAAAAGGCAACAAAACCTCCCATATCATAACCTGACAGCTCAATTTAAAAGCATTGAATGGATTTCCAAATCAAACTATTGAATATGATTTCTTATCTACCCAATTATTAAGCCATTCAAATTTTGCCTACGACCCGATGCTTAGAATCAACCGGCCCTCTTTTGTCATTTGTTTTATGTTGGTTGGGTATGCATTTCAAGGCTCCCTAATTTGCAGATGCTTACCGATATCGCACAATTGCACCATTTCGCTGCGACCAACGTAGGCCGTGAGGAATGAATATGTATGCGCGCTTAACCTTTCTGATCCCCAACAGTTGCATATTGTTCGTGCATTTGCAGCCATTTCCTTTGTTGTTGCTTTCTGCGACCTACACAGAGGTTTTCAATCCATTCTAGCGCAAATTTTCAATAGCGTCAACCGTTTTTACATTGAGGTGCCATTTAAATTAATTATGATTTACAAATATTTTAATTTTTTAAACTTATCCAATTACTCGAATTACTTGATACGAACTGCCGAAAACGTATGAAGTTTTTAATTGACTCCTTCCGAAACCAAAATATTGCGCATGCACAGAAATAGATTTATATATTTATTTTCATCATTCAGTGGTCATACCTAAAACTGGTAAGTTAGCTTACAACCCCGCCCCTATGACACTGAATATGTGTTAACTGCAGAGATTTGAAAAGACTCCTTACATTATTATATGCGTACTAGTTTATATTCTTTCCTTGTAAAAGCACTATAATGTTATGGTCATATTAATATGATCGTTCAATGAAATATTTTTATATTTTTAGTTTCATTTGTAAAAAGCTCGTTTTTACATTCATTTTTAAACAAGGGAAATTGCACCAAAATTAATAATTTATCACAAGGGTTAAAAATAGGTGTTTTGCACCCTCCCGGTGGCGCGAAACAACCTCAGAGTGGTGCGACAAAGAATAGCTTGAGTAGTTGGGTGACGAGTCATCATTCGTTACCTAACTACAGTTCAATTTAGTGTTTAAAGATTTCAAATGCTTCGAATTATATAGAACCTAATTATCTGATTCATATTTTCAAGTTAACAACATTTTTCTTAAATTTAATCTGTTCACTTTCAGTTATACTGAGTCAGTATTGAATGTGGGACAATGATCAGAATTTAGACCTCATCTTCAAATGTGATATTAATTTTGTATAGGTGTGAATACTAATTAAACACTTTCTAGGGTACAGGGTATAGAATGGAGCAGGGGGGTGTAGTAGAGGCCTAGCGGCGCAAGGGCAAAATTTTAGGAAATTATACACTTTACAAACAAAATTCTGTTCAAGTTGTAAATAAAAAATATGTGGATTCTACAATTTTATTAAGAAAATTGCTTTAGAGCAATGACCCTAAAATTTTGAATAAATCAACTAAGAATCGTGGGAATTTAAAGGAAATTATAGCTTGGAACACGTATCGTCAACTGTGTTCCGAAAATAGAGAAAGCCGCAATGCATTGCTCGACACAACGAAGGCGACAAGGGCTATCTTGTTCAATTTTTTTCTTTATTTTATTAGCTCACTTCAGAGGTCATTCCTGGTTTAGTTCGGCTCAGTTCGGCACATGCGTTTATATCGCATTATTATTATTTTACACTTATATGTTGCCCATACACTTGTATATATGATATGTTGGCATATATATATTATATGTTGGCATATATATTATATGTTAGCAAGAAAGTATATTATATAGTTATATATTATATAAGTTAAGTATATATATTATATGTTATATATTATATGTTGGCATATATATATTATATGTTATATATTATGCATGTTGGCATATATATGATGCAAAGAAGTGTTATATATTATATGTTGTATATGGTTTGCATAGTTATATATTATAAAGTTGGTACATATATATTTTATATATATATATTATATGTTGGCATAAGAGTTATATATGTTATATATTATATATGTTGGTATATACCAAGTTAGTGTTGGCAACATATTATTATATGTTGGCATATACTGTATATGCCTCCTGCTTATAAGGATACAGGTGTCGGATCCAGTGGTGCATTAGAGGCCCTATGCTCAGTCGAATCCATGCATAATGATGATTTCGACCCTTATCAGATTAATGGGCCATTGACTGGTTAGGGGTTCCCTGACCACTCCGTGGATACACCCCTGATTTAGAAGAGCGCTAGGCTACTTATTTATTTAGGACTGCACCACTGGAAGGGAGGGAGGCTGTGAAATCCTACCTTATCCCTATCAGAGACAGCACATGAAGCGAAAAAGCGAAAACAGGATAAAAATCTAACCATCGTGGCCAAAGAGGTCTTGAAAAAATTTGTTTTCAGGCTTAATTTATTGTCCACCTTACGGTTGAAAAGTTGTTGGTGTTCGAATGATTTTCTAATTTGTGAGATGGTTTTCTTACGAAGGAAACAGATGAAACAGCGTTAGCACACTCATGAGCGTCCATGTGGATTTTCTAATGGTGGTGGGGGGGAGCGATTGTTTCCAAAACACATTTTACTTTTTTCATAAAAACCAACGTAAAAAATATAAATATTGCAGAGCAATAAGGGGAGATCTATCCATTACTTTCCATCGTCTGTCAATGGGCGTTCACGAGTATATCCCAAGTTGAAGACAAAATTAGAAGTTTTATTTATTAGGGTTTTCTGCCATTTGTAAGAGAAAAGAATTTCTAAGTAACTCTGAAGCTTTAAATCATCACCAATCGATTTTAAACAGCGGATTTCAAAATTTGCTTGCTGAAGTGAGCTGTTTTCTGAAAATCGTCCTTACGACGCCAATAAAAACATTGGAGCTAGAGTACAGCGAATATCCTAACAAAATAATACAATGACTGACCAGGGCTTACTATTACAGTCGAAACTCTTTAAAACACGCTCATGATGAATTACTTTTAATAGGAACAATTTTCTGAAGTCCCGTCAAATTGTATAGGAATCTCCATGTTATTTTTTCCCCTTTAACACGAATACGGTTAAGACGAAATACTATTTACAACGAATTGATAATCAATGGCCTTTGGAAAATTTCCTCCGAATAACACGAACAAAACCTGCTTTATAAGATCAGAGCTTCTCACTGATAATTTCAACAGGGTATAATTACCAGATTAAACATGCGAGAGTGGCGATTTTTATATACAATTGCATAACAAACATTTCCTGTTGGCGTTTACATGCGATTATAACTGAAAAATATGTTTAAATGGACGTCACCATAACGTGAAGTGTTTCAACGGACGCCGAGGTAAGTAGAGCCGTTGACGGCTTGATAAAACCCTTGTCGGATAGTAATCACTAGAGCCCGAATTATATACACTAAAAAATCAGCAAAATATGCACAACCCCACTCAAAATATGTATTTATATTCAGGGCTGACGCTAGGCATAATGCCGCTCGGGGCGAACACGGGTTTTGCTCCATAAAATGACTTTATTTTTTATAATGATCTCATTTTGCCCCCCACCAAAATTCTGCCGCTCAGGAAGCATGCACTATTTGCACCCCTTGGCGTCGGCCATGTTTATATGCACTTAAAATGAATAAATACGCACCTATCATAAATAATTATGCACTTAAATATTTTTTAACTTACTTGAAAGTCATATTTCCGTCTTTTAAAACAAAGAGATTTATTATTAACTGCTAAGTAGAAATATTCGATATACGCAAAATGATATGCTTTATACAGTGCAATTTCTATTACAGCATATAAACCGCGTTTCTTGATGTTCTGAACAGTTAAGGTTTGTCTTCTGTCATTCAATAGAAATTTTGTGCCAAAAATTTTCCTTTCCAGAACTACGTGGGATTATTGGACAGCATTTATAAAATTTTGCGGATTGTCTATTACTGATAGTTTATCCGTAATAGATTGTCGCGCACGTCTATCGTTGATAGATAATGACGAGGAATTTGACATGTAAATGTTTGTTTTCATTTTACCTAAGGTAATTACTAGTCTAGTAGAGAAGAATCAAATCTTCGGCTTCTCTAATAAGAATAGTGGCTATAATTCAGCTAGGAACACATTTGGTGCCCTAAGACATAATTAAATATGTATGTTTACAAAGTCCTCTGCTTTTTTGCTTAGATAAGAAGTAAGAGAAAAGTTTAGCTTTAGCGTTGTCGGGGAAATTTTTTCCGATAAAGGAATAATAAAACGCTGAATAATAAAATTCTGGAAATTCACCACTTTTGTGCATTTATATGCACTGACGCTATAAAGACATAAAATATGCAATTTTATATGCACATATGCCTTTGTATATAGCCTGAGTTCTAGTGATCACTATTCTGCATCGAATATTGATGAAGACACTGACTAATCCTCCACTTCAGACGAATATTCTGTTCGTATGATGGAGGATTTCCCTGCGTTGCAAACCGTGCATCGTTTTGTGATGATAGAGGCAAATTGTTGGGATTCTCTGGAAACTGTGGATAAGCTTAGTGATTTTTGATGATATCGTGTTGACGGAAATCGAAAACAATCCGCAAGTACTGGATTTTTTAAGTGCACAACTACAATTCCAATTTTTTTTTTGTCACGGTATGTAATTTGGAATAAATAAATATTTACTAAACCATAATATGTACATGTAGAAAACACGCAATTTTTGAATCCATTAACTACACGGAATATCTACAGCAAAGGCAAGTATACGTATATACTATGGTTTTTGTTACAAACTGTGTATGCTATAATAAAATAATACTGATAAAATATGATAAAATACAGTAATAAATTAATAACATGCGTATAATAGCAAAATGTGTATATGGTAACCAGAGATGGGATAAATAACTTTGTAATACGATTCCCTCCATCCTTTACGGATAACACAAATTACTGTTAATGCGAACAGATTTTGTGTTCCCCTTGGAGTTCGTATTAACGAGGTTCGAAAGAACTAGTAAAATTTCGTCACCGGTCCAACATGTGAGAATAGGTTCAGCAAAGTTTCGAATACTGCTGTTGCCTTTGCAAGCGAAGCAGAAGGGAATAGCCGGATAAGCGAAACAGAAAACTTCGATAAAAAAGTTACTGAAGTGAGGAAACATCTTTTCTTTATAGCTAAATGGAATAGTTAACCGGTACGTAAGCTTTTTTACATTTTGTAAGCTTTATTAGTTTGTTACGATTCCTCTTTACAGAGTCTCCAAATTTCCAACTTGCAAGCCGCCATTAAATCTAAGTTATTACTGTTTGAATGTAGCAATTTTTTAATCAACTGTAACTTGACATTAATGGAGGCATTAAGAAAATTAGAATTAGAAATGAAAAGAAAAATATAGATTTGTTATAAGCAACTATATAATCAATTAATAATTTAGATTATAAATAAAACAAGTTGCAAAAGGAATATAAAAAATTGCAAAGGATAAAATTGGAAATATTGAAATGTTAAAAATAGGAGCAAAAAAGGGTTATTATCATAGATATAGGTAGAAAGTTCATAAGGGGAGGGTTACAGGCTTACAATGGGGGCTACAAGGCTACGACTCCACATATTTATATGTATATATATATAAAACATTTAATCACAGTGGCGGGTTACAACCCCATCAACACCCTGTGTATATGCCAGTGGTTATTATGTACCTGAATGAATTGCCGTACTTCAAAAAAATATCACTACATCTTTTCTTTATTCGGGAAAAAAAACCGCTTAAACAAAAACGTGTATGACACAAATCTAAATATAATAGTCTTAAATTTCGATTTAAAACAACGATAAATAGTATTTATTTGCAGTAATGGTATAAGTATTCAGCAGACAACTTGTTCTATTGAAATAAGTCGTCCACTTGACAATGAGTTGTCCACCTAACATTATTCGCAACCAGTTATATATATATATATATACCCTCTTTCAAAACTTTGCACACTGTGCACTTTCTGCATATGTTTAAACCTAATTTGACTTTTGCTTTCATGCGAGAATAAAGCCTAGGAAAAGGGGCAAATGTTCTCTGTAGAAATGAGAACAAGTTTTGTTCTCAAAAATCGGTTATTATTGAACTGAAATAGGGTTTAATGACGCTTTGTAAAATGAGAGTAAGGCCAAAGAGTTTATCTCTTTTCAAATTCGATTAGTCATCTTACTGCTCTTTTTGCTTGGCCCACTTTATGGCGATTTTTCCACTTCACCCAAATATAGTTGAAACGCTTTAAAAGAAAATTATAGCAACAGTGTCTCAAACAAATTAGGCTCAGTCTATTTCATGGTTTCCGAGCTCTTCTATTTTTTTCCAATATATCTAACAGAGTGGTGGGAAGTCTTGCGAGTCAATATGGACTTCGACATTTTAGATTTCTCAAATTATTGTATTTTTTAAAAACAGTCTTTTAAACATCGACTCGTTTTTATAAATAAATTTGAATTTAAATTTAAATGCTTAGGATGTTCAAATACTTTAATGTTCGTGTGGTAATAAGTTCATATGAAAATTAAATATACCGAAATTTAAACATAAGCTTGCACATTGGGCAATAAATTTCTCATTATGATGCTGATTATATGCATTATGCGAATTACTTTGTAACAATGATGTTTATTTCTTATTACGAAATGAGAAAATCTCGATCTTCTGATTACTGCCCTAGCAACTGCTAAATCGATACTGATGTGAAGTTTAAGAAAAATTTTATTTTTTTTACTAATTTCTGCCCTCTTTGTTGAGTGGACAGAGGATGAAGAGAATAAAGGAAAGTCTTAAATTTATATAGGGTCAGTATGCCGAATATGAGACATCTGCCTAATATGAGACATCTGCCTAATATGAGACCCTAGTCTAGAGGACGTACGAAGTACTGCCGCATGGCGATTGGTGCGTAAAAGAGTAGTCTATTATATAATTCGTAATCGGTGAGTCAGTCGAATGTTTGCAAGCGCACACAAAGATCCAGCATTTTTTCTCCCAAATTCATGTTCGTCGACTTCTTTGCATCATCGTTTTCATTGACTGTTTTTACCTTCAAGGTAAGACTCTTTTAAAAACTATTAGTATCGGATAGGTAGCTGTAAATGTGGAGTGTAAACATGCCGGTTCGTTTTTAAGCTAACCTCTGCACTAATCTAAAAAATTCGTTGGCGTGTGTAGCAACATGGTTGTAATCAATATGAGACCCTAAAGGATGCCTAATATGAGATAGGGTCTCATATTAGGCATTTTAGTTTTCATCTTTCCAAGCATGTTTACCTTTTTTTCTTTTTAGGTGCCCCTCGAAACGAAACGCAAGAAGTGGGATGCTATATCTAATGATGGCGCGAGCTGTCAAAGCCGTAAGGAATCGTGAAATGGGCTATAAAAAAGCTGCAAAATATTTTGAAGGTACAAAAGGAACGCTGGAGCGTTATGTTAAGGATTCAGAAAAAAACAGCTGAATAATTGGTAAACGTTCGTTTGGGAAGAGGGCCGACTTTAACACAATACTTTGAAGATTTTGTGGTAAGCTACTGCGTTGAGATGGATTCAAGATTTTGTAGTTTAAGAAGGAGGAATGTTAAATAAATGGCGCTTCAGCTTGCTATGAAAAATGGTTTAAACCATCAGTTTCATGTACACAACGGTGTGCTGATGACAAATGGTTAGCTGCAAAATATTCGAAAAAAATCTGTTGTTTTCAACAAGAAAAAATAGAGTGGGAGACTTAAGAGGTGAGAAATCAAAGGATAAATCAGGAAAAGGGGATCAAGGTAAAAAAAAAGGGAGAAGGATGAAGGAATAATAAAGGGAAAAGCAAAGGGATCCCTACGGGAAAAGGAAAATTAAAGATGGATTAAAATACAACACAAGTTAAGAAACAGAGAACGGATAAGCCTAATTATAGCGATGCTGACCTCAGCTTAATTGAAGATGATGAAAGACTTTCTCTCCATGACAGCAGTGATGATAGCATTGATGCAAACGCCTCTAAATGCCTTTTTTTTTAGTTATTTATGTTCAGAAGACAAACGGAGAGAGCAGTGGCGCACTGTAGAAGGCGTTTGAGGTTCGCCCATGAAGATTGTGGGGCTGACAAACTTTTTATTTGTAAAAAAGGTGAAAAGTTTGAACCTAAAAAAAAAACGTGAACAAAACCTATAGCGTAACCGATTATTTTGTTTAAAATGTCACTTTTCTTCTTTTACCTATTAGTGTATGTAGGTAAATGTTATTAAATTATTGCGCACAGTTTGGTTTTTGATGAACTTTTCAGTAATTATAATACATTTTTAAAGTTGTAGAATGGGGTCTCATATTAGGACCACTTTTTTCAGACCCAAAAAATGTAACACTTGTGTTTATTATTTCACACAAAGAAAATTGTGAAGTTGTTTTCATTTTCTGTCATTGTTATGTATAGTAAAATATATGCATTAAAAGGATATCACATTGTTACTACAATTTCTAACTTATTTTCCTAGTTATTTATACAAAGAAACCAAAAGGGGTCTCATATTCTGCATCAGGGGAGGCTCGAGGTTGATTTTGAATCCGGGCGGCCTGACACAGATTGCTTTTTGGCGCCCCCTCCAGAGAAATCAGAAGATTTTCACAGAATCACAGTGAGCCATATACCCTATAAAAGTGGCCAAAAGTCTGAAAGAATTTCTCTAAAGATTACTTTAAGAATTTCTCTAAAGATGTCTCTAAAAATTTCTCTAAAGATGTCTCTAAAAATTTCTCTAAACTTGTCTCTTTTTAAACAGATTTTCTACTATTGGATTAGTTAAAAAAATTTAAACTTGACTTCAGTTTGGCTCCCCCATCCAAACGGGGCCCCGGGCGTCCGCCCGGGTCTCCCTGCCATTAAGCCGCCCTATTCGGCATACTGACTATATTCTGTTATTGGGGTGAAATTTTTGGGAAGAAATTTCACTTGGGGAACCCCTCCCCTGGATAATACCTGATAGATACTCTCAACTCGAGGTTTGATGAAAACTTTTTAGAGTTCAAGTAGAAATTTTGAAATATTGATGGCACGATTTCCCAAGTTATACGTCTCCCATGATTCCAAAAAAAAAGTCTACTACTCAGGTTCATCACATTTTAATGCAGAACTTCCATTTTTTCCCATCTCTTCCGTAATCTTTTTCAAAGACATGTTTAACAAGTTGGCTCGATTTAATGAAATTTAATTCCAGCACTTGAGTTTTGTGGCTCAAATTAAAACTCTTTTTCCAATATATTACAAATCTGCATGTTATTACTAGAGCCCGGATTATATGAAATTGCATACGTGCATATGCAATTGCATATTTTAGCTCTTTTCAGCTTTAGTGGATATAAATGCATAAAAACGATGAATTTCCAGAATAAATGCATATTTTAAGGGTTTTAGTAATTTTAAGAATTTTATTATTCCCTTATGGGAAAAATATTCATAACAACGCTGAAACCAAACTTACCTCTTACTTCTTTTCTAAGCGAACATGCAATGAAATTTGTAAACGTACACGTTGAATTATGTTCTAGGACGCAAAAATGCTTTCATAGTTGAATTATAGCTAACATCCTTGATAAGAAAACCAAAGATTAGTTTTACTGTACTAGGCTGGCAATATATTTATCAGATTAACAAAACAAACAAACAAAATTTATTTATTTGTCATAGAAAAAAAAATACATTCTAAAAACGCAAAACAAATTCGTAAAACAAATAAATTCTAAAATTCTGCATCATTTTCTCTCAGCGATAGTCATGGGTTTATCATCGATAAACTATCCGTAATAGACAACCCTCATATAAGTTCTGTCCAATACCTTTCGTAGCTCTGGAAAAGAACCTGTTGGCCATAAAAATGCTATCACATGGCAGAAGATTAAACTTAACTATTTAGAAATCGAGAGACACATTCTAATATACCGTCATAGAAATTCTGCTGTACAAAATATATGATTTAATGTATATCGAATTTTTCTACTTGGCGGTTAATAATAAATCTATTTAAATAACAATTTTTATCGACTTTTTTTTTTTTTTGGCGTAGTGATACCAGCGCCGATGTTATGGCGTGGTTAGATGATGAAACGTTCGAAAGAAAAGAAATGTTTTTGCGTTCGGTGGGTCCTGAACCCACGACCTTCCACTTGCCGGGCGGAGGCCCACCGAATGCAAAAAACATTTCTTTTCTTTACGAACGTTTCACCATCTAACAGCGCCATAATATCGGCGCCGGTATCACTACGCCATAAAAAGTTGATAAAAATTGTTATTTAATTTAATTCGCGTAGTGTTCGACATATAAATAAATATATTTTTTTTAAAATGCAGGACGTAAGATTCTCAAACGTTAAAAAAATATTAAGTACATATTTATCCATTTTAGGCGCATATTTGTTCATTCTAAGCGCATATACAATTATACATGGGTATTTTAAGGTTCTTTAGTTCATATCTTGAGGTTTTTTAGTGCATATTTTGAGGTTTGAAGTGCATATTTGCATGCACATTTTACTGGTTTTTAGTGCACAAAACCGGGATCTAGTAAGTAATCATCCATTTGACGGTGATTTAATTTGTCTCCTTTCGCAACTGATTGTAAATGCGTCTTTCCTCATTGATATATAAGCAGTTTCCGTCTTACGAACTTTCGTCTCAACGATTTTTAATTGATTGTTGGAAGTCTGTCCGGATTATGAGTTATTTCAAACGAAAATTTTGCCACTGTGACACTTCTGTCCGTTCTCCCCATTTTAAACGCCTTGACATAACGTTTCAGCACATCAAATAGGCAAATGAAGCTTTCGAACGACAAGTTTCCCACTTTATAAGGACCATAAAATTTTCCAAGGATTTAATGAATTCTTATTATCATTATCGGGAAATTTACGAGGAAACGTAAACGAACCAAGCTTTTCTACAGAAGTAGTCGCAGCGCTGCGACTACTTCTGCCACTAACGAACTAAAAAAGACGCGATATTTAAAAACTGCTGGACTACTGAGAATAAAAAGTTTAAAGTATGCATTATATTTGGACAATGAGGAGGATATTGATTAAACCAAGTTTTAAATATAAGTACTGTATTTCTTCATTTATAAAATACAATTGTTTGCTATAATTTAATTTCACATTGTATATAAATTATGAACCAGATATTTTTGCATTATCTTTTGTTTTACGCTAGTAAGGTTTTCAATGGAAAAAAAAGTTATCGGAAACGGAAAGCATATTTATTACGCTACGTCCGTGTGAAATAAATTCTGGTTTTACGAATAAAGACTAAGAACGAATTAATTTACAAAGCGACAATTACTTGCACTTATTTCCTCTGTTTGTCTACTATATGGCTTGTTACTATTTCTATATGACATTTGGCGAATACTGCATATTCTCCCACGCCATCAAAAACGCTATATTCCCCACCCATCAAAAACGATTATGAATATTGCCATATTCCCCTCAACAAAAACGATTATGAATATTGCCATATTCTCCCCCATCAAAAACGATTATTGCCGTATTACGATTCTATCGAAAATTGAAAATGCTCCCCATAAAAGGACATTTTGTACAAATTGTATTTTTTAAAGTGATTTTTATAATCAAAAACACTTCATTTTTTGTTACTGAAAATATAATTTAATAGTTCAGAGCAGGGGCGCCGAGAGCGGGCCCCCAAGCTCACTTCGATTATACCATGAATATTAAAATATTATGAATATCGATATATATCGATATATATCACTTCAATATATTTTCCATTTGGGGGAGGAGGGAGTTGAACCCCGAAATGAACAAAAAGTATGAAATAAGAACGCATTTTTTTTTTTGTACTTACTTATTACTTAATTATTTTACAAGATCACTGCTGAAAAAAGAAACTGACGTGAGTTACTATTATTTTTTTCAATAATCGAGAAAGGCTAATGAAGAATAATTAAAAAACTGTACATTAAAAGTGTGCAAAATCTTATTAATCTGGATTTAGAGAACAATTTTTCTGGCCTTCCGATTAGCAAAACTAGTTTGGCAGGGCCGAGCCGCCCCCACCTCAACATAGGTCCTTGCCACGCGGGCCCCTAGACTTCATCCAGCCCCCACCCCCCGGGCCGCAGCCCCTGCTGCCCCTCTCGTCGATTCTGGTCCAGAGTCCCATTCTAATCAAACGGACAACGGAAACTGCCTACACTGTAGCTAAAACACTTCATAGATCATCATTCCAAATATTAGTAATTTTCTCATAAAGACATTGAAGAGTACTTTTCTCCTATAAAAGTTGATACCGCAATGCAACATTTTGCCACTCAGGATTTTTATGTTATCCAAAAATTTTGGGTTCGTATTTTTTAAATATTATGATCAAATTCGCGAACCAAGCATTGCTTACTGTTTTTAACGTTCGGATATAATTTCTAAATTATAATTTTGATTTGATTTTATCATGAGAAGCAGAACTACTCCACTTTTTTCATGTTCTCTTAAAAATAATAAAAATTTATTTTAATAATATTTATAATGTAAAAATCAAGCTTTCCCTCTCTGCAAAATATTACTAAAATTTGGTTAGTTTGTGTGGTAGACCATTATAGTATTTATTGCCAACGGATGGCATCAGTTGCTTCATATTTTAGAAAAATTTGCATTGGGAACGTATTCTCATCAATCCCCTGACGGTGCACCCTGTCGCAGTCAAAATTTTTCTTCTTCTTTATGCTTTCAGTCTTTAATAAATCCCATGGATCACTAGCCTCCTATCTGGCGTTTTGTTATACATGGGCGTACACAGAAAGTTCGTAAGGTGGGGATATAGGCTCAATGGGGGTTACAGAGCTACAACTCACATATTCCTATGTTAAATATACAAAATTTCATTGCAATGGGGGGGTTACAACCCCCATCAACACCCCCCTGCATACGCCAATGAATTATAGAACACTGTGAAAGTTTTATATTGGTTTTGTTAGAAAATGAGCATCAATGAGTCATGATATAATTAATTTGTAACTGCGTTTTTAATATCTTTTGCAATTGTCCAGACAATTTCCAAATTTAATTGAAATCCATGTAGCGCATATTTTTTAAAAATTCAAATTTATGAACGTAACAAAAAACAAAGTTTTAAAGTAAGTTGGAACGTAACATAAGAAAAGCTTGAACGTAACATAAAGTGAATAGCGTAACATAAAGTGATAACGTAACCCGAAGTAAGTAATCTTGAACATAACGTAACAAAAACCAGATCTTAAGAAAGAAACATGAAAATGATTGAACCAATAATGAAAGTGAAATTTATTATTAAGTAACCATGATAACGGAAAAGTAAGTAACTATTTCATTCACAAAGTTTTCTAACATCCTCATCAATCAAAACATTCTTTTAAGATAAAAGCAGGAAATGTGTTTAAAGTTCGAAATGCCGCAAAAAGATCAAAACAATACTTTAGTTATTGCAAACAGATAAGTAAATAAGTAAATATATGTAGATTTTCAAGTCATGACATCATTTCATAGAACTTTAGACATCAATATAAGTTGAGTACGAGTCAATGACATTTGTTTTCTTAGGATTTCTTAGGATTTCAACATGTCAACCATTTTAAATTAACCGTAAAATGGTTCGACTACTGCCATTTTTTTTATTAAAGACAAAAAACAAACACGTTATATAATGTCAATAAAATATTTAAAACTAATTATCATTTCCATTTTAACTGTAATTTTAAATTAAGTACAGTATTACAACAAATGCCCTGAAGAATAATTTTATTTCTTTAATATTTAAACCGTATCGATATAGAACAAGATAATTACAAAAATCAATCATAAAATAATCGATAAATGCTTTCAATCAGAATTCTGTCACTAAAAATCTTTTCATTTTACATATTTTCAATAACAGAAGGTGCTTAGCGATAAAAGCATATACATACCCAGCGCGGACACGGGGGAGGGCCACAGGGGTCATGGCCCCCCAAAATTACGTTTTCCACTAAAAAAATTCTTTTCATTTTACATATTCTTTTCAATACACAGCATAATAATGGTGCTTAGACACGATAAAAGCATATACATACCCAGCGCGGACACGGGGGAGGGCCACAGGGGTCATGACCCCCAAAAAATATGTTTTTCCACTGTAAAAAATTCCAACTTTCATGATAAATGAAGGGTGTTATTCCAAGACCATGGCAAATTCTGTCCTTGACCCCCAAAATGAAAGTCTGTGTCCGCCCCTGACACATGCATGCCTGCATAATAATGTATACAGTAATGACATTAGTGTGATATATGCACGCATACACAGACACAGACACACATACACACATACACACAAACACACAGCCTTTCTCCAATTTAACGACCAGCAGAGGCGGCCCTAGAGTTTACGAGGCCATATACAAGAAGACCCGTATATGACGAGGAGCTTAGAACCAAAGCAAATACTCGCTATATCCGACTCGCAAAAATCTTGTTCACTAAAAACGATTGAATTCTATTGTACGTAATAATTATACCGAATAAAATCTATATTTTTCACCTATGTCCGGAAATTCGTTAAATATATTCTCGCTATAAGTGGGTCCTACTGTATTTGAAAGATTTTTCAAATATTTTTGATCGGGGGAGGGGAGGACAAGGGAAGAGATAAGGAAGTTAATAAAAGAAAATGAAATATACATTTAGATATTTCTCATATTCAATCAGTGACTCAAGCGTTTGCAACAAAATATATTAATATTTAATTTGAACATTGTGACTAACTTTTCTATCACTGCTTTATTTATTCTTCATTTCTAAAGTCATAATAACAATATACTGTGTAACTACAGTGATAATACAGACAATATATACTAAAAGTACATCATATTAGACTCTACAATGAAAGGTCTCAAGAAAATATCAGCAAGGATATAACATACCTGGGACCTTAAGATTACAATCTGATTCCAAAGATGGCACACAATTAATTGTGAATCACTCATCCTTTCCTTATGTTTTTTCCATTTTTTTTAGTTTCCATTACCTTATATCCAATATTTTCTTAGACTTTTTTAAATGTTTATTTACTTTTCAATTTTTTGAATTCCTCTTGTAGTCCATTCCAAAGTTTTGCACCTTTTTAATTTACATTATTCCTTCCTACTTCGGTCCTTATTTTTGAGAGTAATAGATCATTGTATTTACGACGTGTATTTCTATCTTTTTCATTTAATTTTATTCTTATATGTTCAATGTGCTTGCCTTCCCTTATTCTTTCATACATTTTTATCAAGACACTGTATTCGTGTAAATGTTCTATTGGTAATATATTGTACTTGAAAAATAAAATTTTCCAGTTTAGTCTTTTATCACTGTTAATTAATCTCAACGTTTTTTTTCTGAATATTTTTCAACATATTTTTATTTAACGAGCCTAAATTCTCTCATACGCAATTACAATATGTTAGATGACTGTAGATCAATAAATAATACAGTTCTACGCTGGTTTTTTACCTTATTGTTGTATTAATTCTTCTTAGAATTCCTAAGCTTTTACTTATTTTGTTTGCTGTTTTATCTATATGGTCATTCCAGTTCGATTTATTAGTTAATTGAATTCCTAAGAATTCAATTTTATCAACAATTTCAATTTTTTTATTATTATCTGTAATTCAAATATTCTTTATATCTTTATGTACATTTTATTCTTACTTGAAAATGGCATTACTTTGGTTTTTTCTACGTTTAGCTTCATCTGATTAACATTAAACCATTTTTCGTATTTTTAAATTTCTCTTATACTCACTTCCATCAGTTTCATTTAGTCACTATCAGTTAAAATCACGCTTGTGTCATCTGCGAACAAGATAATGTGTCCGATATATAACATTAACATATAACGAATATAGCAGTGGCCCCGTAATGAATCCCTGGGGTACTCCATAATTATTTGTCAGTAGCTCTGATATTATTCACTTGACACAAACTAATTGTTTTCTATCCCTTATATAACTACTTAAGAAATTATTGATTTTTTCCCCCTAATCCATAATTTTTCAATTTTCCTGTTAATATCGTTATATTTATTACATCAAATGCCTTGCTTAAATCATAAAATATGCCAATTCCATTTTCCTTATTTTCAATTGCTTCTTGTACTTTTTCAATTGTTCTAAGCAGTGATCCCTCCGTTGATTTTTCTTTTCTGAACCCAAATTGAGTTTTATTCATTATGTTCTTTCATAAATTCAATTATTCTTTTATACAGTAGCTTTTCAAATAATTTAGCAAATAGTGCAATTATTGCTATCGGTCTATAGTTTTCAATATTATCCATCTTTCCCTTTTTTTAGGAATAGGTACTATTTTAGATTTTTTCATTTCAGATATTTCATTCTAGATATGCAGATGTTTCATTTTAGATATTTACGTTCTTACTTGAGCTTCAGGCCTAACTTATTGATGAAATCACGAAATTTTTGTTTGATATATAGCTAAAATTGTTCGCAAATATGTCATACTCTTTGCTTACTGTTTACGCTTATAGAGTGACAGGTCATTTGGAGTGGCATCAATGGCATAACGAGATCTTTAAATAAATTACGTTTACACGTGAATCTTAATAACGGGATCAGTAATATTTATTGTAATTCCTGTTTTTATCCGCTGCAGTTATTACGAAATTCAAAAGTAAGTAAATTAATCATAACGTGTTATGACTGATAAGACTCACTTTAGTGATATTATAGAAACTATTCCTTAAAAAATTGTATTCTTTTTAACCACATGCGCACCCTATTTACAATTTTTTCCACTTCTAGCGTTAATTGTCGGACCCTCTTCTCATTTGCAAACCATAAATTAAACTCCATTTTTTTTTGTTGCAGAAATATAATAGTTTGTAGTAACTCCCTGCCTTCTTATAAACAAGGAATTTTCATAATATTAGAAATAGTTACTGGTAAAGTTATTTTTTATTATGAAAAATATTTGAATTTTCGCATAAGGTTTCAAAGTTTATAAAAATTAATACAATTGTATAAAGTAATACAATTGTAATAAAGTATTGCGCGAAGTCCCCGATGGTGCAAGGCCCTGGGCGGTCGCCTGACTCGCCTTAACATAAAGCCGCATCTGACGACTAGGGCTGTACTCTGATATCGGTTTCCTCCTAAGCTTGAGATGTAAATTGTTGGATAATAATAATTATTGCAAATAATAAGTAAGTTAAATATAAATATTATAATTATTTGTAAAATAGATTCGTAGCTTGAAATATGGGAATTGTAACAAAATCTTGAAAGGTATTAATTTCAAACATTATGCGTGGGCACCAGGCCTACGATGAAGGTGAAACTGGGACAAAGCGAAGGAAACATGGGGCACATTGCACCCGAATGTGGTTCTATATATATATAAATATCTCGATGGGGCAATTGGGGCACAAGCATGGGCAACTGCGGCGACGCCCCTGCTGTTCCTGGTTTGTCTACAGGCCTAGTAGGAACGATCTCAGGTCCATTCGGAGATCAGCTCTCATTTGAAGGTGGTGATACATTAGTGATTCGTGAGAAATAAAGTAGTAGTGAAATTCACTTATAGTCTCTGGTCCTTTTTTATAGTTTCTGAACTTTAATCTTAGAGTCTTAGTTTTATTTATAGTTTTTGAACTTCTAGTCTGTAAACTTTATTTGCAGTGTCTGAACTTTACCAATGAATTGAATTTTTAAGTTAGGTAAAATCACAAATTAAGAAACATTGAAAGAGTAGAGTTGTGCATACATCAACTTTCTTCTATTTTTTAAAAAGCAATTAATAATTTTCGAAAATTTAATCCAATCATTGGATCATTCATAAATTTTCGGAAAGCTCATGATTACACGTAAGAAACTGAATCTATTTAATATAAAAATATATATAAAAAGTGTCTTCATTATTTAACGATAAAAAATATAAACTCTGATTTGTTTCCTACTAATATTCGTCAGAAAGCTTTGACTTCAACAAAATCCACGCGTGTACCATTTTAACTCCAAAAACAGTTTTTTGCGCATCTCTGCAAAAAATTTGTTTTCTTCTATGAAACATTAAAACACTATAAAATTTTTCCAGTAGGAACAGCACAAGTGGCATTCGTCCAAAAATTTCAATGTTTAATTATATAAAACCATGAGCAGGGGCGGGTCCAGGAGTTTTTCCTGAGAGAGCAGGAAGTTTCAAAATTAATTTAGACTCCATTCTGCGAAATCGGTAATTGAATTTTAATTTAGTGTAAATTTAGTATTTTCGAGGGGTGAGGGCGCAGGTGTGCCCACTCTCTGTATCCAGAGGGCATGTTCTTTTTAATTGGAAAGAACGGAGCAATTAAATGTTTTTTTATTTTAAACAAAGGGATATTATTTTCATATTTATTTTTCTTTCCACGTGAATTTGAAACCTTTATTAACTGAAATTAAAATAATGGAGCTACCGAGAAACAAATTCATAAAAAGTTTGAAGTGGAACGAACTAATTATTGCTACCAAAATAATAGTTTGTTAGGGCTATAATATGTATTGTTGATACTTAATATGCTGGCCGTTTGCGGAACTAAACTGCCACACATGCGATTCAGCCGTTTGGCAACCTCGGTTTATATATATATATATATAAAGCGTTACCGGTATATCTAGAACTCTAGTTATCGTATCGCTATTTCGCAAACATTCGGTGTTATTAACACCGGAAGGTTTTGTGCGGTGAGTGAAAAGACTTGTCAGACAGTATGGCCAGGTGTAACGATGTGCCTTTCTAACAAATGGCCGCCTTCAGCCTTGCACGCTTCAGTGCTTTCGAAAGAGGTAATGAGAGTGTAATGGCGCTTTCTTCCTTTCAGCCTCTTTCGCAAAACTAACATGAAAAAGAGAAAGAAACAGGCAACTTCTAAGGCGAAATCCCGATCGTTAAAAGACACTGCGATTACAATACTCGATCATTTAGAGTTATTGTTAAACACGATCTTGATTTTCTTTTCGTCGCTGAAAATTCTTTGTTTCTGAGTTGATATACGCACATTGTGTTCTAACTTGCGATTATTTGAAAGGTTAACACGCGGGGCATGCTTATTTGCATAGTGGTCAGTCTAAGAACCGATGAAGTAAGATTAAAGTTCAAAATAATTTGAATTTATAATTACTATTATTATCTCACATGATATCTAGGCTTGAAGTTCATAGTAAAACCTGATATCACCATGAAGTGTGGTGGTGGTGGTAAAAAAAGGTTATAATTTATCATAAACGTTATAGTTTATTATAATAGTTAGCTTGAAAATCAACCTATACAGTACCAAGACTGTAATTATTTCCTCAATATTTGACAGATGTTCTTTAATCCTCATAGTAAATTTTTAGTAATAATTATTTATCATAACATTTTTCTTTTAGTTCTCTTTAGAGTCTCGTGGAGTTTTCCATGTTTTACTTAAAGATACATAACATTATTTTGTTATGAATAGTAACTTTAGCTAACTTTGAACTCGATTCTTAATCCAGAAAGACAGGGACATTAATATATTGATAATAATTAAAAATATGAATCACTCTGCCCCAAATAATTTTACAAACAGCCTTAGAATATAACTGTAATGATCACATGGCGTTAGCATGGGAAAGTGAGACTTGTAGGTCTTCTTTGTGAAATGGGTCGAGAGGAAACAGTCCGGATGTGGGGGTATAAAATTGTTGTAACTTCCTTCTGTAATGTCAAGATGGACATTACAGAATATTTATGGGAAACATGTGTGGAACGGGGAGAAGGGTCACACTGTCCAATCGGGTGTGACCACGTGCTTAATACTGACCAATCAGATCATAGTAGGAAAAGAGTTTGTGGCGTGCAGAAGGTAAGAGATGGAGACGGGATTAGGTAATGAGAGGGAACGGACGCACGTGTGTGCGACTCCGGACCTCATGCTGTACGTGAAACCTAGGCGTGGTATCTATAGTTTAATTGTCTGAATACCAGTGTACACATGAATATCTCCTGAATCATATTCAATAAACATAGTATTAGCTTCTGTGCTTCAATTGTGTCTACTAAACCTTCATCGTCGTCATTCTACTTAGCTAGTTGGAACACGGAACCCGCCTCACGAAGAGACGTAGATTGCTCAGTTACGAGCCGAGCTGGTAGCAGCATACACGATTACCCAGGATAATAGCGTAATACACCTATTGCGGCTGTCGTCATCACACACCATATCTGCACATATATCCGGCCATGACAATAACTTTCGGAAAATAGAAACTTTTGGAATTTTTTTAAGGTGATATCTCAACCTATCACCAATTTTAAATACGAAACTTTCCGAAAGATAGTGAAACTAAGGCTCCTAGAAAAGAGAGCTGGCATATATTCGCCATTTTCTTACCATCGTATCACGTGATCCTATTCACTGCTTTGTTAAAGTTTAGTGATTTACAAGTGTGTTATTTTTAATAAAATAAGGTGAAATTGGTGGGTGTTCCGCTAAGAATTTTTCTAATCATTCGAGGAATAAACATAGAATGTTGAGATTTGCAACAGATCCCTATAAGAAGAAGAAAATAGAATATTAATTTTGCAATGGTAAACGTTGTGTTACGAAACCGGAAGTGTACAAGGAAATGGCGGCTGATGATTCGGTCTATAATTGAAGGGGCTTTAGTTAAACGATGTTCAATTTGACAAGATGAGAATTTATCACAAATCCTGATAAAATAACACAATGGGCACAGTTTTTGAACTATATGTTTTAATATAGCTTTAAAACGTTTTTTCGAAGGCTTTTAGCCCTCTTCGAAGAAGGTTACATAATACTGGAAATATTGTGTTATTTTACCAAGATTTGTGATATATTCAGCACAGTAAGTCTCTCTACTCCCAAGGTGCGAATTATTATTAAACAACTTGAGTATTTGGCTAGTTCAAGAGTTGAAAAGAAATAAAATGCTTAAAAATTCTGTTATTTTATGTTTGTTTTGTTTTTTTACTGCAACTTCATGCTGTGGATTTGCATGGTGAAGAGTAAATTAAGGAAAAGGAAGGGAAACGCCAAATATTCTAACAAGAGTTGCGATATGCAAATTTATATTTGCCCATTCATTAGTACACTATGTAATTTTATATTTAGCACGATTGGTTAATAGCTTATCTCTCTAAATAAAACAAATCTAGCACTTATTATTTTATTCACTATGATGCAATACTTCAATATAAAATGGTACCACACTGTACATTGAATATGGCTTTTTTTTTTCCACTTCAGATAGTCTGAGATCCGTACCAAGCAAAGCCCGAAGCTTTCCCTTCTGCCTCTGCGGTGATGATTCTAAGCGGCAGCAGGTATGGCGGATACATACTGTGAATAGCTCCGAAGAAGTCTACTTTAGTTCCTCCTGAAGATGCTCCATAGACATTATGCGGTTGTCGTCCACCGACGTTGCTGTAAATATTCACGGCCGAAGATCCTTTCGAAGACCTCAGCGAAGCTTCGTAGTGGTCGATGGTTTGGGATGGGACTTGCTTGCCCAAAAAGGGAAGGGGGAAAATTCGCCGAATATTAATATCTATCACTGGCGAATTCCTCAAAATCAAGCCAGTGGCAAAAGCAATAGATGTCAAAAAGATAACCTGAAAATATGAGATATTTTATTATCTGTAAAGTTACAAATTAAAAAAAAAAATATTACAGTCAGAGATCTAAGAAGTTCATGTGGGCCCTGCTGTGTTGCAGTGATAACGCGTTCGCATATCTTACCATTAACCTGGGTTCGACTCTCAATGGAATCTTTGAACGCCTACCGTTTTTCTTCCCACCGTAGTCCGAGGTTTGATTTCAGTGCAGCACGACCTTTGCTGCTTTTGTGCCGTAAGACAAAAACTAACTCTACTCCGATTTTTTCTTCCCTTGTACTTACATTATTTATTAAGATCAAAATTTATGAAAACCCTTATTTTGCCAACGGGGGACATAATTATTTTATTTGGACATAATTAATTGGGAGATAATTATTTTAATCCTAGTTACTTAAAAATGGGTATATCGTAACTTGTGTAATGTGTCAGAATATAGCAAAGAACATCACAAATTGGCTTGAAAATTTTCATTCATAAAATCATATTTCTTTTGAATTTTATCTGCTTTTGTGGTTTTACGGCTCAAAGACTACAGTGGTCATGCTGCGCCGGGACCTACTGTTTTCCGAGGAATCCGAACCTCTTAAGGCCTAGGGAACCAAACCCCGGACTACAGTGAGCAGTGCGATCTTTATGAGATCTCTGAGTAAGCGTTCTTTTTGCACTGCTGGGAGTCGAACCCGGATTAGCCGCGCAATAGGAGAACGCGTTACCACACTGCGCCACCGCAGGGCCTAGTTTTATCTGAGAAGTGTTCATTGGAATTTTATTTTAAACAGAGTATTAAAATGATTTTCTTTCCTTAAGAAACTTATGCGCTATAGTGGATAAATATTATTATGAACAAAAAAAACTTACTGTTTTGACATTCAAATGCAAAAACCAAAAAACTAACATTTTTACACATTGAAATAAATCTTTGTCCCCACCCTCTCCTTCAAAAATTATACAAATAAATGCATATAATAAAAGAAAAAGAATGAAATAAATGATAAAAGTATTTTCTTATTGCAGCATTGCATACTGGAATAATTGATTTGCAATTGGTTAAGCAATGAAGCAAGCTATTTTCACATGCCCTTCCCCCCCCCATGGTTAGGGCCGTGCACAAGGGGGGGTGAGGATTAAAACCCTTCTATGTGAAAAGTTTTATTGACTATAAAATCGAATTCTTCACGAAAGGATAGAGATTGCCTAGTAACCCCCCATTTTCTATCAAGACCTCTCTTTCTGAAATCGTGTGCACGTCCCTGCACACACAGCATCCCTTTCATACTTAAATAAAAAGATGAAATTCTACAGCATAACCCACGTTGACACATTTTACGCCATGATAAATTATTCTATTTAAAATGAACGTAAAGTCATCAAAAAATTAGTTAAGGATAGAAATTATACCGCAATATAGGACATATCAATAAAAAATAAATATTAGCTGAGTAAGAGAATTTCAGATTTTCACTCAGATCAACAAGTATTCCTTCAATTAAATATCTGTAACCGTCGGATTGGAAGTATTTTTAAAGTTTTAGCAAATAACAAACGCCCAACTTCGTTGGGAGAGCGCTCGTTATGGATTTTTGAGACACAGTAAAACCTCTCTATAACAATATTATACGGACCGAGAAAAATTATCGTTGTAGAGGGAGTTATTGTTATAGGGAGGGTTCATTATACAGTAAAACCTCTCTACAACACTATTATACGGACCGAGAAAAATTATCGTTGTAGAGGGATTTATCGTTATATCGGACATCGTTGTTGGGAGGTTTTACTGTATACTCTTTTTTATGCGATTATCACAACTTTTTTATTATGATTAGTGAATATTCAGCGTTTAATATTGAAAAACTTCTTTAAGGAGTTCGATACAAAATATGCAAAATGAAAAGTGGACTTACTAAATCAAGGTTCATTTTGATAGGAAACAAACCGAAAATCGTTGCAATTTTCCGCTATCTGCAAACAGACGAAGGGAAGAATTTCAATGTTACTCAAAAACATGTTAACGCTAGCATTATTGCGCAACCAATCATAGTTTGAATGGTAAATTCCCCCGTCATGTTGAGTGTTCATTTTCACCAGACAGGGAGGAATTCTGCGGCGTTTGGTATATATATATTTTTTGGTATTTAGTTCAGATAGAAGTGGCGTACGTATTTCAACCAAAATTTTTACTTCGAGCAGGGCCAGTTCTTCTATTATATGAATCTAGGCTACCCACTGAAGTGCAAATTTATCAGGGGCGTAATTTAACAAAATGTAAGATTGTCGTTTTAGTTAGATGGGGGTAAGCATTACAATTTTAGGAACAAACTTTATATCTTACCTGTGGTACATAAAAATCTCGCGCCGGCCATGATTAAACGTTAAAGTCAAATTGTGGTTCACTAAATTATATATATTGATATTCTTTATTATATAATTAATATATAACATTAATTAATAATTTATTTTTATATAAATGTTTAATATAATTAATATAAAACATTAATATTATTAAGGGGACCTAAGACCTTTAAAATTTTCACAAAATCTATTTATCACGAAAAAGTCAATACTGTTAGGTGTATTTTAAAATAAACCCGAACACAATCCGTTCATAATTAATCTCACAGTTGTGAAAAAAAAAACTAGTTCCAATTTTCCAAACCCTGGAATTAAAATACATTTAAAAGGCCAATTAAATGTAAACATACTCGTATTTCTATAAATATATGGATATTTAAATGGATCTCACTGACCAGAACGCAACTTGGGTTCTTTTACCATATCCCGTTAAGAGGTCTGATCTCCAAATGGAGATTCTACCTCTTCTTTTTTTTCTTTATCTCTTGGACTCTATGTCCCTCCCTCTCCTGGAAACACAGTGGTCCGTGCACGGCCAACATTTCCAGATTATTTCTTGCATACAACACAAGACCGTAACCAGGATTTAATTTCGGGTGGGGTAAAAAACGTTTTACAGCATGCAAGGCCGTAGCCAAGTCCCATTAAAAATTTAGTTTCGGGGGGAACTGGTCCCTAAGATCCCTCCTTTGGATACGGACATCGATATTTAAAAGTTTGATTTTTTTTTTACAATGCTAAAATTGTGTAACAGCAACCGGGTAAAGGAACTCCCTATTTTAAGAAGGAAGCAACTTGACTCCCCTCTGATGTTTGTTTACATGCTATTTAACACTAATAAATTTACACCCACGTTTCAAGCTCATACTAGAGCTTTTCTTGGTATGGGAGAAAAAGAAACGCCGTCCCCATCCTGGAGTCGAACCAGGGTCCCTCCGTTGAGCCAGAAATGTCTTGACCGCTAGACGAATGAGGACAAGAACAACGCTCTCTTTCTCCGCATATAAAGTTGTAAAATATTATTACCCTTCTCAGGGATAACACAATTGCCAAATAATGGTCAACACACAAAGCTACCGGGGTGAGTTTTTTGCGAGATTTCGTGAGGAATTTGTATTATTAATAAATTTGACACCCACGTTTAAAGCTCATTCATACTTGAGCCATTTTTGGTATAGGAGAAAAAACTTATTATTACTACTACTTATCTACTGCCTGTGTGGTGTGTAGTTCTAGCGTGCTGTTTGGCTAGTTTTCGCAGTTTCTTTTGATGTATATGAAAATAACTCAAGTTACTCGCGTCAGTTCGGTCATTACCTAGTTCCTGTTTAATATACTGGATGTGGAAATTAATATGAAAAAACGTGCCTCTGGAAAACATGCCGAAAAATATAATTTTCGAGGAAATTCATATATATATGAGTAGTAAACAACGGTGGACATTTATCAAATGGAAGAAGAAAATTGGAGAATTACTTTCCATAAAACCTGATGAAGACTTCAAAGTAGTGTCTCTCAAACTTTAGTCGCGCACGGGCCATTTTAAGTATTCCTTTATTTATTGCGGGCCACTGCGGCAGGGGTTTTCCTCCCCACCAATAAAAAAAATATATTACCTGAAATTAAGGTTGCCAACTATGGTTAATAATATTAAGCCCTACTTAGCCACCGTCATAGTGATCTCGCCATAGGTTCGGATTCCTCGGAAAACAGTAGGTCCCGGCGCAGCATGACCATTGTAGTCCTTGAGCCGTAAAACCACAAACATACAAACGGAAGGAAAATGAATTCCTTTATATTAGCATTAAGAGGCTTTGTAATAGAAACACTTTATCATTTCTGAATTCCTGAAATCTAAGAAAATATCCTCCCATGTTTAAAACTTCTCGAAATAATCTTTGTTAATTATTAACAAAGATTATAACAAATAATGATTAAAAATCAGTTATTAATTAAAGGGCATTGCTTTCTAGGCGATGTCGAGACAAGTTTGAGAAATGAACAAAATTTTCCCTCTCTAAATCTTCAGCGAACATAATTAGTTTCTTTTTAACTGAAATAGCTTTTACCACCATGTAAGATTGAGCTGATTTAGTTGTGATGTAACCATAAAGTACAATTTTTGTAATCACTGATCTTTTGTTAATTCTGAATATTGAACATTGTTGCAGACAGTCCACAATGTACCCCAACACCCCCAAATTTCTTGACAATCCGCCTTAAAACTCAAAGTTCGTATGCCTGCAAAATATTCAAATTACAAGAAAGGAAATAAAACATTGCGCAAATTATTTTTCCTTACTTTTTCTGCATATGTAAATTGTAATAATCTTTTATGTGTAGCAATTTTTCAAAGAAAAATACGGATAGGGATACCAAGAGGTATCATATAAAGTAAAATCCTGCCACCACAAAAATTATCAACTGTGTGTGTTAAATGTCCAAGAAGAAATACTTGAAATTTGTTTTCCTCCAAATAAAAAACATGAACTTTTTTTGTGTAAATGTAAACGAATTATTTCATAACTACCGAATATTTTATTTCGTTTCTTTTCTGGTAAGTACATTTTATAAAAAAAATTAAAATTTTGAAGGTAAATTTCACTCCCCATCCTCTAACGAAATTTGACACCCACTCCAAAGAAGTTTGACACTTTTAATAAAGTTTGACGCCCCTCAACAAAGTCTGACACCCCTCTCCACGAGCAAATATCCTGGCAAAGACCCTGCACCCTTGTTGTCGAAGAATAGCTTGATTTCATTTATGCAAGATTGAAACCTATATAAAAGAAACTATTATAGATTTGTTTTCATTTTCAGTTCAGAGCCACATATATATAACCAGAGAGTAGCAGTTTTTCGATCTCTGATTCAAACTAGAAAAGTTTAGGGTTCCTGGATTATTTTACCATAAAATACGGTAAAATAATCCAGGTACCCTAAAAAAGTTAGTCATAACGCGCCATCTGCTGGTTGAATTCGAATGTAATATTTTTCCTCTGAATTGTATTTTCAAAAATTTCCTGTAGATGGTAGCACAATTGCAAATAATTATGGACGGAAGTTTAGCTGTGACGGCTCGTGAGTTAGGAACGTGGATGTATAACCGTCGAGGGCGCGGTTGCAGCCGCATTGCTTCTCGGCGCCCCTGCGTGGATGTGCTGCAAACAGAATGTGTTTTAAACTAAATTATGTTTTAATGCAACATTCATAAACACAAAATTTATATACTTATTAAGTATTTTACTTATACAAGTCCGTAGCCAAGATTTAATTTCGGACGGTCCGAAAAATTTTACGGCATGTATAATTACAATCGCAGCATGCAAATCCGTAGCTAAGTTCCATTATAAATTTAGTTTGGGGAGTCCCTAAGATCCCCTTTGGATACGGGCATGAACGTGCACATATATTCTTTTCACATATACACGTGCACATATTTTCTTTACGAAAACGGTTCTTCATGGCATCGATACAATCCACACTTTATTTATATATTATTATTATTATTTTTTAATTTTTCTTTTGATCATGGTTGGGAATGGTGAATCTCTGAAGGCGGCTCTGTTTTCCCAGAGAGGGTAGTAGGGGAAAATTAGGGTTCCAACGACAGGAGCAAGGCACCATGCCCCCCCCTCTCCTGTGGCCCCAGGGTGGTACGCACGTGGTACGGTGGCACGCCTGGCATCTGGGAGTCCTGAGATACAGTGGCTAAAAGGGATAGTGTGTCGTTCGGCATAGAAAGCGAATAAATATTTTGTTCCAAAATTTCATGACACCGCATGAGGGCGCTACCTCTGCGGAGCACGTTTATTTACCATCACTTTGCATTTCGTAGTGGTGCGTTTTATTTGTTTTCCGATTTTATTCCATTCTTCGTCGTATTTTTTTGTACTAAATTTAATTAAAAAGTCTTTTTCAAGACCATTAAATCATTAAGATTTAATTTTCTTTAACTATTCAGAATGAATAGTGAAGGAAAACGCCGAAAACAGAGTCACTGTTTTGTGCCTGGATGCACACTTGGTTATAAATCAAATAAAAACAAATTATCTTTGCTTTTGGTTCCTAAGGATCAAGAAATGCTCACAAAGTGGGGAAAGGCCATATCTAAAGCAGATAAACTATTGGACAATACTTGTTGTGTCTGCGAACTTCATTTTGAACCTTTGTTCATTGACAGATCCTATAAAACTGTTATTGAAGGAAAAGAAGTATTGACTCCTAGAGGAAGACCCATGTTAAAAAAAAAGGTGCAATTCCAACAATATTTCCAAATATGCCACGTTATTTTACTAAAAAATTGCCAGTTAAGCAGTCAATGAGAGATTTTTCCTCTGCAAATAAAGGACAGAAATTGTCACATGATGTTAGTGAAGAACTGAATTTGTGTGCGGATAAAATTTCTCTTGATGATCTGTGTAATACTAATTTGCCATCAAAGTATTGGGTAAAAGCTAATTTTGAAAATGATGCCAATGTTATTTGTTTTTGTTCATGGTTTAATCACTCAAGTACAATGACTTATCCGGCCAAAAAAGTAATTGTTAAAGAAGAAGTGGAATTAACTAATGCAGCTTAAATACTGAGTGGTGGGGGGGCTCTAAAGCCTGAGGTCCTATTTTACTAAGGTACAGAGCCTTAAAAAAGTAATAAATTTACTGCTCGAGAAAAGAGTCTGGTATAAAAGTCAGTATAAAAAAAAACTATTATTACATTTCCAGACTCAGCCCCTATAGCCGCAGCCTGGCTACGGCTGTGATTGTTCCATGAATCTTATCATTTTCTATTCTTTTATTGCAAATTTAGTTACTAGTTTTTATAGATTTCTAGCTATCTCAGATACGAACACTATTTTTTCCTGACTTTTTTGTAACTCTGGTGGCAATCTTATGTGTTGCCAAAAATTGAAAATCAGATTTTCGCCAACAGAAAATAATAAACATATAAAATTATCAACTACATTATGTACTAGGATTTTATCATGATTTGTAAATATTAAATAGCTTCTATCTATTTTGTTGTTAATTTATACATGTTTAATTTGATACGTTACACAATTATTTACCGAGAAATGCATAAAATTAAGATTTTGTAAATAAATACGAATCTAACCAAACTTAGATACGTAATGTTCTTAAATCTATGAATTACAGGTATCTTTTAGTTTTTTTTTGAAAATTTTTGGGATTTATGTAATTTAGTTTAGCTGCTACTCATTTTATAACTTTCATAATGTGCATTACGTTATGCACCATAAAAATGAAATTTTTTTATGACTTATAAATTATAATTCATGACCAATATAAATTATAAATCAAGTAATGAATTATAAATCTCTGAAATTACCTATTTGTATTTATTTCGGTGTGTATAAGTTCATAATTTGTATAATTTAACTTGCATCTGTCTTGTAATACTTAATGTTCATCAGGATTACTGACACAATTTTATCTTTTCCATTGATACGCAGTTAGAATCAAAAGTATGTTAACATGGCAAAAATAGAAAATCAATGTTAAATTTGGTCATCATAAAAACAAAAATTAGAAATTGTAAAATCACAGAATAAATGATATTATGTATTAAAAAAAATATTTATAACAGCGAATCATTTTGAGGAATATGAACGAAAAATTAGCTGTTTTATACAAATATCTCGTCGGTTTAAAGTCAAATGTTTTAAAAAATATTTCCATAATTATTTATATTGTATTATTATAATAACAGATACATTTATTGGGCAAGTAATATATTTTCGGAAAATTTTCCTTGAATTTGTTCTTAACCCTTTGAAGACCGAATGATCAACCCCCACCCCCCCAAAAAAAATTCCATATTTCGCACTTCCTAGAGAAAATCGTGCTAAAAAGCACAAAAATAATAAAAGTATAAATAATCATAGCCACTGTATGTCACGTTGGTCCCGAAAGGATTTAAATATATATATAAAAGAAATTGAAAGTGGATAATTTTTATTAGTTCTAAATAAACAAATAAACCAAAAAAAAATTATTAATAAAAAAAATCGTTGAAAACGTAATTACTCTAACCTAACTGAAACGAAGTACGTGTTATTCCGACGTGTTTCCCTACCGAAGCGCCATCTAGTGGTGTCATGAAATTTTGAACCATTTTACGATCGTCGAACGACACACTATCCCTTTTAGCCACTGTACCTGAGAGGTTGCACGGATGTGGTTGCACTGGTGTGGTTACACAAACGTTTGGCGCGGTTTTTTTCCCTTTCAAGGATATTTGGCGCTTTTTTTTCAAATTAATTACAAGTTTTTACCCTCCCCCCCCACCTTTTTCTTAAAAACATTTTATAATTTTCTTTAAATTCTTATTATTTCCTTTTTCTAAGCTTTATGCTCTTTTTTAGTGATCCTAGCTCCCCTGGTAACGGTTTTTGGTGTTATTTTCATTTTTTTTATTTCTAGAGATATTTGTATATCTTAGATCGATATCTACATCTATGCATCTGGCTGTGAGTGGATTTTCCTGCACGGGAATTTACCCATTTAAACCCAACGCTATTGAATGTTGGCAGTTCGCTATTTCTGAATTATTTTCAGAAAAGCCGAAAACAAGTGAAACAGCAAACAGCGAACACCAAGTGAAACAGCGATTCATCAGCATAAACTCCAGAAACCTCTGCTCAGAATGTTCTTCCTTTTCCACAGACACTATCACAGACAAGGCAGAACAGAATGACCACCAGGGCAAAATCCTACTACACAACGTCTCCAGAAAATGTTACAACATTAAAAAAAAAAAGATTTCAACAGGAAAAAAGGAAAACGATGGGAACACAAAATTATAAAGAACTGGGGACCCAGACTCCGATTCCAGCCAGGATAATTTTTTACCTTTTAGTGACTGCGAACAGGATGAAGAAGAAGCAGCATGGAAATGTGGCTTTCGTCAGGGAAAATGGTCCTTTGTCGATAAGTTCGACGATAAAAAGAGAGAGATTGGATTCGCTGCCAAACGTGCAAAAACCTGGTACCACGAGTATTGTGTCGGTGCAAAAGGCCAAAAACGTCTTGTTTGTGGACACTGCACGTAATATTAAAAAATAAGGTTTATTATTACTTTCAGAACTTTATTTTGAACTCATATAAAATATAGGCTATTGTATTATTCGATTCACACTTTGGAAATCGAAGACAGAGGTCATGAAAAACTTCATGTATCTAATCAAATTGCACGGCCTTTCTCTTAATTAACATTATTTCTCTCAACCGTCCATAAAGTGTATGGCTTTGTGTTGTTTTGTCGGATTTCCGATAACCGTCCATGAAGTTCATGGGCGTTGAATTGATAGTGTGTTTCGTTATATAGTGTTCTTTGTTTGATTCAGTGATTATTGTGCGAATATGGGCAAAAAAACAACAACAAAAACAACAAAAAAACAATTGCATCTTGCTAGTGATAGTCCAAATGGGGCAGTACCAATTACCAATTGTTTTATTCTTGAACGTTATAAATTGAATTATTTTCCTTTCTGTTATATTTCATATTATTCTGTACATACGTTTTATCATATCTATTCAAATGGCCCCACTCAGCATTCAAATAGCCCCGTTCCATATGAAAATTTTACAATTTGGAGGGTAAATTGAATACTAGCAAAATATGTGTTAGTTTTTACTCATTATTTAGCTTCTACGGAAAGAAAGCTTACAGATGTGGATATTGTACCATATATTTAAAAGAAAATTACTGCTCACATACATTTTTTTAATTTTCATAAAAGTTGAAACTATCCGTATTGCCCCACTCTACCCTAACCCCCTTATGAATTTTTTTGATTACGCCTATGATTTTAATACAGGCCTGAGGGTATACCGTGGGATTATTCGTCAAAGGGTTACCTATATGAAAGTACTGTGTCGCAAAAACAAAATGCCATTATACTTTTCAACAAATATTTTTATAATTAAACAGAGACTACACGCTACTATTTCACTCCTTCAAATAATTAAATTTAAAAAAAGTGAGATAAAATCGTTGTCAATATTATATTATTCCTTTTATGTCTTGTGTTATTACTGCTTCCAGGGAACCTACTACCTAATGTAAACTCTAAATAACAATGTTCCATACTCGTCCTACCTATGTGTGCAAGCGTGATGTGCTATCACTGTAATAAAGGACCCTTTTTCGCTGCTACAATCCCTTAAGTACCTGGGCCTCTTTAATCAAGGACATTTTTTTTCTCGCCGCTAGAATCTATGAAGGACCAGCGCTCCCTCAACGATCATCCTTTTCACTGGCGTATGCAAAGGGGTGTTGATGGGAGCTGTAATCCCCCATTTCAATGAAATTTTGTATATTTAATATAGGAATATGTGAGTTGTAGCTCTGTAACCCCCCCAGCCCCCATTGAATAACACTCCTTATGAACTTTCTGCTTACGCCTATGATCCTTTCTTCTTCTGCCTTTCCTTAACTAAATGACTTTATCTCTTGCTCGACATACACCACCACATAAGTAAACAAATTCTCTCTTCAGTTTAGGTAAACTTCCACAGTATATGATATTTATTCAACTTAACATTGGCATTATTCAAATTGACTACCAGTCATCATCGAACGATTTAAGCTTCTTGAACAATATCATTTTTATTTCAGCGTTGGACAATAGTTGTCGTCTCCCCCCCTTTTTTTAGGACAATATAAAATTTTTCCTTTCAACGTTAACTTGTATATCGATTAACACATAGATCTGCCATATTCTAGAAACGTGACTTCGAAAGATATTTTAATCAATGTCTAACTACAACTATTATTGATGTTTTATTTATGCGAAGATGTTCCTCAATATTGTTTGCTAATACATGCGATTAGTAGTGCTTTTGTAAATCATCCCCATTAAGTCAACTCAGTTATAATGCACTCGGAATAAGTAATCTTTTTTTTTTTATTCGCACTTTTAACTATCAACCCAATGCTCAGAATCTAATGATTGCAAAAATTATTTAATTTTACCATCACGTTAATCCTAATTTTTTAATTAAACTATTTTTTCTTTCATATATATTTGCTATCTTCTTAAAAATATTAGCTATCCCCCCCTCCATCCCTTACCTTTCTTGGACTACCCATTAGATACATTATCATATCCACGCCAAACTACGTTGTTTCAAAAGAGAAAGAAAGCTATAATAGCCACGCCATTGCTATTTTGTTTCTCACGAATAGAAAGTCCTGTGTGAAAAGAACATGCTATGAAAGTTCTGGATGGTTCCAATCCTCTATGGAAATACAGTGCAGATAGTTCGGTCAGCCTTTCCATTTTAATAGCAAATGTGTACAATCAACAAGAAGAACAAGGCCTGGATGGTGACTCAGTGGCGGAGTTCGTTTCGAAACGAGGGTCCGGCTCTGGGACCACCTGCAGTTCCCAGGTCGGCTTCTTCACAAGAAAGTCGCCTCGTTTTGTAATTGTGTGTGTATCTATTTTTTAAGAATAATATTCATGAATTATTTGAGTATTTATAATTTGATTGAATTTATAATTTGATGTGAATCATTTGCGTATATATGAAATCGAGTAAAACACACCACAGAGTTGGCTGTTAATTAAGAGAAATCACATTCTTACTCAGGTTATTTATTTATTTATTTATTTTTTTGCTGCGCCTGAATCTTTGCACCCCTGTTAGACGTGGGCTTGGTGTGTACTAAATGCGGACGTCAAGCAAAACAGCACAAATAAACATTATAAATTATGTTACATTTTCCTGGCAAATTCTTTAGTTATATATGTTTTAAATGTTTAAAATTAGCAAATCACTTAAAATTTATACGTATAGCAAACAAAATCTCATCATATAGAAGTGTACTATTAATTTATGCTTATTTTTGCCGTCAATAGATGGCAGCACGAAGTAGTATACTAATTATGGTCTAAACCAGAATATAAGCCCATCATTAGCGTACGTAGAAAGTTTATAAGAGGAGTTGGATTAGAGACTTATAAGCAGATCCGGATTTAGGCTACGAAGCGCCCTGGGCAGTATTTTTGGCGCCCCCTCCATTGACGTAACTAAAGGAGGCTAACCTCCATAGAAAATTTTTGCTAAGCATTGAGGTATAAGTTTGAGCCACGCTAGAAAATAGGTTAGCCCCCTAGAAAAAATTATCTCCCTAGACTTTGAAATTAGTTACGCCCATGCCCCCCCCCCCCGTTGCCGTACCAGCAGAAACAAAATTCTGTTGTTTCGCTCCTTCAAATGCGACAAAAAATTGCGGAGGATAATGAAGGGGCAACATTTATGATAACTTTATGTGCATTATTATAAGATAAAATAACGATATTTTTATAAATAAATTTAGTTTATTTCACGACGAAATTCTTTCTTTCTGTTCGGTATTAATGGGGGCAGAGCCGTTAGACGGACGTTTTTTCAGACTTCCAAATGAAAACAAAAATTGTGTCGGGGAAATTTTTTCGGGGAGTGCGAATCTACGCAATTTTTCTGTAGATAGATTGTAATTAAAAGAGAAACGTTGTTCGCTGCGGGAAATTGGAAGCCTATCCAATTGCCCAACGTGCCCTTTTAAAAATACGGACCTATCTTCGGATTGTAAAAGCGGTCCCTACTAGCATCTGTTTATGGGCCATGGTGAAACAGGGCCCCTAGGCTTTAACAATTTTTGCTATATTATGGTAACTACACTTTTGCGACCTCACGACATGAAGACATGTCAGAAACCAATAAATCTTTCTACCCCTTACTCAAATGTAGGGGTGTGGAATCTTAAGACAAATAGGGTAATCTGTGCCCAAAAAGCCATTTTATGCCTGGATCTGCCCTTTGGGGCAGGGGTTGTTTCACGCAATTTTTCAGAATTTCAGATTTAGAAAAAAAGGTAGAGGGCGCCTTCTCTCGAAGAGCTGATCGTCAGAATTCTACGGTAAATAAATTGTAATTAAAAAAAAAAAAAATCCGCCACTTTTTGCGCCCTTAGATATTTGGCGCCCTGTACAAGTGCCCAGCGTGCCCATTTATAAATCCGGCACTGCTTATAAGGAGGCGTTACAGAGCTGCAATTTCGAACATTCATATGCATACAGTGGCGTAGCAAGATATTGTGGCGCCCGGGGCGAGTGACTGTCTTCCCCAATCCACCCCTCAGCTAAGCTACTGTATGTATATATACAAAATTACATCGCCATGGGAGAGATTATCTCCATCAAACACCATACACTGGGTACACCAGTGGAACCAGTGGGCGCGTACCAAAACCGTAGCCAGGATTTAATTTCGGGGGTGGGGTTCAAAAATTTTTATATCATGCATCGATACACTCACAGCATACAACACTGTAACCACGTCCCATTAAAATTTAATTTCGGGGTGGGGGGAGAACGGTCCCTAAGATTAGGAGCACTAGGTTGATTTTAAACCTGGATGGCCAGGCACGGGTTGCTTTTGCGCCCCACTCCGGCGGAAACAAGAGTTTTCAAAGATGCACAGTGAATCATATACCTATAGGCGTACGCAGAAAATTCCTAAGGGGGTTATAGAGCTACAACTCACATATTCCTATGTTAAATATACAAAATTTCATTGCAAGGGGGGTTACAACCTTATCAACACCCCCTGCCACGCCAGTGCATATACCCTATAAAAGTGGCCAAAAGTCTATGAAAGAATTTCTTTAAAGATGTCTCTAACCTTGTCTCTGTTTAGAGAGATCTTCTAATGTTGGGTCTTCTTCTTTTTTGCAAGGGTTTCATTGGGAAGGGTGGCCGCCGGGGGCGGCGCTGTAATCCCAGACAGGACGCTTGAACAGCGTAATCAGCCTCCGAGGCGGCTGAGGGGGAGATGGATTGCCGATCAACACGGCATTCATAGATGCACGTTCACGTAAAGTCGTCATTCAACATTCATTCATTAATGTTGGGTCAATTAAAAAAAATTTGAACTTTATTTCAGTTTGGCACCCTCGTCCAAACGGGACACGGGGTGGCCGCCCCTGCCTAATATCCCCCCCCTCTGGATACGGTCATGTTTCTAAATCAGTGGTTCCCAACTCAATTTAAGCCGCGGACCACTTTGAAAAATTCTCACGAGTTGACTGCAAGACCTTAATAAACAAGAGAGCCCAGTATTTTTTGGGGGGGGGTGGTTGTAAAATCGTTCTTTGAAGAAAAAAAGGATAAAGAGAAAAAACAAAATTTAATGATAATACAGTCAAATCTCGTTAAGACGAATTACTTTTAATACGAACCGTTTTCTGAAGTTCCGTCAGATTGTAAAATACTACAAATATACCATCAATTTCATTTTTATAATTAATTTTAATATTTAATAAATAATTTCTTTTTAAGCCAGCCAGTCTCGTGGACTACTTGGGGATTTCTTCGCGAATCACCAGTTGTGGCAACCACTGGTATAAAAGAAAAGAATTTTTTCCTTTCGATGGGCGAATCCTTCAATAATAGACCGATAGATGGCGCTAGGCATAAAATAAATTTCAGGTTTTGATTTCACACTTGTAATGAAGAGCATATTCCAATTTTTACTAAATATATGCTGTATTTATATTCTTTTACAATATATTTTTGTGACAAACATAATACAAAAGAGAAACGTTTTGCAAACCCACGTATCAATATTAATGTATTATCCTTTTTAAAACATTCGCGGTACGCTGCTATCTTTAGTGCGAATTCTATAACAACGGATTTCAGAGAGATCTGCCTTTATATGCACTTCGACTACATGAGATTCCATTTGATGTGGAGAGTGTGGTAATATGATCTGTAAAACAATGTTTAATGGAAGGTTGTCCCATTTTTTTTGGCATTTGAGTATATAATTCCACAACTCGTTTTTCCATCTTCATGTCACAAAAATCTAATTGCACGTTCATATATATCAATAATTCAGCATGAAATTTTAAGAATGATTTTCTTTTCCATTGGAAAGTGTGTTAAAGACATTGGAAACAGTTTCATACTGACAAAATTTCTTTCATAAAAATGGATGAGTTTTATTTGAAACCAATTTCCCAAAAATTTACTTTTTCTTCACGTTTCTTCTCCAAACTGAGGTTGGTGATTAAAGTGGATCATAATTCTTCATCTTTATCATCTTTACACTCGTGGGCATCTTTCTTTATACTTTATTCTGTATTCTGTCCAAATCATCCATTTTTTTTTTTTTTAAGTCATTACCTCATGATGTTTCCTCTACTGATAATTAGAGTATTCTTCATTTCTAACTTCTCAGGCAGACATAATTATTTATGAGGTGATAACGATTTACAATTTATTACTTAAGATAATCCGTATAGGCAGGGGCGGACTGAGCCGCCGGTGCACTCTCATAGGCGATAGGACTCGCACCCTTCGAAAATCCAAGGTATGCATCCTTTCAGAAGATCCGTCCCTGTATTTATTTTTACAAGTATTTTTAAGCAATTTAAGAATTGCATTGCGCATCCCATTGCTATCATAATCTTTGTAATTAAATTTTTTATAACTGTGAATTTTTTAGAAATTTTAAAAATTAGTCATGAATGACGGTAAACTGTTATCGTGATTAATCTGTAAACATTTTCATTCTGAAAAGATTGAAAATGTTTGTGTTTTTTCAATAACTGCTTTTAACTAAATGCAAATTGTAAAAAAAATATGTAGCTAAATTTTTGAGAAGCATAGGGTTTTCATCATGCTTTATAAGCTGTAAATACTCTCAAAACATATATATTTTTTTTGCTTTAATTTCACATTTAATCATTTAAAGTTTTCTGGGCATCAAAACAAAAGGAAAAACAAATTGGTACTATTTATTTTTGTACAATCAAATAACTCTTCTGTAATAAGAGAAATTAGTCGTTTTAACTTATATAATAATATTAAGGGGGCACATAGCCCATAAAGTTTCAAAAATTAACTGTCTTTCATTTTTTTATCAGAAAGCCCAAATATTTCTGACCATTTTAAGACCAACCGTTTAAAAATATTTACATTAGAAGTTGAGTTATGAAAAAAAACCTAAAGAGTAATGAATCTTCAAGGATGCCATTTTAAAGGGACGCAGAGTTTGTTTACATTTAGTTTCGATGTTTTCGTATTCATGTATTCGTTTAAGAATTTTATGCGCATTGTAGGAGACGTGTCTACATACATACTTTCTTATTTTATCAACAGATGCAGGACAAATGAAGTAAACTACTCTACGCACTTTATGTTTGTAAACAAACCAGTGTTCCCTAAAACAAACCACGCTTTTGCGATTGCCTGCTGCTTGTTCCACGTTTGGTTTTTTGACCTCGTTTTTGCGATCCAGGTTTTGAAATCCTATTTTCTTTCTTTTTTAATACATATATTTATATTTTGTCGTTTCTCTTACTCTATATATTATCTATATATTATCAGTGTTATGGCGAATGTTATTCCCACTAAAAAACGTGCATCCGGAACACGGCCAAAAAAAAGAAAATTTACCGGAAATGTACATACACGAAATCATAAAATGCTGGACGAAAGCACATCGAGCAAAAAATTAAAGCTGTGCTTTGAAGAAGATTCTCCTGTAGATCAAACTTTTGAAGGGTACCGAATATTGGATAAGGGTCTGATGTTTGAGGCCCTGGAACAATTCCTTTCTTGCAAGGTATGTGGTTGCAGCATTACCATCAGTGAATTAATTACCAGTGGACTAGCATCTAAATTTATTTTGAATTGCTCAAGCTGTGGACAAATCGGTTCTTTTCTCAGCAGTAAATTTATTGGCCCGAAGAATGCTGTTGCAGAAATAAACCGTCGGTTTTTATATTCCATGAGATGTCTGGGTCAGGGATTGTCGGGGATGAATATGTTTTGTGCTGTAATGGATTTGCCACAGCCAAATGCAGAAGGGTCGTATAATCGACAAATCAAACACCTTGAATTAGCCACCTCGAAAGTTGCCACAAAATCCATGAAGAAGGCTGCGGAAGATGAGGCACTACTTACAGGGTCATCGAACATCATCATTAGTGGGGACGGTACCTGGAAAACCAAAGGGTATATGTCTTTGGTAGGTGTGTGTACTGTTATTGGTGAACAGTGTGTGAAAGTTATCGATAAAGAAGTAATGTCAACTTTTTGCAAGGGGTGTGATGCATATAAAGGTATTCGACGTGGTCCAAACTTCGATAAATGGAAGGCCTTACACGAACTTGAATGTTTGAAGAACCATACGGGTTCATCGGGAAGTATGGAGGCGGTAGGCATGTGCCGTATATTTGAACGATCAGGGGCACTAAGAGATGTTAAATACAGTGGATATATAGGAGACGGGGATTCAAAAACATTTTTATCCATAAGGAATTTACAGCCATACGATGATGTAGACATTAAAAAAATTGAATGTGTTGGTCACATTCAGAAGCGCATGGGAGCCAGGCTAAGGAAAATGAAACAACATATGTCTGGAAAGAAATTAGAAGATGGCAAGTGTCTTGGAGGAAAAGGCCGGCTCACTGATAAAGAGATAGACCAACTCAGTTCCTACTATGGGAATGCAATCAAGGAGCATAAGGACAATTTAAGTGCGATGAGGAAAGCAGTATGGGCTGTCTTCTTCCATAAAGGATCAAGTGATGCTGATCCACTGCACCATTTTTGCCCCAAAGGAAACATATCGTGGTGTGCTTACCAGCGAGCTATTACAAAAAAAGCAACTGGGATATTTCGCCATAAACAATCTTTACCTCAGGCTATCATGAAGTTTATAAAACTGATTTTCAACGACCTGTCCCATCCCAAATTACTGAGTTGTTGCTTAGGAGGGAGGACTCAAAATCCAAATGAGTCTCTCAACTCAATGATTTGGAAGTTTTGCCCCAAAACGTCCGGGTCAGGACGTCGAATTGTAGACATCGCTACAAATGAAGCCATAATTCAGTTCAATGAAGGGGGTAAAGGACGTCTCCACACCATGAAGGCTTTTGACATCCAACCTGGAGTGCAGGCAAGTCGTATTTTAATAAAAGCTGATGGACGACGAATTTCACACTCCCTATGTCGTGCAACCAATGTCACAAAATGCCGACATCAAGTGAAAAGACGCCAAAAATTAGGTGCAGCTGAAGCTGTGAAGCATGCCGAAGGACCCTCATACTTGTCTGGTGCTTTTTGAAGAAGCTTCATCAAAACAGGTTTGTAATACAAAACTTTGCTTTTAGTTTTTTAGCAACAACAATCAATTTTACCATGCGCGCAAGGAATTAATATAGCATTTTGAATTGATGAATGAGTGATGACGTTGTCATTGATTTAAAACAAATGGCAACAGATATATTTTGCTAGCATTTTATGAAGGGAAACTGTATAATGATGTTGCATGCAATTTTTCATACCTGAGTTTGTGTTATTTTAATATAAATTGTTGAAATCTGGGCTGTTTTGGGACATTTTTGAGGCCAGGGATATGTGCTCCCTACGTGTTTCTCTCAAGACTGTATATTTCACCCTTGTGCCCAAGATATTTACAACTTCATTTGTGCTGCTGTAATGAAATTTGTCATGCTCTTGTAATAATACATGGTAAAAATTGCAAGAAATTAAACATTTTTATATATATTAAAAAAATAATGGACAAAAAACAAATATCGTATTTGGATCGCCGCTCCAAGACCGCTGCGAAAACTTATAATTAGGTGGAAAGCTAACAGAAGTTGCAAAAAACTTAAAACTATAACATCCAAGGAAGGTTCTACATACTCGTCTGTTGTATTCTAAACAAGTTTATGAAGGTAGGTTGATGCAAATAGATAATAACTCCAATGTTGACAAATATTTTTCTTTAAACGCGTTTTTCTCAAAACAGTAAATTTTATCCTTGCGCGCAAGATATTTAAAAAACTTTTTACACTAGTATAATAAAAATTAGCACACTCTTGTAGCCATGCATAATTAATAAAATGACGAAAAAGATAAGAGATTAAGTAATAATATTTTTATCTAGATGCATTTTAATATTGAAAAAATGGCAAATTTTAAAAGTTTTATTTTTTATTGTTTTAAAAAATATTAAGTATCATTATTTTCTTAAGATTTTTCGTTAGTTGAATGCTATACTCATTATTTATCATTTAGCACATTACTTTTGGTAATTAGATAATAACAACCAATTATATTATGCGCGCAAAATGGTATTAAAAATTTTAACGAGCAAAATCTAGTATAATATTTTGATTTATTATAAAAAAATAGCAATATGTAAATACATTTTGTTAATGATTTTAGTAAGCTCATAATACAATAATCCTATGTGCAAATTTTTATTTTTGGATATGTGTTATTTTAAAAGTTATAGAATGTTGAACTTCAGCCTATCAGAAGGCATTTCGTAACACTTAAGGGGTATGTGCCCGCTTAAATTAATATTTGTATTATATATGGATAATAATAATAATAATAAACATCGCGTGTACTTATGAGCCCCAGTGGTTGTGAAATCAATCCATCATCAAAATTATAAATTTTAATATTCCTTTGCAAGTATCTGGTGCAAAAATTACGTTAAACTTTTTATTCATCGATGTTAAATAGATTAGTCCCTTAATTTTATTGCTAAAAATGACTTGTTTTCATAAACCATTTTGAACATTAACTATGCATTTCACATAAGGCAGTAGCCAGGATTTGATTTTGGTGGGGGGAGGAGTCAAACAGTTTTTAAAAATAACGTTGAATAAAGAAGTGTCATCTTTATTGCAAAGAAGAAGTATAAATACGCAGCAACAGCTTAAATGTGGTGCGACCGGTGTCATCGCACCGGGTCTGAAACCAAGGGGAAGGGGGTGCCAAAATGGCCTAACGACCCCGAAGTGCAGACAAGGCTAAATCCAATTTGATCGTCTCAGGCCAGTGATTTTCAATAGGCGGCTCACGGGTTGGATCGGGCCCGCGAACCAAAACTCTCCCGCTACAAAAGATAAGAAACTGGAAAAAAAAATAACTAAGTAAAAAATAAAATTAATAGCAAAATGTCGATGTTACGAGTAGGGATTTAACACGTGTGTAATTAAATATAACATCACCAATATGTTGCATATTTTTTTACCTCTCTTTTTAACGTAATTTTTCAGTACCAATCTATATATGCAGTCCGGCGGTGAGGAACCTGCGGCCTTTAGAGCTTATTTTGAAAATTACACTTTCGGGCGAGGGGACGCCATATTTTGGGCTCGCACGGCGCCATATTACCTAAATCAGTCTCTGCAAATACACTATACAAAAATAAATGAGGAAATACTAATTTTGCCTTCAGACATCACTGGGGGTTTTGCCATCAAAATTAAAATTTTTATAATATCCTCTTTAAAAAGGTCTCTATTTTTTCTTTAAAAGGGCTTTCAAATTAGTGGTCCACAAAACGGGGTCTTGAAGTCAGAATTTTTATAATTATTGACACTGTATGTGTTTGAGAGGTCTTTCCTATCCATTTTACAAATTTGATAAGTAAATACATATACGTATTTTTGCAGACCTATTACAAATTTTGTTTCGGGGGCGGTCCCTAAGATTCCCCGTCTAGATACAGGCATGATTTCACAAGTATTGTTCCGCGTTTTTTAAATTTTGTCGAAGTGTACAGTGGAACCTGGTAAAGTGATCACCTTTATAAATTGACCATTTTTATAAGAGAATTTGTAAGGACTTAAGTCTTGCTTATACAAAAGTCTGTCGTCCATAGTGATCATTGTAGTTCAGTCTCAAAGGCGGTCATTTTAGACAGGTTCTGCTGTATATAGTATTAAAAATTAACAACTCCAAATATTCATACGTAAATATGCAAAATTTAATCGTAATTGGGAGGTTGCAACACCTATCAACCCCCTTGTGTACGCTAGTGGGGCCTCATTTTATCCTTTTGGCCTGAGGCCCATAAAAACTTTAATCCGGCGCTGTCTCGCGCCCTCCGAAAATCCAAGTTATGTACCTTTAAGAAGACCCAGCCCACTGCTGCGTCTGGCAACAAAGAGTAAATATTTTGGGGACTAATAAAGCACCTGCTGCGTTGAATTTGATATAATTAGTGGAAGTGAAAGTAAAAAATAAATAAATAAGTAAATGAAAAAAAAAAAAAGCCATGTTGATTATGTTGGAAAGTATGGAAAGTACAAATAAAGAAAGTGGTGATATCATGAAAAGTGGTGAAAGCTGAAGTAAAAAGTTTTGGAGAAATGGTATCTCCCTGCCTCACACCTTTACCAATTTTGATAGTTTTGGTATCTTTATGTAACCGAAATTTTGCACTTGCATTTTTATACACACGTTTCACCATGTCAATGTACACATCCTCAATGTCTGTTGATCTTAAAGAGTTGATGACTGCTGATGTTTTAATAGAGTCAAAGGCCTTCTCATAGTCAATAAATGCAACACACAATGGAAGTTCATATTCATGTGTTCTTTCAATTAATTCTCTTAATACTTGAATATGGTCCACTGTACTGAATCCACTTCGAAATCCAGCTTGTTCTCTTGGTTGAGCTGCATCTAATTTTTTCTGCAGGCGATGTGTTAGCACTTTTGTGAAGATTTTATAAATAGCAGGTAACAAGCTAATTGGTCGGTAATTTTTCAAATCCTCTTTATCACCTTTTTTATGCAAAAGAATTACTGTTGCAGAATCCCATTGGTTTGGTATGTTACCGCTGTTAAGACATTTGGTAAAGAATTTTGCAAGTATGTCTTCTACATATTCTCCAGCTTCTTTTAGGATATCTAATGTAATACCATCATCGCCAGGGGCTCTTCCTTTCTTCATACTTTTTATTGCAAATGAAACTTCTTCTTTTAAGATTTTAGGAGCTGTTCCTTCGACTATTTCAGTGTCTTCGTTTAATCCACTGTTACTTTCATATAGTTTTTTGTAGAATTCTTCAACTCTTCTAAGTATTTCTTCCCTATTTCTTGTTACGGTGCCATCCTCTCCTTTTAATGCAATGATGTGTTTCTTCCCAACAGATAAACTTCCTTTAACAACCCTAAGGCTCTTGTTATTTTCAATGGCCTTCCTTACTAACTCACAATTGAATTTTCTTATGTCTTCTTTCATGCTTTTGCGCAGAGTTTTACAAAGTTCTATGTACTCAATCCTGGAACTGGTATTTCGATTGTCCACCTTCATATCTCTTCGCCTTTTCATGAGCTGTTTCGTCTTCTCAGATAATTTGCTATTGTGCTTTTTACAGGTTACACCACCAATTTCCCCAGCAGTTTCAACTATTGTCTTAACAATGTTTTCATTTGCTTCTGAGATATCACTTTCATCAATAAGTCCTTCCAGTGCAGAAAAGCGATTTTTTAATTCCAACTTGAATGCCTCGGTATTTTCTTTTAATTTCTTTAAATCCACCCTCTTACTTACTTGTTTCCTAATGAGCTTCTGTCGTTCTAATTTAGTATTTAAGTGCACTTTACATCTCACCATTCGATGATCACTTCCAGTATTAAATCTGTTCAGTACACTGCAATCTTCAATAATTGATTTCTTGTTTGCCAGGATATAGTCAATTTCACTAGTTCCCCCATTTGGGTGTTTCCATGTCCATTTTCTTTGCGGTTTCTTCTTAAAAAATGAATTCATGATGCTAAGGTTTTCAGCTTCTGCAAATTCGATGAGTTGATCGCCACGTTCATTCCTTTCCCCATATCCGTATTTACCAACCGATGTCTCTCCTTGTTCCTGTTGTCCAATTCTTGCATTGAAATCCCCCATGATGAGCTTGATATGTTGTTTCCCTTTGGTGTGTAACTCTTTGATTTCTTCATAAAATTCTTCAACCTCTTCGTCGGTATGGCTTGATGTTGGTGCATATACCTGTACTATTTGAAGTTGGTATCGCTGGGTTAGTTGAACAACGAGCCTCGCTGCTCGATCTGATGTACTTTCAACTTCCAGAAGACAGTCTTTAATTCTTTTGTTGATTAAGAAGCCAACACCACTTGTTCTTCCAGTTTCCGTTCCTCTATAATAAAACAAATGTCCACTTTTAAGTTCCACCAACTCTTCACCTTTTCTTCTAACTTCACTGAGTCCTACAATGTCCCATTTGATCTTGTCAAGTTCTTCTTCCAATTCCTGAAGTTTTGCTTCAGAAGCAAGGGATCGTCCATTAAACGTAGCCAAGGTCAATAACAAACGGCAGCCTGGGCCATTCCAGTGATTCTTAGCACCCCCTGCTTTCATGCCACACTGACCGCTGCCTTGATCAGGAGCACTCCAGCACCTGGAGACTAGGGGCCATGGTTTCTGGTGTGTCAACATAATGGAGGAATTAGCCATAATTTCACCACGCTGGCTAGACGGGTTGGTGAATTAGCCCTCCCCTTCCGCCTTTCTATCCGTGCAGCAAATATTAATTTGCCACATAAATAGAAAGCTCAGCCTGCACCACTTGAAGGCGGGGTAGGACACTAGGTTACTGGCCTGGCCGGTTCCACACATCGTCACATACGTTCAGCGTGTGGGTCTCCTTCCAGTTAGATACCAGCAACCCTTTTGCAGGCCATATATATATAATTGTTTACGTTATTTACAATTATAGACATAATTCCCGATGTGTCAAAATACAATGATGTACAATTATTGGTTTGTACTTTTTTACATTGTTGTTTGATTGAATAAAGTGAAGTTTTATTTTTAATATAGCATTCATAATGGTGAAATTTTGTAAAACAGGTGTTTTGATACACTTTAATTTTCAATTAGCATATCGAAAATATGATTAAAATAAATGCAGAGTTTTATATGTAGTTTTGCAGATGGTGAAAAAAATTCCTCAATCGTATCAAAGCGCGGGAATACGGCAACTTTAGAGAAAGTTCACATTGAGAAATATTAATAGCCTAACGAAACCATTAACAGACAAAATACTTTTATTCACTTAAAACATACAAAGATTCGTGATAAGGAATCTTAGTATATTTTAAGTAGAATTTCGATCTAAACGATGGAGTCGATTGACGCATTGTGCACTAAAGCGAACTTTGAATATTTGTGTATTTAAAAACATCAAAGCTATTTCGGATTCCGTAGACGAGCACACATAGTGTGAGATTTAAATTTAATTCATTACGCCTTCGCGGTCAAAATATTGGATATAAATGGTGTTTCATTCTTTCCCATAAAAAAGTGTACACCGGAAAAAAAAATTATGACGGATAAATTGTTTGAGAAATTCATGTACAAAAACGGCTCCTTTGTTAATTTTTCAATTTTCGTTTTTTGAACATATCCTCTCAAAAAACTGTTTTAACACTTAAGGCGCGCGCGAGCGCTGGTGAATAAAAATATACGATATTCTTTTTCCTTTGAGAATCTAGTACTCTTACAATGTTAAAAGAGAAATGACTACTATGGCACGTTTTCAGAGAATGGTTTGACAATGAAGTAAAAAAACTAGAAGCGACACGTTTCGTGAACACTAATGGAGAGCCATTATTCGGAAGCGATAGCACTCCAAAATTGTTATTTGCACTTTCGTTCATATAATACATCGCAAAATGGGCTTCTTACGCGGTGCCTTCGTCCACGAAAGATTGGTTATGATGTACGCTCAATTCGTGAACAGAGTGCGAAAAGAAAGAGGACGGATTGGGTTTCAAAACGGCCCGAATAGGAGTTCCGGAGCGGTACAATACGAATGGAGTTTCGTTCTCTACCGAAGCGAACATTTCACTTTTCACGCTCCCCGATACAGACCTCCAGCTCTCACCCACCTTTCCTCGTATGTCGAAACGGGATAGCTTCCGAAAAAATTCGTTTTGGCCTCTAGCACAGGGTACAGTTCTTTTCTCGAAGTCCTCGCTCCGCTGCCTAAACGGGTGGGCTACTGCCAGGAGTGCCCGACGCGCGGGTCTGAGACTGGGTCCCCTCTGGGCTTGACGGGGTGGCAGATCCTCGGACGAAAATGAAAAGTTTTTACGCTCGACTGATTGGACTGATTGATGTCTGCAGTGTGGCAACTCTATCTCCGAGAAGCTGTCAAGTCCCCAGGGCCCCGTAAATAAACGAACGAGTTATTCTTTCGAATTTTTTGTGTCGGCAATGCCTGTATTTCTGCATTTTTTTGTCGAAAAGTTTTTACCTTTCCGCATGTTTTTGAAAGTGGGAAAAAATAAACAAAAAATGCATTTCTCCAGTTCCACCTTGCTTTTAAATAACCCTCCATTACGCTTAGGGGGATGAAGGGAGATAGAAACTCCCTCGCCATGTCGTTTTTACTTTGTTTTTACGCTAATCGACCCGCGTTTTTAAATACTCTTTTTTTTTTTTCATTAAAATCTTTCGTTTTTATATTCATATTTCCATAATTGAAAAATTTTCACGTGTCCATAGCAGACACAGTTTAGCGGAAAATGCAATATCGATATCTCTGCTTCGAAATTGAAGACCTGGGACAAAATGACCTGGAGGGTAATAAACCCGAGGAATCGTTTTCTTTCAGAAATTAACTTTCAACTTGTATTGGTGCATTTGACACTTTCAACTGACATTTACAAATTGTGCGAGAAACTTTGGAACAACCATTTTGCAGTCAGTTAACAAAAACGTGCGCACCAACACAAAAAGGAAAAAAGAATGCTTTGTGGTGTAAAATGATAAAAACAATGTGGCATGCGTGTATTAAGGGTCACCCACAAGGCAAGAGAGCCGATTTTTGTATTTTTACAAATTAGGTTCAAAACAAATATCCAACGGATAAAAGGTTTGCAATCCTGTCTATGAGATTTCCAGTTTTTAAAAGGTTTTAAACATGTAGATTTTCAATATTTATCTTAACTTTCCTTTAGAAACGAAGGTACTCCCACAACGCATACAATATAACAACAGCATACATATAAAGAAAATAGCTCTTTCGTTTTATATATTCTAGATCATCAGTTGCAAACCTTTAGGACCTCACGGACCACTAAATTCATAATTTTAAATCCCGCGGACCACATTTCGTGAATTTAGTGCAATATAAAGGCAAAAATTGTCATTCAGAATATGAGAATTTCTTAGAATATTATTTTTGTTTTATTATTAATAAATCATTAAAAATGCAAATAATGTCCAAATTTTTCTGCAGACCACCAAAATTTTCTCGCGGACCACCGGTTGGCGACCGCTGTTCTAGATTATACAAATTCTTGCGAATGCAAAAATATCTTAAATCTTACCCTATTTAAATGTTTTCTCATCTTTAAAGAGTTCTTTAATCATATTTTCAAATTTTTAAAAGGTAATTATTTCTTTCAGGATAAGGAAATGGTACACTAAATTAGGTAAAATATTAAAAAGAACAATACATAATATTGAATTACAATACCCAGGGTGCGAATCAAACTTTTTTACGAGGGGGGGGGGGATAAAAATTCGAACTACAGTGAAAATCGGTTATAACGACCTTCAAGGGACCGTGCAAATTCGGTCGTTATAACCGATAGTCGTTATAAACGATATCTTTTTAAAATCATAGTAGCCTATAGTATAATACACTCTAGAGTTTTATAAATTATTTTGATAGTAAAAAGTATTAAACTATTTGGTTTCAAAATTAAATAAAAATATATTTAATTATAATGAATTTAATTTCCGTTTATATTAAATTATATTTATAGCCACACTAAATACATAGCATTTTTTATTTTTTTAAATTGAAAAAATTCTAGAAAATACTAAAGTATATAATGTAGAAAACAAATCTAATGAATAATATTTATTATATTATACTAATGACTTCCGAACAGTGCCGGTTTTAAAAATTTTATGGGCCCTATGCTGAAAAAATAAAATAGGCCCCTAAAGAATATGACCCTCGTGATATTCAATTAATAAATCACGTGTTTTTTAAGGTTTATTATCTTTAATATTCAGGTTTAGCAGTAAGGGAAATTCAAGTATTACGTAAGCAATATTTTGGCCATTTCAACTCCCCCTCCCCGTAAGCAAAAATTAACATTGGCCAACGTAGGAAAATAAGCAAAAGACAACCCCCAAAAAAGTGCTTACGTATACTTGAAAACTCCCTAATAAAAATTTCTCGGACATTTGTAAATAAACAAGATTAAAATAACGCTTAAATTTTGATAACTAACCCACATTGTTCCGATTTATGACTGTCAAGTCGCGTCGTTATATCCGATACGAATTTCCCTACTTAGAATCTACGTAGACTACAAAATCGCTGTCGTTATAGCAGGTTTCGTCGTTATATACGATGTCGTTATAACCGATATATTTAGTATGGAGTAGAATAGCAAACCAAACTTCTTGTAAAAATTCCGTCATTATATGCGGTCGTTATAAACGATTTTTACTGTATACTACAGTTCATTACATTCAATTTGACAAAAATTATAATACTATTACTAAAATACATCAAAACTTTAAAACGAATAAATGTAAAAAAACTACTCTTTGCGTTTTTATATTTGTGAAATCGTTGAAAATATCTTTCCAAGATCATTATGTAAGATATTATTACCCTTCACAGGGATAACACAATTGCCAAATATTGGTCAACACACAAAGCCACCGGGGCGAGTTTTTTGTGAGTTTTTCGTGGGGGATTTTTTATTACAAATAAATTTGACACCCACGTATTAGTAGCTCAAACTAGAGCTATTTTTGTTTATGAGAAAAAGAGACGCCATCCTCATCCCGGATTCGGATACTCTGGTTCGAATCCGGGATGAGGACTTTTTCTCCTAAACAAAAATAGCTCTAGTTTGAGCTACTAATACGTGGGTGTCAAATTTATTTGTAACGAGACCATTTTACTGACATGTTTAGTCTCAATAGCCAATAATGCACATTCTACTTTGACCAATAGTATTTCTTTTGTAAACTTTTATTATTCGTAATTTACTAAATGATCTTTCGGCAGAGGACAGCTGACACGGGTAGGGTAAAAAATAGCATAAAGTAAAAATTTCCGTAAAGTCACTTTCTACAAGCAGACCATTACATTTTGTAATTAGCAAACAAAAAAATTATCTAATAGACATGTCTGCCATTAAATCCTGTTTGACAAGCGTGATTAAATTACAATAGTAAATGGGCAGTTGGGACGAGAATACAGATGAATACTCTTTTATGAGATTTTCACACTCACTTAGTAATTCAGCATTTGACATATTATTTTTTCTGTTCTAATATTACAAAATATTTTTTTACTAATTTCATGCTTTCAAAATGACTTTTAATTTGCATTATAATTTTGCCTAAAACATAGTAAAAAACACTGATTTTAAAAAATTGATCGCTATTATCAAACAAAAAATCTGAAGCTAACTCGTCATATTGTTTTTTAATTCTACGTTATCGTTTATTTTCAAATTTAGGATCTATCCTGCACTTGTATGAAATACGAATTACGGTGTTGTGTTTTCCTCCACTAACACTGAACTATTGGTCTTTTAAAGACAGCAGACGCTATAAAGATGTAGTGTATGTGCTGTACCATGTGGTCATGAGTCGTTGGTAATCGACATTCGGTCTGAAAATTTAAAGTAGACAAAATGAAAACAATGGCGTCCCAAATTGGCAAACCTAAAAATACTTCCGAACATCAAATTGAGAAGTTTTATTTGTATCATCGTATAATGTAAATTCAAATCATAGAGGGTGGGAGCACAGCCTACCCTTATACCATGTACAAAACTATTAAGAAGTTCTTTCAAGCTTTTATTTTTTTTTTTGCCCCCCCCTTTGCTACGTCAATAGGCCTTGATGAAAAAGGGCCCCCCTTTGGCTTTGCCTACTTTTGTTATATGGTATAGCTAAGCCCCTGAATCAACATGTATAATCCACATATTTAAGATAAAGTAAGATTGCCGAAATTTGTAATAATTATCGATATTTCTATATCATTTGCTTACTACATCCCTTCCTCCCATTACTCACTCACCCGAAAAATATTTTAGGCTCATTCTTTTGATTATAAAAGGCCTCATAAAAACCCACTATTTAATTCCTCATGATATTTACTGTTTAAAATGTAGCTGTTAAAGTCTTGCTGTTACGACAGAAAAACGTTATACCATTATAATACCGATATTCAATTTGCATAGTGATTTTAAATGATAATTTGAAAAGATACGTCAGCTTACTTTATTTTGTTCAACAGGAGTCAAAGTGCGCTGTTTTACATTGGGTGGTACTTCCGTCACCGGACTCACTTTCTCTCACTCCTCTTCGTTTTGGCCTTCTTCTTCCAATGTCCGACTTTCAAAATGGAATGCTAAAATTCACCGTCTGTGTCAACCGTCTGTCAATCGCTCTTCGGAAATTGGTTTATTGCTTTCGGAAACAATCAGGTTATATTCCCAAGATAGGGTTCACAAGTGTCTTTCCCAGACAAGATGTTTGCAACCGCCGTACAATCAGCCTGCCAACAATTAGCGGCTACTTCGAATATCAAAGGGATATCCGATGTTCCCTGAGAAGTACACCTCTATTCCCTTAGGGAATAATTGCCGTTATTTTATTAGCCTTCTCTTCTATTTCCAAATGGGCCCTATCTAGCTCTTTCCCAACTTCCCTCTCCTCCACCCATCCTGCCTTCACCAGGACCAGTGATATCACTCAAAAATCACCAAAACTTCAAGAATCAAAAAATGGTGGGAAAAAAATGAAAGAAAGAATGTGAATATAGTTTTTTCCCTTAATATCAAGGGGAATAATCATCCCTGGTAGGGAAGTTAATTAAAATTTTGACGGGGATAAATTTTCACAAGCCTGGGAAATCCACCCCCATCCCCCTGTTAATTCGCACCCTGGCCATACCAATAATAAGATACACGGCAGGGATTATTGATTGGACATCAATCGACTTGGATAACTTAGACCGAAAAACACACAAACAAATGACCATAAACCATGATCTTCGTCCACGGAGTGACATAGATAGACTGTACTTACCGAGGAGAGAAGGAAGAAGAAGCCTCTTACAAATTAAACAAACTGTTGAAAAGGAAAATAGAGAACCTCAATGAATATTTAAATAAAAGTAAGGAGAAGCTCCTAATGGAAGTGGCTTCAAGAAAGCTAATAAAGGTTTCAGACTCAAAAAAGTGCTTCAAACTAAATGAACTTCAAAAACGTCGCACAAATTGACAAAACAAACCCTCCATGGGCAATGTTTGAAAGAAATTGAGGAAAAAAGTCGATCGTCAGCATAACTGGAGATAGTTGCAATTGTGAACTTTTAAAAAAAAACCCAAAGGCCTGATCTTTGCTGCACAAGAGTAAGCACTGCAAACAAACGTGATGCCATCAAAAATCCAAAGGCAAAACGAGCAGTAAATGCAGGCTGTGTAAAGTAAAAGATGAGACAGTCGACCACTTAATCAGTGGCTGTAGTAAAATAGCTCAATCAGACTACAAAAAAAAAAAAGAAGACATGACAGAGTGGCTACCCTGATTTACTGGAATATCTGCAGAACTTATGAGATCACGGTAACCAAGAACTACTGGGAACATGAAGCAAAAAAGTGACAGAAAACGACTAAATAAAAATCCTGTGGGACTTTCGGCTTTAAACAGACAGACATTTAAAACACAATATACCAGACATAACATTGGTGAAGGAAAAACAGGTATTTATCATCGACATTGCAATACCAGGTGACAGCAGAATTAAAGAGAAGGAATTCGAAAAAATCTCCAAATATCGTGACCTTGCAATAGAAATTAATAGACTCTGGAAAAAACAAGTAACAGTCATCCCGATTGTGATAGGTGCACTGGGGGCCATCACACCTAATTTAAAGAACTTCCTAGAAAAACTGGACATTACTGACATAACGACAACAGACCTACAAAAAACTGCCTTACTGGGCACCGCCTATATATTAAGAAGATATATGGACAGTTCTCAGGTTTCTGGGTGAGACTTGAACTGAACCAAGAACTCCAGATCAAAAGGATAGTGATTATCTCCTTGACGCTGTGTAACACAACAATGTATAACGGACATAATAATAATATTTATTTTACAGGCAACAACAACAAAAAAAATGTACAAGTAAATAAATATAATATGAATCTGGAAGGTGCCTGACGGATGACCTGAAAAAAAAGCAAACTAAAAGTCAATTTGACGAGTTCCGGCGACCCATCAGATATTAAATTATTTAAATACATAAACACATTGAAAAAAAACACAAATAAAGGAAGTCATCGACAAATTATACAAAAGAAATTAAATATTGACAAATAGAACATAAAGAAATAAATTAAACGTTGACATTTAATCTGCGTAGTGTTCGACTTGTATAAACGAAAAAGATATATTGGAAAAAAACCAAAAATCGGTCTGACAAATCCATCATACTTCAATAAAAGATAATGACCATTCATTAATCTTAATCACAGAAAACATGAACCAATTAAATTAAATATCAATTCGAATTAATAATAGAATTATTTATTGGTCCCCCAAGAAGAAATGCATGCGTCAACTCAATGCTTCATCCTGCTGTATATCATAATTTTCCAAATGACATCATAAATATACACAAAACAATGCTTTATTCTATAGTGGATTTATATATACGTATATGCTAAAAATAAAAAAATTACTTTTCTCCCATTTCACTAATCCGATGAAAATAATGCTAATCGAGGCAATTTAAATCGAGGAAATTATTGATTTATGTAACACGTATCTAACCGGGAAAGATTCTCGAAACAGGCTTGTGCTTTCTGCTCGCCTCCATTATTAACCTAATCATATGAATAATATTGGAATCCCAAGAATTTCAATCGTAACATTAGAACAATCTTGAAACAGTTTCACGTAGACTTTCACAGCGCATTATAATAATCAACAACAAATTTTTAGGTAGTCAGCTGTATAGCAAAACGATTATTTATTGCTAAAACTTTACGTTTCGATTCGAGCTGTGCGAATCATCATCAGAAGAGGTTAAATTACATGAAAAACTTTTGAGAAAATTGTAGAATATACATAAGTTGCGGAAACAGTATAAATACTTTAAAAAAAATTATTATTCTTACAATTTTGTTAGAATGGTTAACCAAACAACAGGAATGATTTTAGCATCATATCTATTGAACTTATTAGGATGCTTGATGATCCCTATTGCTTCTCTGTATAATCTGGGCCAAAAATTAGTTGATTTTGCGAGAACTTTAGTATGGTCAAAAAGGATTAAATGGTTATTTAAAATTGAATGTTTTGCTATTGCCGATTTTGTTATCTGTTTATTCCTCACGAGGCTTTCATGCTCCCGTTTTCGGCACGCAGTGGATCGACCTGCTTGCCCGATGTATACCTGTCCACAAAAACAAGGAATTTGGATGGGATATACAACAGGAATTTTGTATGGATCCACAGGTTCTTTAACAGAACGTAGGAAACTAAAAATCTTGTTTTTTGGAATAAATACTGTATCAATATTATGTCTCAAAAGTAAAAGGTCAGTGACATAGTTTATAAATGGTAGGAAGGCTTTATGCTCATTTCTTTTAAAAGAAATACGGTCAGATATTAGGTATGAAAAATGGGCTTCAGTTTTGGACTTGAACACTTGTGAATATAATGTTGATTGTAACCATTTTCTTCCAAAATGTCACTAAGAAAATTGAGTTCATTCTGTAAAACTGTTTTGTTACTGCAAATAATATTGTCTCGTTTGAACAATGTATCAATGACCGTCCGTTTTTGGGAAGGGTGATGGTGCGATGTAGCATGAAGGTATCTGTTTGTATGCGTAGGATTCCTGTAAACTGAAAAAAGTAAGTTATTGTTTCTTTGCTTAATGACTAAAACGTCAAGAAATGGCAGTCTATTATCACATTCAACCTCCATGGTAAACTTAATTTGTTGGTGGATGTTATTGATATGTATTAAACATTCTTGTAACTTTTCTCTTCCATGAGGCCAAATCCCAAAAGCATCATCCACATATCTAAGCCATTTAGTGGGTTTTAATGGTGCATTTGATAACGCTAACTCTTCAAATGCTTCCATGAAAAGATTAGCTATAGGGGAACTTAAAGGACTCCCCATAGCTACGCCATCCATTTGCTCATAGAATTTGTTGTTCCAGGTGAAATGGCTACTCCCTCGAGGCAAATGTCAAATAATTTAACTATATATCATCATTGAATAAGTTTTTAAGAATTATGATGGTGTCCGGAATAGGAATATTGGTAAATAATGAAACTACATCAAAACTCACTAAGGTATCTTTGGAAGATAATGAAAACTTTTTTATGATTTTTACAAAATTCTCGGATGGTCTTCTTCTAGGATCTTCGTTATTGTGAACTTGGCTTGTGAGACCTGATGATGAATGATGATTTTGCCTTGTCAAGGCAATAATAAATAAGTCAATATAACAAATAAATAAGTCAAGGCATAATAAATGAAAGGAGGGAGGAAAAGGGTTTCTAATCTCGAACCATAGACGAAAGGATAGATAAATAAAATACTAGGATAATTGATTGGATTAAAAAAAATAAAATAAAAATTATTAGATAAATAAAAGTAAAGAATTTAATTAAGGTAAATAGTAGTGGACATTAGTCACTAATTAAAAATATGATAAATGGTTAGCCCAAATGTAAACGATGAATGACAATATATCTTCCTGCTGGCCAGTAATTGTCACAATCATTCACATGAATTAACTTAGCATACAATATATAAAATTAAAAAATTCACGATGCAAATGGAATCAAACGAATTACAAAATCTTGCCTGAGCTTGGTTTTTACATATCCATTCATAAACACTTAGCTTCATAATACTTCCTTGGCTGAAAAAGAAAATATTAGTAATGTCCTAAGTTTTTATTTGAAAAACAAAGTCTATGTGAAAAGTTTGTCCACTGGTTTAAACACGTCTTGGAACACAGATCCTCTAAATGCATCAGCAGGCACACGTTAGTCCATAAAAGCAATGTGATTCGTAATTAAGATCCTCTATTAAATTGTCCGGCAATGTTAAGGTTCCGTCTTAAATAAGGTCCGGTTTAATTATGAATTGTATTTTAGCATGTCATGACTCCTAATCCCGCTATGGGGTCCAACGTATGACAATAGCACATGGTCACACAATTTTCGTGTTGTCGTTCATCAGGCAGTTGCTCCAATCGATCTCTTGTTCTAACAACAATTAAAAGAAGGCGGCAGAATCGAATAATATTTACAATGTGTGAATTTTTGTGTCTCACGGTATACTATGTAGAAATTTTATGAGATGAAATGTGTAATTATGTAAGATGATGTAATGAAGCCACCCATATATTTAAATAATTAAAAAGTATAATTTTCACGATTTTTGCGACACAGCAATAGAATCACACACACACACACACACACACACCCATAAATTGTGCCGAAACTTGATGAAAACTGGCTCACAGATTTGGCATTTATGTTAGACTTGACCTTTCATTTAAATGAGTTATATACATGTCTTCAAGGTTAAAACCAAGTGATCAATACAATGTTTCAAACTATAACAGAGTTCGAAATAAAAATAAACTATAGCAATCTCAAATTAAGGTAATTTTATGCATTTTGACACGTTGGCTAAACACGGTCCTGTGAACATCGAAAAATATGCAGCCTTGCTTTTTGACTTAATACAGGAATTTGAGAAAAGGTTTATTGATTTCCGTAAAAATCATGAATACTTTTGTATATTTGCGACTCCATTTTTAATCGACATAAACATATTAACAAATAGGAAAAACGACGTTTTTAAGCGTAGTTGAAGTTTTATTACACAAATTTCCGTTTGTCAAATTTGTGTAACAAAATTTCATCTACGTTTAAAAACGTTGTTTTTTTCCTATTTGTTATTTATTCTGCGTAGTGCTGCGTCATCAGATTAAATTAAAATAAACGAAAGCCAATTTTTAAATGCGATGCGTAGAGCTACAATCTGACATTCAACTTAAAGATAAATTGCATCATGTCTCTTTATTGGACTTCTATAAGATATATCTTTCCAGAGAAAAATATCCTATTCTTCATAATTATGCCTTATTCATGTCATCGCTATTTTGAAGCATATATACTTGTGAGCAGTTATTTTCAAGGACGAAACACACGAAGAATAAAACTAGAACCAAAATATCTGATGACCACTTTGAGAACGCACTGAGAACTGCAACTACTTCCATTGAACCAAATATCGAAGCATTAGTATCTCGAAAACAACGGCAGCCATCTCACTAATTTCATATTGCTGGCTTGTCTTTTATTTTTATAATAAAGAATCCCTGAATTAATTAAATTTAAATAACTTAAATATATTAAATATATAATCTACGTTATTTTGCCCATCAGCTATCTTTAGTGTTAGTGTGTTTTATGCATGTGGCCCAAAAGAATTCTTTTCTTTCAATGCGGCCCAGGGAAGACAAAATGTTGGACACCCCTGTGCAAAGGCAGGTTTATATTCTCACATATGGTAAATGACGAAGAAAGGAAATTATATTTCACCCGAAAATCTATCATCGTAACGAAAAAGTTTAATCAATTGAAAATGTGCTGAATATTTCGTATTTAAAGTAAGTGCTATTTTTTGTGATAAAATCCATATTTTATATAAATATCATATATGCGAAAGAAGCAACGGTATTCTCCGTAGTAAATTAAATATTGATAACTCTTTTTTTCTTCTCAATTTCATTCAAAAATTTTAAAACACATTTCTTTTATTTATTTCCATTTACGTATTACGGACGTTAAGAAAGAATCGTTTATTTCTAATGACAATGTCGAGCATACTCACTTCTATTGTTATATTTTTAACTTAAATTATTAGTGATATGCGAATATTCTACTGCATTGTTTGGGAAGCTTACCGAGTGAGTATAAAGTATGAAAAACGGAGAAGTCGTTCTTTAATTTCAAAACAATAATTAACTGATTTCAAGACCAAAATCGTGTAATTTTATATAGGATGGTTCCTCTGTGTGTATTAATTAGTTGAAATTTGTGAAGGTCATTTCTGAATAATAGCGGTAACGAAAAGTGACACTAAATTTATTCAATTATAAAGTTATTATTCGCTGTACGACGCTCACATAAGCACACGAAGGAAAGGGGGGATATATAGGCATAAAATGGGGGGCTACAGAGCTGCGATTCCATACGTTCATATGTATATATATATACAAAATTCATTACAATAGGGGGTTACAATCCCAATCAACACCCTTGCCTACACCAATGGATTCTCAATACATTTTTACTCAGTTGAGAAATCTGATAAGAAATTTTGTTGAGAGATTATAAATTAATTCGCATGGGGATAACCGTCATGGGAATGCAATACGGAAATACTCATCTAAGTGAAAACTATTCAGCTTTTCGACTAATTCAAAATTCACGAATAAATGTAAATTAAATAGTTAAATTTCATGTCTTCCCTAATCCAGGTATTTCAGCTCCCGGGCATGCAACGCCATAAAAGTTTAAATACAATTATGTCCTACACCTCTGCTTACTCCGTCAACCGAATTCAGTAATAAACGATTTAATTATACATGGTTTTATGAAATATAGCTATTACTGCTTTACAGCGCGATACTAACGTGTTAATTGATTGGTTTTGCAAAGACTTACACCACGCATTTTAAATGAAATATAGAACAGATTTTGGGTGCAGGCTGTGTGAAAATATTAAATGAGTCACTCATTTAATAAACTCAATTAATATTTTTAAATAAACTCATTTAATATTTTGAGCTTAATCACTCAAAAAAATAAAATTTGAAGTTTAGGTTCGAATCTTGTGAATCTTCTTCTAAAAAGTGATCAGCCGACTGTATCAACGACCGAGATGTTTCAGGAAGAAGGTTTGCAAAGCTGAACGGAAACGTCAAGTTTTTTTTTTCTTTGAATAATTAAACTCATTTAGTATTTTCACATAGACTGTATCCGAAATGTGTTGTACATTACATTTCAACAGGTTTATTAACGGTTCATTTTCAAAGCGTCATTGCTCACATTTTGTGACCCTCGTTATTACCAGCTGCAAGCTTTTGAACAAATATCGAAATGAAAAATTAAAGTACCACAATTTGAAATGTGGAAGAACAATATATGTTGTGCGATGTCTATTGGATAAATAAAAACAAATACAATGGCAGAAACTTTATATTCATAGGGAGGTTCGATTTTCGATGTTCTGCTAACGCAGAATATTACTTTTCCAGCGTGAATTTGCAGCTGGCTGAGTAGCCTCTTCACTTCAATGATGACAAGATGAGGATACAAGATATCGGGAGAGAATGGAGGCAGTTTTATGGAAAAAACTGCTATGTCTACTGCATTCAAGACGGATAAAAGAGGGGGAGAAGTAAAATGAAGGACGTTGCGCACGATCACGTGAGAAACGTCGGATTTCTTGTCATATGGAACATCTCTAGACAGCTAATTGGAATCACTCCTATTGACGAGCACAAAAGGGCAACTTTACGCAGTGGTGCCCACCCGATCCTCCGATTTCACGAAGGCTGTTGGATGAGTCCGGAAGAGCGTTTGCTTTTGGTGTTATCACTAGTTATCTCAAGGCAATGAAGTATACAGTGGGGGAAATCAGAAATAAAAACGTATTCAACTATTCCATGAGCTGGGTGGCGAGAAATGGGGCTTTACGAAATATTGCCATTAAATTCACGAATAGACATAAGACAAACGGAAACCCTCCTCCCCCCCTCCAAAATGTACGTAAATACTTGAACGCTCCCTGATCATTGCTTCCGCGTTTTATACTGACACAATTAATTATATGTATGATACCAGAAGGAGAGTGTATTGTTTATGTTTTAATTATTATTATTATTATTATTTGATTTTAGATCTTGCATCAGTGTGAACATTTTAGAATCCTTTCTGAAGTTAGCCGAGTACCCAAAAATAAGGGTTTCTCTTAAGCTGACCTTACATTATCAATAATAATAACGAAACAAACAGAGTTTTCTGCCAGGAGATTCCATAACAAACAGTTATTTCGACACTGGCGTAAGGTTTAAAAACACGACGTTTCGGGAGCCAACTGCTCCCATCGGCAGGAAGGCAGAATTCAGGAGAAAGAATTTGACAAAATTTCCAAATAAAAAGATCTTCAAATCGAAGTCGAAAGGCCATGGAACAAAATAGTACTTGTCGTCCCCATAGTAATACGAGCACTGGGAGTCATCCCACTAAATCTCGAAAATCATCTTAATACGATAGGAATTGACAAAATGGCAGTGCATCAACTCCAAAAGACCATTTTGCTTGGAATTTCCCACATCATAAAAAAAAAAAAAAAACACCTTTAATATCTTAGGCTCTTGGGAAGGGACCAATGTTAAAGAATCTACCCAGTAGTCAAATTCAAGATAGACTGTGCAAACGCAGTATAATAATAATAAAATACCAATCATAAATACCAAGACTTAAAGCAGGAAATCAAAGACATGTGGTACATGGATAAGGTAAACGTTATCCCTCTTGTCTTATCAGCAACAGGTATAATACCAACCACACTCCAAAAGAACTTGGAGACACTTGAAATTGACCCCAACACATATATTCAGATGCAAAAAGCAACAATACTAAACACCTGCCGAACAGTCAGAAAATTTTTAAACCTGGCACCAGAATGAAACATACAAAAATATTTTCACACTGAAGGTAGACTTGAGAACTTGGCACCGCCCGTCTTAAGCCTAATCATCCAAGTGCGAGAACGCACACAAAAAAATAATAATAATGTCATTATCTCCAAAAGTCTTGCTCCACTACCCCTTTTCATATAGGTATAATAGATTCCTTTTTAAAAACATAGAGATGAAAATTATTCTATATTCATTACTTTTCAGTCTTGCAGAGCATTTGAAATGATATCTTCAAAGTAATAAAGCAGTAATGAGGCAATACTTTTGAAGGTAAGGGCTTTATTATTAATCGTATAGGTATATCTTACAGTTCATTCGTTAAGGAAGTCATTCATGTCATTTTTAATTCGACGTTTTATAGGTTATTTACGTAGGTAAGTGAACTCCTTTTAAAAAATTGGCGGACACAACTTCCTTGAAAATCGTTTGCATATCGGTAGAAGCGATATAGGCTTTTAAGATGGAACTTACATATTACTTCATATATTCAACAGAAATATTTGTATCAATATATCGCAATAATGCCATAATAATGCAAGTGCTGTACGAGAACTACAAGAACTATTGGAAAATGTAATAAATTCTTTAGAATTTGAGACCAAGTTTGAAAAATTTGAACTTATACACATGTTTAAAACTTTATCATCGTCCCGAGCGCAAGAAATTTATCATACGCAGGTTATTGCTTCTAAAAATTACCATTTTTCCGACAGTTTTGCAGTTCATAAATTTTTCATCACTCGCTTTTTCTAATAAATTTGTTTTACGCGGACTTTATATATTGAAAAACGATCTTCTCACCATTTTTAAATTTTATAGCTAAGATTAAATTTCTGTCATATTTTAAATTCCGTTTCCTTTTTTTTTCTCTATCCCGTTCATAAATTTCGCTGATTTTTAATTAAACAACATGCTACTAGCCAATAGAGGGGAGTTATAAAGGTCGGCAGAATTCTCGCTCGTTTTAGTGCGGTTATCAATTTTGAGAAGATGAAATATTTCTCTTGTTTGCCTTCGCCTACTTATGCGTCGCATTCCTCTTTGCACTGTTATATATTTCAGCAGCCGCGGGCAGGCATGCTCGACATTAGCCTGTTTTTATTCCTCCAGCAACAAGTCATAATTAAGCGACAGGCGCTAGGCGGCTAAAGTCCCCCTTTCGGGAAGGCTACACATTCCTGGAAGCGCCGCATTCCGGGCCCGCTTCCGACCGCGCGTTTAATTAAATTTGACCGATGGGAAGTTATAAACTATCGACGTGGCGAGTGATATACACTTCATTATGGCGGCAAAAGGCTTTTCAAAGACCGCCTCGGTTACTCTTTTTTATCGCTATATGACAACCGACATTTTCAATAACCCTCGCTTCGGGGAGAAGAGCGGCGCCCGCAGGGAAGAATCCAGGCAGGGCTGGCTAATGATGGCAGCGGCGTTCCGAACGGATCGAGTCATTTCAGAAAGATTACGTTGGGCCCGTCAAGTCGGCTCCATCAAATAAAGGCAGAAAGGACACACAATCTCATTTCTTCAGGAAGGTTTTCATCTAATGGGTAATCGATACAATGTCTTTAATATGGTCCCAAAAACATGTATTTACATGCAATAATGAACTTATCAGGTTGTCTCACAGATGCGTAACGCTTTTCCGAGAATTTCGAAGGCTATTGTAATCTTTAGGAATATTTGTCGTGGAAATTATGAACATAGTTTATGATTTACAGCTGCTTGTACATCACCATAAACACCATTTAATGAACTAATTATGCTACAAAACAGAAGTTACGATATAAAAAATTACGATTTCTTTATTATAAACATTGCCACAATTCGACAATATTTAAATAATAACAAGTAAAATAATATTGAAACATATTATTTAGAAGTAAGGCTTTATTATTTAATAGTCTACTATACGTTTTTTTAAATGCCATACTATAGTTGATAAAAATATTGCTGAAAATCGATATTTAATAAGAAATATTTCATTTATTGATAGCAATGCCCTTTATTTAGCAATAAATAATAATTTAAATACCCCTCCTCCGCCCCCCCGCCCCCTGGATTAGCTAAGGAGCTTAGGCCTACATCATTAGTTAGTCTCCGTAGTGAGATCTTACAACATAAATGGCTCGCTTAATGTGCATTTTTCAAATTTCGATGATGTGTTTCTTGCTCTATGTTTCACCAGCTTGCATTTTTCTTTTGAGACTTGGTCCTTTAACTTTAGCTGTAAGGAAGATTTAATTTCTAATATCTTTCAGACATTTTATAATCTTTCCAGCACTTATTATTACAAAATTTTTTGGGAAATTAGTTTACCATTTTTTTTTAATTGGAAAGACGACGTTGGAAATGGAAATAATTAGCGGGTTTCCATAGATATTGCTTTTGGTCTGTCTGTCTGCCTGTCTATTTGTATGTAATAAAAAGCGTAAGGTAAAAAAGTCTTCGGTGAATGCAATAATGATGGCTGTTGTTAACGTTGAAAACCTACCGAGTTACTTGAGAATTAGAGAGTTGTGTATCAGAGACATAAGAATTAGAGGGATGCGGATTAATGTTAATTGAAACCAGCTAAATTTAAATATCGACCTTAGGCAATTTTCTTTCACTTGCTTGTTTGCTGATGATTATTGCGTTTTCTTGCCAAGAATAACGTCAGGACGGAGAACAATGATACTGCTGCAGGAGTACCGACATACTAAAGGGTACCTTTGGTTTTTGTTTTTTTTCTCTGGTAGTGTATAGCTCACGTCAATGAGCTAAAGGGCATAATGGTACCTAAATAAGGCCATTATTATATTTGAGGAGATTAGGATCTCTAGTAAGAAAACTTTCTCCATGTTTTAAACTTCTTGGACAAGAAACTAAAATCCTATGTAATGAAGCTAACCTTTATTATTGAAATAATAATAAGATGAAATAACTTCCATGCTTACTGTTGTGAGCGCTTCTTTAGAATATGGAGTAAAAAAAAAATAGAAAAGCGTTTAAAGTGTTGTTATATTGCTATAACCATGCCAATTGTGCTTTTAGTTATTATTTAATAAGTGTATCCTGCAGTGATCAGACATAGATCTCCAGTTCCAAAGCTGAAATAACCTTTTCCTGCATAACACTTTTTTGCGGTTTAGAATAGAATGCATACTTTGATTTGTACGTTATGTTTATCAAATTTAATAATCCTAATTCCAATTCTATGGAAGTTTGGCTTTTAATGGAAAACATATTTATTGGCATCCCCAATTTAAAGCTTTGTTTAACATAGATACATATTCGATGAATGGTGTAAATTAACGCTTTAAAACTCTTTCTCATATAGACGCTTTATAAAAACTCTTTCTCATAAAAACCCTCTATAAAAACTCTTTATAAAAACAATATTTCTTTCCTTTTTCGGTTCCAGTAACTACTGTTTCGCTTTCTCGTGATTTTTTTTAGATCACTTAAAATACCAAAACATTATTTGTTCGTAAAACAATGGATGAACTACATAGTTTTGCGGGAGTATACATTGCTACAAATATAACCCATCTTTCGTCTACCAACTCTTTATAAACCTATCCGTTTCGCTGACCGTGCTGGTATCTTCTTTAAAAGCACTGAAATCAACAGACTAATCGCTTTGGTTAATACTAATACTGAATACTTTACTAATTTTTTTCAAAAGTGACTATCTAACACTCAATGCCTCAAAGATTAAATGCTTTCTTAAAAAAAAAAGACAAACTGACCCTAACTATTTTAAGGGGGAATAGGACTATTAAACCTTAAAAATATTTTTTTGTTCGCTTGTTTTGTTAATTAGACATTTCTGAACATTTTAATACCAAAATTATAAACATCCATCTAGTACATTTATAAGCAAAGAACAACGTACGTAATGTCGATCAAACGTTTTATTTCAACGTAGGTTTCTGACGGACTTGGCCATCTTTCGTCAGGAATACAAAATGAGAAAATAAATATTAGAAATCTGAAGATGGTCTTATTGCGTAACCAATCCTGGCAGATTCTATGCTCTTCCAAAAATACACAAACCTGACGTTTCATTCCGCCTAATAGTCTATAATGTAAGTTTTGTTCCTCACAAACTTTAGAAATATCTTGTTTCAATTTTTTCCTCCTTGACCACCTCCAATACTTTTTCTTGTAAAAATTCTGTCGACTTTACAAACAAACTTCATTCCTATAATCCTGAAAATTGTACTCTTGCTTCAATAGATATCAAATCAATGTACATCAATATTCCAGTTACTGGTGCTCTTAAATGTCGTTAACGTTGTTTAAGAGAATTTCACTTTGCCCCACCAGAAATAAATAGAGGAGTTAATTTCGCTAACAACCTTCTGCATAAAATGTAATCATTTTAGTTTCTTAAATTGCCTCTACCAACAAACCGAGGGATTGGCAATGGGAAACCCTTTATTCCCTAACTTATCCGAAATCTACATGTATTATTTCGAAGAACAACTTTTCAAGAAAATTAATTTTAAATTTTGGGTAAGATATGTCGATGATATTTTCATTCTTTGGGAAAGGTCCATCACATAAAATATCATCCATTCTACCCATCATTAATTCAATAGATCACCACTTAGAATTTTCACTTGAAATTGAAAATAACAACACTTTTCATTTTCTAGACATTCTCATAAAGAAAGATTAACAATAAATTTATCACTTCAGTTTACTGCAAACCATTTGCTGTTTCTCTTCCACCCAACAACAAATCATGCAACCCCGTTACACAAAAATGGCTTCTTTTTACACATATGTTTTTCACGCATTGAAAATTTTTTCAACATCCTCTACCCTTTCCCACAAACTATCTGTCCTTAAATCAATTGCCATCAATAGAGGCTATAACCCGAATATAATTGATTTTGCTGTCCAAAAATTTACAAAATCAGTTCCTAGCACCACACTTTCTTACACATCCAATTGTGAATTCTCCGGCACCAATGTTTTTCGCCTTTTCCCAAAAATTAGCTCCCTTCTCTCCAAAATTCTTAAAAAAACAAACTTCAGAGTAATTCTTTCCCTATTCAACAAAATCCATACCTCTAAACTTAAGGACGACATCTCAATTTTAATTGGGATTTTAATTCAATTTTTGGGTGTTTACCAAATCTACAGCAAATGCAACTTGTCCTACATAGGCCAGACTAAAAGAGCCTTGTAGCACAGACTAACGGAACAATCTAAATACGTAGAGAAGGCAGAATTCCGTAAGTCTGCCATTGCGGTTCATTGCTGGTCACATAACCACAAATTCAAATTCAACCAACCCACAATTATCTGTCAACCAAGATCAATACATGAATTAGATTTTTTAGAAGCATTCCATATCAATAAGAATTCTTCTATCATAGTCAATGAACCAAAATCTACTCCCACTTTCGGTCAAGCTTGGAAATGTTTAATAAAATTTTCACATTAATTATTCATCCACAACTGGCAACACAATAGTCACGCAATAACACCATCTCCAGTTTTCTAATATTTATTTTCTCATTTTGTATTCCTGACGAAAGACGGCCAAGTCCGTCAGAAACGTACGTTGAAATAAAACGTTTTAACAACATTACTTACGCTTATAATGTTGTTCTTTGCTTATAAATCTAATCTGCGTAATGCTACGTCAAATTATCTTACATCTATCCAGTAGTTCAAAAGCTATTGCGAAAACAATGGCGGACCAGGCACATGTCTTCTTTTGAACTGCAAATGCGTTTATTTCCATTCAACGTTATTGGAGATTATCAGTAAGAAAATAAAAAGTTCCCAACCGATTTCCATAAAATTTGGTAAATTGATTCAGAACATAATTTGCAACTAAATAAAGCAAGTGCATGTCATTTCGTGCACGTATATTATTTTTAATGTGAATATATTTTACGAAATATTCATTCGATTTTCATTTTTTATATTTTTATTTCTTTTAAAAATCAACCGTTAAACTTTTGATCAAGCTGCTAATTCATTTTAAAGAACAGCTTCTATGCTTACCTTTAAGGCATGAATTATGTTTCTCAGTGAATTTTTTATGAAGTTATCTTACGAATGGTATTACACCTGGTATATTAGCTTACGATCATGGAATACTATTAATAGAAAAATTATTTACCTACAAAACTTCCATTTTTGGTTCCCTTAACAAGGATAGTGATTATAATTCAGTTATGGCTACATTTTGGCGCCTTCGGATATAATCAAACGTGTACGTTAAGAAATTCATTGCCCTTTTACTCAGGTAAAGGGTAAGAGGAAAGTTTAGTTTAACGTTCTGGTGAAACTTTTCCGTTAAAGGAATAATAAAATTCTTAAAATTACTAAAACCCTTAAAATATGCATTTATTCTGGAAATTCATCGTTTTTATGCATTTATATGCACTGACGCTAAAAATAATTAAAATATGCAGTTGCATAATGTAAATATGCATTTGCATATAATTCGGGCTCTAACGATATCATTATTTGAAAATTCTAGTTGGCACATAGTTATTTGAATTAAATCCTCTTTTCCTAAATTGCCCCGATCGAAATAATGTCTACCTTTAATGCTAATATGTAAAGCATATAATTTCTTAATATAACACAGATGCACCGTGACTACATTACAAAATTAACTTAAAAGCAAAATTCATCATATCCACTGTTATACGGTTTCTCAATGCAACACAGATACATCGTGACTATCATATTCACTCTTATCCGGACTGATTAATGCACGTGTCGGTACGGAAAATCAAGAAATTTCAAATCATGCGCAGGTATCTCTGGTTAGACATTCAAGAAAGGGAAATTTAAAAAGTTTGTGCTTTGATAACGATTTGTAAAGCATTGCTAATAATCAAATTTCCGCATAAACAAACCCGACACATACAAAGGAAATGTCTCAAGCGTCAGTTGCATCTTGAATCGGAACCTATGTCATATAAAAAGTTTATATGAATAATAAGAAAGATCGAAAAAAATAGTTTGCAAAACTAAATTTTCAAATTTTTATAAATTTTTAAGATTTCGATAATTGAACTGAAATGTAACTTTCTTGCGTAACTTGCAAGTTATGCAAGAATTACTAAAATATTTGAATTTATTCTTAATTTGGTGCTTTTGGCTTAATAAGAAAGCTCTTATTCACCGTTGACGGTTTTTTTTTAAGTGCCACAACTTCAACCATATGCCTATAAAGGACAAGAGAGCACGTGAGAGCGTTGCAATTTTTGCATCTAAATTTGAAAACGTTCGGCGTATTATTATTAGCTTTAAAACATTTCGTTAAAACAATTTGGTGTTGATTAATGCACTACTGGGTAACGCAGTGTTATAATAGTTAATGTAAATATTGTAATTATGGGAACTTTAATCAATATTCTAGCCGGTAATTTAAACTTACAAGTTAGCTATTGAAAAATACGGAACAGATCCCCCCGCAATAACATAAACAATTAATTGAAAGTAGGAGATCATTACCTATATTTGAAGAAATGATATTAAGTAGAGCAATTATTAAGAATTAAGTGACGTTAGATTTTGAGAACGATGGTAAAGCAAATAACAATAGAAACGTAGATTATATTTCTGATGATAACAGCTTTGTAAATCACACTTTAAATCAGCGGTCACCAACCGGTGGTCTGTGGACCACTAAAGGTCCGCGAGAAAATTTTGGTGACCCGCAGAAAACCTTGGACGTTGTTTGCATTTTTAATGTTTTATTAATAATAAAACAAAAATAATATTCTAAGAAATTCTCATATTCTGAATGACAATTTTCGCCTTTATATTGCACTAAATTCATGAAATGTGTTTGATAGGATCCCAAACGTTTAAGTACTAATTTTTAACATCGTGTTTAAATAATTAATTAATATAATAATTTTAAATTTTTATATCCAGAATATAGTTGAGATAATTATCGGCAATTAGTGAAAAAACCCTCACTTTACGCAATATGGCTACCAGGAGAAGCCAGTATTTACTTTAAAAAAAAAAAATTCACGCTAATGGTTTATCAGGATTTAAAATTATGAACCATGAAGTCCGAAAGGTTGGCAACCGCTGCTTAAAATAAGGAAAACCGTTTATATTATACATCTGACAATAAATTTTGAGGGGAAAATTGCAACTTGGGAAAAAATGAGAAATATTGTTAGCTTTTACAATTTCTGTAAAAGAAAGAAATTTCAACAGACTCGTAGACGCTGTTCAAAAGCAGTGGATTATAAAACAATAAGTCGTTTTAAAATTATATTACCGAATTTGGGACAAATAGGAAGAAATATAAATTAATTCAATGTACACTATTAGAAAAATTCAAACACGTAGGTGTAAGCATATATCTGTACATGATGCCGATTTAAAGAGATTGGCTTACCATAAAGAAAAGGATTTAAACATTATAAACTGCACGATTTCAAAGAGCTTTATAGATGGAAAAAAATGTGAGTATAGTCTCTTGTAGTTTTATGAAATATACAGCGTCAGCTAAAAATGAAAACGAAGAAGCTGTTAAAAACACAGCAATTGAATTCGTTTTATCATCACGTCATGCATTTGCACATTGCTCAAAGAGCCAAATATTTAATGCTGATCAGAATGGTTTTGCATATTTCATACCAAATAACGGAACATTTTATCACACAGGTGAAATCCCCGTCCCCCAAATTTAATTTCGTCGACGTTATCTGTGATTCACTCATGCACTGTTATGTCCCTACTGTCAATGGATGGAGAATTGAAAGGTAAATTGTTGTATTATGTTTGTGTGAATCAATTGGATATTTGGGCTACGAGTACTCCGTCACGTATTTCATGCCACTAGTGTTTACATCACATGCATAAAATCTGGTAAAATATATCTGGTAAGATACACATAGTGACTTTCAGAACAATTGCATGAAACTTCAAATTTCTCCAGGCACAAGGGCACTAATTCAGCCTTTAGACATTTGTTTTTCCGGTACTACAAACTTTTCGCAAAAAAAAAAAAATTAAACTATGTCGCTCTTAAATGAAGTCGCAATAACTTTAATAGAAGGCAATGCAATAATAAAAACGCATTTATTGGTTTATAATCAAATTCAGTCGGCGAAACAACGAGAGTTAAACAACGGGAGTTATAACGAGATATGGTATTTGAGCAACATTAATTTCTTAACTCAAACTTTTTTTCGTAAACGTAGACAGCCTTTTATTTGGTACTTGCAGTTTTTTATTCTTATAAGTATAGTAAGATATATGCTACAATTTTAGATTACATTTTTTAGGTTAGAGTAGCAATTTTTTATGAAAAAAAATGAAAGGAAGGGCTAAATTCTTTGTATCTTAATTTTAAGTTCTATACCGCCGATTTTTGTAAAAAAGTCTTTATAAATTTAAATTTGATTTTTTTTTTATTTTGGCACTCAAGGGAGGGGATTTGTTGCATCCTCCTCTGTATCTGTGCCACAGATTGATAGCAGCGTTTATTGCCCAAATGTATTAATATGTGAAATAAACTTTGTTAGTAGTGAATAACATCAGCAGTAGTCAGTGACGTCATTAGATGTGATAACGCGTCAACTTAGGCTTTACTAGAATTCCGCTAAAAGTAAGGTGCACATTGTCGTCAATTATTTTTGCTTTAACATTCATTGGTTATCGAAAACACTTTCTTGTTGCCTCAAAAAGCATCAAATTGAAAATGAATTCCTCTATTTTAACCCCTTCGCTGCTGCTGACGTGCTGGCAGGTTCGGTAAAAAGTGTTGGACATTTTTTGTTAGGATGGGCAAAATAGTTATTTTTGTGAACTATTCTTTCAAAACCAGTACATTTTTCAGATTCGTTCCTTTACACTAGTTTCGCTATAATAATATAATTATATATGCACACAGGTTTTATTACGCTTTTATTTATGTTAATTCATGAAATTTATTATATTGTATTAAACTAATTTTGTTTTAAATGAAATCGTATTAATAAAATTAAAAATATAGTAACCAAATTTCGCTTTTCATCTTATTTCTTAACTAAATTATCAATTCTTACTTATAAAACTAATATAACTATACTTATACTATAACTATAAACTATATATATATATATATAACTTATAAACTATATATATATATATATATATATATTATATATATATATATATATATATATATATATATATATATATATATATATATATATATAACTTATAAACTATATATATATATATAATATATATATAACTTATAAACTATACCATAACTTATAAACTATTAAAACTAAATTATCAAACATACCCTTCATGTGTCAGATATACACAATTATTTCTTCCATAAAACTAATTTTAAAATTCCTTTAAAATTAAATTTTCCATATATGGTAAGCATCAACCCTTTTGTGCTAATACAGATATATCTTGGTACGTTGGAAACGGTTACGCCATCTATGCTATTAGTGTACCTAAAGATCAGGTTAAACTTGTCTTCTATGCGTTACCAACGAATTCAGTCATTTTAAAGCATACAGCCAATTTTATCGTATGTACTAGCTAAGTCCACCATATTCTAACTTTGATTCTTCGTTGAAAATAATATTTTTTCAGGCCTATATCAGGACTGCAATGTATACTTATATATGCCCTGTTTTGAAATTCCATACAAAAAAGGATTTTTAATTTCGGTTAAGAATGAAAAGTAAGAACGGAAAATTTTTAACTTGACGCGCTCCAATAAAAATATTCGCTTTTAACACATGCTATTTTAAATCATTTATTTAATATATTTTTTAATTCTAACACATGAATGTTCATACGCTCCCATACTTAGATTCACAATACACCTAGAGAGCACCTAGTCCACCTCTGCAGCTATGCGCCCCTTTAAACTTGGGCGGTTGCCTCGTTTGTCATAATCTCAGCACGATTCTGGGAGCGACAGTTGAGAGCACAAAATTAAATTACCAGTCATTGCGCGCAACTACTTATTATTTAAAATTATTAGTCAAAATATTAGTATGAATAGCTGTGTGAAAAGCTACCTTCACACGTACAAAATTACAAGTGCTATATGTCTACTTCTTTTCTTCAAAAGTGTCCATTTCCTCATAAAGAAGAGAGGAGGAGGCAGCAATATAACATGTTCCCAGTGGCGGTGATTACCTAAGTCAGTCACTGATTTCATATGTATACTAAAAATAACTTACTACTCTGTACAAATGAATTTCACGTGTGTGTTTCACAATAGAAATGCTACGTGTAATAATAATATAAATACAGTATAAATACACAAATATAATATGATATAAATATAATACAATATAAATATAATACAATATAAATATAAATATAATACAATATAAATATAATACAATATAAATATAATACAATATAAATATAAATATAATACAATATAAATTTAATATAATACAATATTGTGTAATGTTAATTGTGTAAATGTAATTTATTTCGGAGCTTTTTGAAAATTCCCCCCGACTCCGGTCAATAGCAATACGCATTGAAATACTGAAATTTGAGAAAGGATGTTACCGCGTATGTACTTTAGCAAACATTTCAGGAAACACCATGTTACAGCCCCTGAGGATACAATATCGCAAATCGGCCACACTTAGAAGCTGTACTATATAGACTTCAGTTCTTATGAATAACACCAAAGGAAGAAGTTCATTGGCATCACCATCCCCACTGATTGCAATATAAAAAGAAAATGGACGCGGATTAAGAAAGCTTTTTGTAATAAAGAAATGTTTTCTTTTAATAGTTATACAACCACTTCTTCCTTTCGTTTAAAGATTGCAAATATTTAAAGATAACTTTTATATACTTTTTACTGTCATGTATTGCCTATGAAAACACATTTATCTGGGAAAATATTTACTTGTCCATTTTTGTATGTTTGGCAGCCGTCGAAAATTTACGAGAGGTGATGGGAGCCGTGGATCAAGCTTTTTCGATCCACGGCTTCTTTTATCTCTCGTGGATTGAAAAATTTGAAAACCCCTGCTCTGTACTTTTTACAAAGCAAATGAGAATTAATTAAATAAACCTTCGAACGATTTTCTTTCTCGTGGAATTCCAAGCGGTTGCAACTGAAATTCATTTTTTTCTTTTTCGCAATTTAAGAGAAAATAAATATAAAGAAATGAGAAGAGAACATGTAACAACCAAGCGACGGAACAGGAGACCAGATGACGTCGAACTATGTTCGACAAGAACAGAATGACGATGACACTTCTTCGCATCGAGACGCGACGAAGAAACATCCTTCTTCTTTTTTGTGGTGGATTCAGGTTTTTTGGCTTTGTTCAAGACGACACCCTCCTTCTCCTTTCTCACTTTCCCGCCATTATCCTTGGAGGCAGTTTTTCTCGGTTGGTGGAGTAATCGGTGTTTCGTGGGTGGAGGAGAAGGTGGGTGGATGTATCATTAGAAGTGGAGGGGGGAACAAGTTTTCCTCGTCAGCTGCATAAGGGCGGGCGGAGGCTGCCCTCCCACTTGATGATTCTTGCCTTTTCTTCTACCGCTGTCTCCGTTTTTTCTTCCCATTGGGCGGGGCATAAAAAGCGAGCCTGTCCTCGGTGGGAACGGGGGCTGCTGAAGGAGGGGCGGACGACGAATGAAACAATAAAGCCGTCACCAACAGCCGGGAATGTGAGAGATCGGGACGGCTAGAGTAGCATCCGCAGCTGTCTTGTCATTGACACCCTATAGATGGTTTGGCGGGCGTCGATTCATGCTCATCACGGATGTTCGTGTATCTTCTAAAAACAGCAGCGTTAAAATAAAAAAAAAAATTGCCTGTTATTTCTTGAGATAAATATATGAGGGAGATTTGGCAACGTTCGGCAGAAAATTTCGCGGTATTTTGCTCAGAGGTAATTGAATATGGATAGGGAAATGGAATTTCAGTGCTAGTGCAATGAAGTTGTCCGACCCATCATAGCCTAGCTCATAATACCTTTTATGACTAGTCAAAACCCATTTTATGCAAATCATTTCTATCGGCAGGAATAAAAAATATCTTAATAATTTGCTTGTTGACTAAAAAAAAAACTTAATGGGAGAAAAGTTCTTTATTAACTCAGTTTCGAGAGTTAAGCTGGGGAATCATTAATTTTTAAGTATCAAAAATTTGAAAAATTAGTGATGGTCATTTACTTAAGAGTGGTTGATGAGAGTCAAAATCCCACCCCAAGCATCGCGATGCAAATTTGTATACGTTTATATCAATATATGGATTTGCATCTCTGTAACTCCCACTATGAGCCTGTAACTACCTCCTATGAACTTTCTGCGTATACTTATAGTGATGGCTAAATAATAAAACATAATTCGTGCTGATCAAAAATAATGTACATAATATCGTTGCAGTTAAAATGTATTAACGTTGTTAACGCCATCAATGTCGTAATAATGATAATTATTTATCCTTCAGCATATCCGGTTGGGAAGAATCAAGTACCACGTAAGCACATGGGGGCATGCTCACCCACATACGAGTGCTTCTAGGTGGAGGGGGGAACTGAGAAATATTATTACCTCCTTCTCAAAGCTGTCGAGAATTTTAGTGAATGTACAAGATACCAAAACGCTACAAAAATAATTGATACTGCTTGACAATTAGTAATGAGCTAAAAAGTACCTTATTTTAAAATGTGACTGTAAAACTTTTGAAAGTAAATGCATAGCAGGTTCGAGCAAATCAAATTTTTAAACGAGTTTGTGGGGGGATTGAAATGGCCAAAATGTTGCTTACGTAATACTTGAATTCTTTCTTGGTTGTTTTAGTACATTAGAAGCTGATGATATAGTACGGAATTTTCTGTGCACTACAAAACCTCCAATACCTCTGTGACATGAAACGCTTGGCGCAGTATAGCCCGGATGCTCTTGCGCCATAAAAATCCAAACAAACAACATGAAACGCATGTTTCTTTCAAATGAAATTAGGCTACGAGCCTTCAAAGGATTCAGGAAGTTAAGGAATATAATAAGAATCTGAGGCATTCCATGTTTATAAAACTTAGTCTAAATATTGTAGAAAATGCATTACCGACAGTTAAACGGTGGAGAAGCGGGATGCGCTTTTAAATAGATGGAAAAATTGCATGCCGGCGAAAACCACGGGATGAGCAAACTTTGTTACTTTCATGTTGCCAGTGGAAATCGCGGGTTAAGCAGTTAGAGGGTTAATAAATCGGTACTACGATAATATCGTGTTTATTGTTGTTCATTAGTTTCTCTTCGGTGCATTACGATATCATTTATGATCCATGTTGTTGATATTTCCAACATTAGTTAACACGGCGTTTTAGCAGTTAATTTTCTTGAGTGAGGTTATATTATATACGCTGCAAGCTAAACCCAATGACCGTTTATCTGGCAATTCCCGCATTACGGTTTTCGTTTATGCATAATACTAAACACGATTTATCATATCCTGTTGCTGTAGGTTTGGGATAATCGGTGCAACATTTAATGTAATGCGATCCTTGAAGAAGAGAAACACATAAAAAAGTACAGAATAAATGAATTCGGATCACGATGCCGCTCTACAAGGACAGAAATTGATAATTAAGAGCTTCTTTGCTTACTATAGATTTAAAAATTCTACTTAAAAGGTGGCAAATAAGCCCGAAATACTAAACGTAAAATAATTATGAATTTGTCCAATGTTAAACCTACGAACAGTTCTCATCCATTGACAGTAGTCTTTAATCTCGTGACAAAATTTAAGACCGGGTAAGCGAGATTATTGAACAACCTGCCAAAAAACATAATATACTATTAAGAAGGCCAGGAAAGTGATGAGAAAAATAATGCATCTGAATATGGAAAAGTGATTAATGAGGAAATTAATCATCTGAATTAGAGGTTTACCTCACGTAAGAGGGCGATGAGAAGAAAATCTTTTTATAATACATGTGCATTAGATACTTAGAATTTTTATTAAAATTGCGGTCTATGAAAAGGTGTTGTCTTTATAGACTGCAATTCGTCGGAATACTCTCGGTATATTTCTCCAACATATAAATATAATAAAAGCAATAAAGACAACTTTGAGCGGTTTGTTAGATTATTGGTACATGAGCCGGCTTTCGGCTGCGCTCAAGGGCAGCCTTCATCAGATGTATATGGAGCGAATGGAACATACAGCAGATAATATAATTAAGGAATACAAATGGAAAAAATAATGGAAAAAAAAGTAAGAACAAAGATAAAAATAAGAAATAAAAACCGCACGGGCAAAAAAATAAGGGTTTTTGTCAAATACTTTTAGGCCGAGTAAGTTAAAAGATGGAGTTTAAGAAGAGATAGAAAGGTACATAAGATATGGTGTAGTAAAGAGTTATGGAGGGTTGCTAAGAATGTATTGCTATGCACGGAACAACCAATGTGAATTGGTTGTTCCGTGTTAATTGTGGAAGCCTATGGTATATCTCTTCTTAAACTCCACCTTTTAACTTCCTCTGCCTGAAAGTATTTGACAAAAACCCTTACTTTTTCGCGCGCGCGTGGTTTTTATTTTTTATTTTTATCTTTATTCTTACCTCTTTTACATTATTTTTTCCATTTGTATTCCTTGATTATATTATCTGCTGTATGTTCGTTTCGCTCCATATACATCTGATGAAGGCTGCCCTTTAGCGCAGTCGAAAGCCGGCTCATGTACCAATAATCTAACAAACCGCTCAAAGTTGTCTGATTGCTTTTATTATATTTATGTCAAGCGGTGTTACCTACCAAACATTCTCCAACATATGTAAATGATGGGGGACTAAATGCATATAAGCATGTACGTTTATAAATAAACCTATTTTATATATTTATATTAGTATATTTACATATAATGCACGTTATAGCGAGATCGTTCACAGGGTATATTATATTTTAATAATTGTACCGAACTCATTTACATGTGCAAAGTCAATAACAGTGGTCTACATTTTCTTTTAAAACCTGAGATATAAAAGGCATAAGCATTTTCATATTTTTTGGTCAAGTTTTCATTATTAAGGCAAGGTATTTCAGCTCGGACATATTTCAAAAATTAACTAGAATCTAACATATTTATTTATAGGCAATAGAGGTGCAAAATAAAAGGAAGAAAGGGACAAGTGAAATAAGTTTAAAAGTGATTGAAATGGCATTGTTTTTTTGAAAAAGTTGAAATTGAAGTTTTTCACATTTCCCTGTGACGTTGTTTTTTTGCCTGGGAATTTATGAAATCCCTTGCTCGTGTTCCAAATCCTATACTGGTCAAATCCGTCGTGAACTTAGGTTCAGGATAAGAGAAAACCAAGTTTATGTCAAGAAACAAGAATTATCTAAATCATCTATAGCTGATCATTTTTGCTCTTGTGACCATAAATTCAACTTTGACCAAACAAACTTGATCTTTAAACCCCACTACAGCCAATTTAAATTTTTTAATCATTTCTTATCTATAAGAAAAGGGATCACTTGGTTAATGGTATGTCCATTACCATTAACTTACATCCGGCTCCGGCATGGATATGTTTCCTCTGCATTCGGTTGCATTAATTTTCTTAATTTCTGGATTATTATTTACTTGTTTTTGTTGTTTTTATTTTTCCTTAGGTATTGTCGTGTTTTTGTTTTTCTTACTGGTTAACCTTTTTATTCTTTTTCTCTAGGGAGATTTAAAGTGTTACGTAAGAAGCTTTGAGGAAAGGTTGCTGTTGTGTTTATTTTCCTATGCTAGCCAATGTTAATTTTTGTTTACCAGGAGGAGGAGGTATAAAATGGCCAAAATATTGCTTACGTAATACTTAAACTCCCCCCGCCTTTTTATTAATACATCTCAATAATTTCAATAAATTCACATAGTTTTAGTCAATTTTTTGTGACCTTAGATAGCTTGAAATAATTTTAAAGTTCAGTTTATCTCAATTGTTCCTTTGTTATGTAAGTCTCTTTGAAGGTGGCTAAGAGCCTCCAAAGAAACGTTTTAAAGCTGTATTAAGGCATATAAGTGGTAAAAAATGACGATTCCATACGAGTAATATACAGGGAATTTTGATAACAACGTTAGTAACATATCAACAATATTTATGAATAATATAATATGAATAATAATAATATTTATGTTGACACTTTAGCTTCGTGCAATCCCGAAGAAGGGCGGCCGATTTGTTCGCGTTGATTTTTATTTATAAATATTGTTGATACGTTCTAACGTTGTTATAAAAATTGAGGGATATATTTTTAAAAACTATGTCCATTAAGTTTTTTACCAAGATCTGTGATATTTTGTAATGTGTTTAATGGAAACCTGGGAGGGAGAAACTAAAAATTAAAAGCTGCATCATAAGTTATACAATAATTTCTGCCACCCACGTATTAATTACAGCTCAAACTAGAGCTTTATTCGTTTTGGAGAAAAAGAGACGCTTTCCCCATCCTGGATTCGAACCAGGGTCCCTCCGTTTAGCCCGGAGTGTCTTGGACCGCTAGACGAATGAGGACAGGAAACAACGCTCTCTTTCTCCGTATGTAAAGATGTTAAGGTATTATTACCCTCCGCAGGGATAACACAATTGCCAAATATGGTCAACACAAGAAAGCCTCCGGGGCGAGATTTTTGTGAGTTTTCGTGGGGATACCTGCATTATAAGGCTTTAAAAAAAAGGTTAATTAAGTGTAAATTTTTTAGTGTAACTTCATAGGTTGTTTCGGCGTAATCACTAATTCTATTTAATTGTTCAAGTAATTGATAGTGCGGTATTATTTCAGTTACAAATAATTCGTTGATATAATTACAAATATTTAAATTAAATGGACACTGATATTTATTTTATTGGCGAATTTTTTTTTGTTTCTTCTTTCTGAGGTTGCATGCCATGACTGTATAATAATAATAATAAAAATCATAATGGTTTATTTATTTCTACATAATCTGCTCATATTTTCACCCCTTCCCATAGCTTTTCTATTTCCAAACTTAAAACTTCATCTAAATAGCGGATTTCTAAGCCAATTTTTTTCTTGATAAAGCCATTTTAAAATGGTGTTTACTTAAAAAAAAAAAGTTAATAAAAGGTTTAACACGCCGGCAACCATAGGTTTTTGAAAGGTTGAAACGCAGCTGCCATATTCACCTATATGTCCGGGCCTAAAGTAGCACCTGGTTGTTGCTAATAGTGACGCAACGGTCATATTCTTGCACCTAAATAAATGTTGTATTGTTACCGTCTCCCTTTTACAGAAATCTAAAAAGAGACAATGCCTCAAAAGACTGTCGTCACTTCTCCGCGACATCCCTCCTCCAAAGGAAAAAAAAATGGCGGAAGGGAAGCCACTCCAAACTGTCTGTAAACAGCACCTATGATTGAGAAGAGGACTTCCCATAGCAAACACTAATCGTAGTTCTACCTATCGAACACAAAAGCCATAACTTGCTTCTCACCCGAAACATGATCTTCCCAAACTCGACTTTTAGATGAAGTTTTTTTTCCCACAGATGTAGTGACATTGTTACTAAGGTGTTCCCATGCCCCTAAAAAAAGTATCTCAAACGATAAACAAATAAAAAATTTAAATCCATTCAGTGAAAAGTAAATAAGCATTATTATTATTCAGCGTTCTTTGATAGCTTTGAGGAAAAAATCTTGAACCCAGACACTATATTACAATCACCATATCACTACTTTCAAATGTAGTTCAATTTGATATTCATTTCAGAAAAAATACATACGTTGTAATCTTTTTTATATAATTTTATAAATTTCAATGAAGAATTTTAAAAAAGGAAGCGAATTTTTCAAAAAAAGTTGCACGATGAATTTGTGAAAACTTTTGTAGCCAATCGTGTTTCAGCAATTCAAGAATTGATAGACGGTTTTCATATTTGTTTTGTTAAAAAATGTGAAAGCACTACTTCGTTTCCTTTCATGATAATATTTGTCTAAAAAAAATAAAAAGCTATTTGTAGTGTATATAATATTGATATAGTTTAGCTAGGATTTTCTGTGAAAAAAAAAGAACATTTTATTTATTGGGAGGAAGTTTAAATTGTTTAATGTTTCTTTAAATATTTTTATTTGCATATTATGATCTATTTAAGAATTCCGCAAGCAAGTGGCAACAATTTTATGAGGTCATAATTAGAGATAAAAGTAGAATTTGGAATATATTTGAATAGATTTTTTAATTAACTTATAAATATGTAAGAAGCAAACTAGTAATTTGCAAGCCTTACATTACAAGCTATACGAAAATGACAGATAAATAAATTAATAAAATTTCATGTGTTAATTTTATAGCCACGTCGTATTTACCTACATAATCCCATTTAACTTTCATTAAGGAAACCGTTGGCGAGGAAATTAACCAAATTAATTAAATTCCTATAAATTCAGATATATATTCCTCAACATGAGACTCTTTTACGATAAAGTCATTATTTTACAGATAATTTATTTTTATCCAATAAGTATTAGGCAATGTATTTATGTTTTCAGCTCAGAAGAGCTCTTTACTCTTTAAGAGTAGGAAGGAAGGAAGAAGAAAAAAGCCAAGCTGGTCTCGATCCCACAACCTTCAGGTTTCTATCCTGACGTTCTGTCTACCGGACTATTGAGATATACTTGGCGTGTTTTTTATTTTTATTTATGACTCTTATGGTGTAAAAAGCTCCAGTACGTGTGGAAAGAGTGGGCACACGAACCTTAATTACCCATGCTTATGGTTTCATTTATAATACTGGGTGAAAACATTTTTCTTCCTTAAGTATAACTGATGACACAAGCTTTGTCAGACCTCTGGTTTTTCTTGTGCCATCCAGGCTGATACATAATTTGTTACATTTGTATTAATTTTATGTCTTATTCGTCAAATAAATTATGGAGTGACTGATTGAAGAAAATTTACGTTAAATATAAAATAATATAGGCGAAAGCGAGAGTTTTTTTTTGTATGTATTTGGTATAATGCAGATAAATTTATAAGGCTTTTTTCTCCGTATATTCGGGAAATAATCGAAGCAGCTTTGAAATCATGAATATCTGAAATGGTGTCCGTATAGAAAAAAACGTGTTCCACGTATAGGTTTAATGTGTTTCATGAGACTAAATCGCGAGTTGTAATGAAATTTTCACGCCAAGTTCGGTGAGTGAATTTGAAATTCGCTAACTAAGAATTGACGCTATTCAGAGAAAATGCGTGGCATTTACTCAATTTCTTTTTCACAAACCCGCAGTCCTCCTCTTCATTTGTAGTTAACACTGCTTGTCTCTTTAAGCTTTGCATATCATGCTGTTTCGTTTTTATGATTAGGTGGTAGATGCCTGAATTTTTCTGAACAGTTAATAGTGACTTGGTTTCGTGGAACAGTAGAATTATTGTACAAACACCATTTTGGATTTTTGCGATTGTAACAACACCTTAGAAGGCACGAATAAACAGCGAGAAAACCTTGCTGCATCATGCTACAAATAAACTGCTTGCTTCTGCCTGTCATATTTGTTTTATTAATGAGAAAAAAGGCATAATGATCACCTTATATTCTTAGAAAAATTAACAGCACAATTTTATAGACGGTTTAATGGCGACACACTGCACTAATCAATAGAAGCAAAAACATCCAAATTTTTATAGTGCAGTTATTTTAAAAACGTTGTGACACTAACGTCGTTAATAGCTATTTCGATAGCGCTAAACAGCTATCATGGTCACAGCAACAGCGGCTTTTGAAGCCGCCATTGCTCTGACGATGAAACACTAAAATTTAGGCGACAATAATGCCATCCGTTGACCAAAACACGACTCAAAGTCTAAATATTATAGGAAACGCATAATTGACGGTTAAATGGGGGAAAAGAAGGATGTGCTTTTAAATAGAGGGAAAAATTATATACCCGCGAAAATCGCGGGATAAGCAGTCAGAGAGTTAACGCCTCTAAGACTTTTAGTTTACCCCATGAACCCATTGGCAGATCCAGCGAGGGGCGGAGGGGGCAATCGCCAGACGTTCTTTCACGAACATACAAGCTTTTCGCCCTTTAAATTATGTTTTCAGTAAGGGTTACTTCAGCATAACGTAGTTTTTTATCGTTGAAGCGCCTTCAAACTTGGCTTCGAACGCGGATGACAGAAGAGAAACTTTTAATACACACCCACAGAAATATTCATATTGATGTAAATAAAGTGATTGACAAATTTTCAAAGAAACCAAGATGGCTTGATTTCGCACTTAACACTAAACTACACAATAATTTTCAACACCCACCTATAAATATAATATAAATTATTAAACTACTCTACACAACTTTTACTAAAATTAATTTTTTAAAAAAAGTTGCTTGTTATAAAAAAATTAAAACAATTACAATGTTTTTATAGTTTAAATTTAAACTTGTTCTATTAATTACATTGTAAATTATCGTTTTTGGTTATTGTATATGTCTCCTTTACTAGCTTATCCTTCTGTCATACTTGACTATAATATGCCTTAAACCATATAGTTTAATTAAAGAAAAGACCATCTTTAATTCATTGTCTTAAATTAAATATTTTGGTGAAGATAAAGGAAGGCTAGTAATATAACAACATTTACCTAAACTATTTAGTACTATAAGTCCTACTGTAGTACTATAAGTCCTACTGTAGTACTATAAGTCCTACTGTAGTACTACTAAGTCCAAAACTAAAAAATTTCCCGGTGAAGGCCCCTCCGTAACGGCATTCTGGATCCGCCCTAGCATGAATCCAATATCCATCTGAAAAAAAAACCCAAACCTTTCTATAATGCGACTTCTGGTGACTAATGATTGGGGTCAGATTAATTGGCTTATTGTAAAAAAACCCCTAATTATAAGAAAAAAGAGGGGACTATACGAACGTAATGTCACCATACACACTATAGGGAGATTTTGCAAATATTTCAAATGGGGGGTGGGGTCGGTAAGTCGTTTAATCAAAGTCAAAATTTTCTTACACTCGTTTTTCTTTGTTTTAGTACTGCTTTTCATGCTAATGTTGTTGTCTTTATTTAATTATTATCCAAGTACGGTCTGCAAAGATTATTCATTAAAGCGGGAAAAGTTATAATAATACATATTATTATAATGCGATAATTTTTGTTTCTGATGGAATTTTTCCTTACAAGCTGGGTATTCGATTATCCGAGACCCACTGAAGTACGGCCCACTGCATCCATATTATAATAACGGATATTACAGCTCACTTTTATAAAACTACTGACAATTGGCAAACCAACAATTATTTAATTAAAAGCTATTCAATTTATTAAAGGCCATTTCAAAGTTGGATTTTAATATACGTGATCATTAAATATGTTTTTTCAAAAACAACTACTTCAATAATTACGTATTATATAGCTTTGTAGACACTTTATTAACCATTCATAAGGAAGTGTTCAAGTATTACGTAAGCAATATTTTGGCCATTTCAACCCCCTCCCCCAGTAAGCAAAAATTAACATTGGCTAACATAGGAAAATAAGACCAACGGCAACCCCCCTCCCACCCCCTTAAATGCTTACGTAATACTTACCATCTCCCTAAGGCAAAGTGATATTTTTTGTAGAGTATCATTTATTTAAACCTCCACCAAAAGAAGTGTATATTTACGAAGAAGAAAGTAAAGAACTAAAAAAATGTTTCCCTTGAAGCTGCATGCAGACTTTAACGCATGTGGCATCTGCTTGTTTCAGTGTCAACTTTAAGATGTTGTTATCAAAGTTCTGTTCTATCTTACAGAGCAGTGGTTGGTTCTCAACCTTTCTACCCCTTCGAATCATTTTCCCCACTACATACATGCTTAGTCACGAAACCCCTTCACAAATAGAATTTAAAGAACATTATTCCTAAATGGCTATTATTTATTATTGCGTAGAAATAAATATAAAAATGAACAATAATAGATTGGTCAAAAAAGGCATTACTCTATTGTTGAAGAATATTGATTACGGTGAGCTAACTGTATCGAAGAGGCCATCTTGGGGGAAATTACAAAATTTTCAGATTTTCTTGAGATTTTCGGCGATATTTTACAAATTTCTTGCGGGTCCCAATGTTTCGCGGACTACACTTTGAGGAATCCTATTATAGATTTGTAGATACTACACATTTATTTGTGAAGGAGAAAACGCGTTCAATGCGAACAATATCCTAACCTCAAATGCATTACCGAAAATTCCTAAGTGTGGGTACAGAGCTACAATTCCATATATATATTTATACAAAAATTCATCATAATGGGGGGGGTATGACTCCCAACAACCCCTGCGTATCAGTGATAAAGTGAGATATGCTCAAATGTGTTTTATACCAATCCAATGTTTATGCGTTTGGTTATAAGATGACTGTCTGGCATATAACTCCTCTTTTTGGAGATTACCTTTCAGCAATTAGATTAGATTAGATTGTGCATGATTATAATGGAAAGGGTGGCCGCTGGAAAATAGCACTGTAATCCCAGACTGTACCTTTAAGCAATAAAGGGGCATTGGAAGTCTAGTGTCCAATAGGGACTGATGAAACGAGCAACCTCCGAAGGCGATGGGGACGAAACCGGTGGGGGTGGTGATAAAAATCGGGAAAGAACTTTCCTTTTGTCCGGGCTTTCTAAGCGCGGTCATGTTTGACAGGATAAAGCTATTGAAAACTTTGTCTCCAAATTTTCCGAAGCGCTGCTACTGTCCCGGCACAACCACCCACCCGCAGAGAACTTTAACCTTACCTTTCCACGCTTTTCTATTGATGCCGTTCAAGCCTCCAAGCATTTTACAGAAGCTTTTTATTGAGATTTTTCCTGTCTCTCTAAAAAAATAAAACTCTTCCTATTCTCGGCTGCTGCTTTTTTTTTAACCCAACGGGGCGGAAAGCGCGACGTCTGTTGATTTGTGAAGGAGGCTGGACAAGGGGAAGGAACGCCCGTCCCAAACGTTTGCAACGTGTTTTTGACTCTCCGAAGAGGGTGACCCCCCGGCCGGAACGTAATAGCTTCCCCATAGCGCACTCCAACAGGCTTCTAGATTCGGTTACATCAATTTGTCGAATTTTTTTAGGTCTCCCCCTATGCAATACGTCGCGGACTCCTGTCGGCGTACAGGACTTGGGCCTGCGGCACAAATGCCATTCTCAAATAACTTCGGTATTTCTACTTCTGAGGGTTAACATTGTGTCACTCTAAACCATGTAGAAAATGACTGATGAATTACAGTTTTCGTTTAGATGATTTTGATCAATTTTCTCCGGAGGTTATTCAAAACACATTGAATTGTCCCTGACCCTCAATACGACCCGGAGCGGGTATGGGGATATTCGTTCACGTAAAGTGTATTGCGTTGTTTTATTGACAGGAGGAGTTGCATTTATTTATTTACCAGTTCTTTGTATTTTACGCATTTTTCAGCTATGCAGAGGGTGACATGGTAACCTCCATTTTCTTGCATTTTTTATGCACACATAAAAAAAGTGTTTAAAAAAGAAAGAGATCGTATTATGCATAGCAAAAAGTTAAAGAAAACCATGCTTCATTCAAAATAAATATTTTTTAAAATAACATTTAAAAATTTTTTTTTTAAATCAAAAGAATTTTTAAGCCTTCCTATGCATATTTGTCTCAGAGTATATTCCACTAAATTTAAAGTAAGTAGTTTGGCCATTTTACTTTTAGATATTTTGCAACAGTCTATGTGATGAAAACATTGGAATCTTGTAGGATTTTTACTCGTCTTTAATATATTTTCAATACCTTTACTATGGGACATTGCTCATACGCATATGCACGAACACACTCATAAAACGAAACAAGAGCGGACAAAAGAAAGAAACTTATCAGCCAAACGCCGTTTGCAATAATTAATTGTTAGTATTGTAGATTTCCACAGTAAAAATGTTGCTTGTTCGGTTTGCGGACTTCCTTTGTTGCTGCCACTTGAAATACCAAGAAAAACAAATTTAAAAACATTATAATTAGTAATGTGTATACACAAAATAATACAGCGATTGACTGGGGCATAACACAACTAGTAAAATTTCGTCACTCATACAAATTATAAGAAAATTTTTCGTAACGTTTCGAAAACTACTGTTCCCTTTACTAAGCGAAGAATGGAACTGGAGCAAAAGAATTGTCTAGAATTATTATCAGATACCACGCAAGGACTGTGAGAGAGCATACACTGGACAGACGGGAAAAACTGTTTGTAAGCGAAAAAAGGAGAAGGAAGAATATGGCAGAATATACTTGGGAGAAAGGACATGCTTCTGATTGGAAGGCTGTAAAAGTTCTTTACAAAAATATTATTTCTCGCCTTTGTAGACTTTTTTTTTTTTTTGAGCATCGGGAGACTTTTTGATTACGAAATCGGCCCATTAACATCTCAAAACTTACGCCTGAAGCGTACAAGATTTATGCAAGAAGATGGGGTAAAATCAGATATGGGACTATTCTGCGGGAAAATCCCGAACTTGAGGTACAGATGTAGGATATTGTTACTTTGTCGGTAATTCCCTTGATAAAGGGAACAGCAGTTCTCGAAACGTTGTGGAATCTTTTCCTATACGTTAGACCAGCGGCGAAATTTTACTAGTTACGTACGTATACATCTATATGCATTTGATCATATAATAATTGCATGAACTTTGAATTTGTTAAATAGAAAATAAAGCTCGATTGCTTCTGAAATATGCCTATTTTTATTGGAATTACAGATGTGGAATTTAACGAGAAAAATAAATATATGCATTGAAAACAATAATAATAATAAAATAAATATGGAGTAATGCGTGCTTGGAATAACTAAGAGTAAGTGAGAGAGCGAGCGAGAGGAAATAAGAACTATTTGAATGAGAAGTAAGCAAGGGCTAAGGACTTTTTTTATAAATAGAAAAAAACAACAACCAGTAAATAGTAATAGTTGGACATATAACAAGAAAACTGACCAATGATGGATAACTGAAAATTGTAAAAGAAAAAAGAAATGGCCGGAAGAAATAAGAATCAGGTTTAATGGAATAATGGCACAAATTGTGTGGATGACAGGGAGGTTAGCATTTGAAAATATATTCATCTATCAGTGGATGAATAATAGTTAAATGCGATAATACTATATGTTTTCAGAGAGTGAGTGCAGGGCCGTTCTGAGGAGCAGACGGGTCGTAAACTGGGAAGTTGCCTCAAGTTAAAGGTTTAAAAAGGGCTCCAAGGCACATCGTAGAAGTGTTTCGTAGTTCTATATGGATGTTCGTTGGTAAAAAAAAAATATATACACATATATAAAATTAATAATTTAAAATATACCGAGTGTTAAATATTGATGTGCTTTTTATCGGGGGAGGGGTACATTTTTACCTCAGGTACAAAATTTATCGGTACAACCCTGGTGTGTGTGTGTGTGTGTGTGAGGGAGAGAGAAATGCAGTTCTTATTATTTTTGGGCAACTATTGCGTTCCTTCCCGACGAACGTTTCGTTGAAAATGAAATGAAATAAAAAAATAATAATAAAATCAATATAGAAAACCAGTTCCAATTCAAAGAGTTTTTTTCAAAGTAATACATTCAACTCTTTTCCCTTCGTCTATTTCGATAAAAGTAACTGCAACTCTGGCTTGCCTCCACCTATTGTGACCGCCAGGTGTCGCTGACGTTCGAATAAGGAGTTCGAACGAAACCACAAAGGCGACTCAAAAGAGAAGGAAAGGAAATGAGAAATTTAAAGAATAAAAGAAAATAAAAAAGAAGGAACTCCGAATTGAATTGAACAGTATACAGTTTGACAACGAGTGGTAAAGGAGCGGGCGAAAAATGAAAAAGTGTCAGAAGCGAAGAAACGAATCTGGCATCTTTCGGTTCCGATTTTGGAACTGTCGCCTGCCAAAAAAGTTGGAGGAGGACATCAGTCAACCTATTTCTAGGAGCGCCGAATTTTAGCAATTTTTCCCTACGCAACAAAGGGTTTCAACATATGACAAGCTGCGTTTGAAGGAAATCGGTAGGGAGAAAAAATTGTAAAGTGAATGAATAATCTGGTTAAAATAATTATTTACAAAATATCAGCGGATAACAATGATTAGATAACAAATTCTTAGCGGAGAACTACTTATGAACTTCTTCTTTACCTGCAATGTAATTTGACTTTGAGAATCAAATCGCTGACGAAGAAACAGATTTAATTTAAAAAGAAAAAGAGTAAAAAGTTTTTTTCAAACACCGTAGTCAATTTTCAGTGCTATGAAACTTCTCGGCTTTTATTGGATTCAGTAACTATAAAAACAGATGGAAATTTTTGCATTTAAAATATAAAATAACCATGAATTGGATAATCAAAAGTATGTGCACTAAAATTCTGAATTACACATTTTACTGAATTATATTATTACTTTTAAAATCGCTAAAGTTAGTTTCAAACTTGCTGTAAATACGTAATTTTAAAATGTTAGATGGTAAGAGCAAATAGGAAGAAAGTGTCTTTTATCTAATGTGCTAGATATTTGGAGTTTTGAAAATATCAGTTTTAAAGAATAGTAATAACGACACGTTTTTGACATATCTCATATTTTCTTCTCAAACATAGTTTTTCAATTTTATGTCGATAAATACAATTTTTTAAACTTTAAAATGTTTTTAAAAAACAGGTTTCAGTTAACTATAAAATCAAAATCACTTTGTATGAGCCTAGTTTATTTAATTATATAAAAAAAAATCGAGTTATTCCATTTCTTTATGCCAAGTGTGATAATGTGCGGAATTATGATCCTAAAGAAGTATGGGTAATCCCCTTTGACAGAAAAAAGCTGCAATGAACTTTATTACTCACTAATATGGAGCCATCTTATATATATTGTAATTGTATATGGAAAGATATTGGTGCGTTTAATAAAAATGAGTTAAAAAATGAACAGAAAAAGGTAGGAAATTAATCAGTAAAGGTAACAGAATTAACTGGAAAAATATTTAAAAAAAATATAACATCTTGACAATAGAACAACTTCATGAATATATTGTTTTAAATAAAATGTTTGAAAGGATAAAGCAAAATAAATATACGTGGTTAATAAAAATTAAATTGAATGAGGGAGACAGGGTCATTTGTCATAAATATAATGAATTGATTTTATCCAAAATAAGAACAGAAATGGGACGAAGCAACATCAATTTCAAAGGTCCAAATCGTTGGAATAAATTGCCCTTAAAGAAATTGAATAGTATCAATAAATTTAAAACCAATCTAAGAAAATACTTAAACTCACGACGGAAAGCGGGAGATCGAAAATGATGGGATAAAAAGAAATGTAATTGAATGTGTTAGATTAAGCTGGTGGATTTACTATTTCTAGTTTATGATTTTTAATATTTAATAATTGCATATGGTTAATTGATATGTTCAGTTATGATTTGCTATCGTCAGGTCCCAGGGGTTTTCATATCCTAGTTGATATCTTCCTGGGACATTTCCATATATGGTTCTGTATGTATAATTCATGATTCTGTCATGTTAATATTCTTTCAAATTTTAACTGTACATAGGAGCAATAAATAAACTGATTGATTGATTGATTGATAAATATGGCAGGATGATGCCAAGTTGCTTGGAAACGTGATAAAGTGTGGAAGGTGTTTATTTATTATTAAGCGGTTTTGCTTTTTGCAGTAATTTGAGATGGAAAAATTTATCTCTCTAATCAATTTCCTAAATTACGTTAACACGAATTTGATTCGCTAATTCTGTCAAGGCATATTAATCATTTCGGTACATCACTCATTCCTTGTCACCAACCATAATCGCTTTATAATGTCAATGTGGGTAAATCCATGTAGCGGGGCCGACTCCGCAGGAGTCATGGGAGAGAAAACGGGGATAACTGAGGCTGAAGAAACGAGCAAAGTAAGTGGCATCAAGTGGAAATGATAGGAGAGGTCCGAGCTTGAATTGTGGTTGAGGAGAATGGAGAAGTGGGGGGGGAGTTTTGATGGGATTTCGAGAAGAGAGTAATATGGCGCGTGTTACCCCGAAACGAAATCTGATGACATTTATTATCCCCGATATTTGTGACAAGGTGTGCGTGAGCAATTCATTCATTCATTCATTCATTTAGTTGTGTTAGTAATGTTGGATATTAAGGCCTCGGTGAAAAGAATTGTTTAATTAGTATAACTACCATTAAAAATATCTGATAATCCGAATAGAATTTCTGCTATCTTTCTTCTATATATATATTTCGCTTTTTCTTTAACTGTGCAAATATGCGTTTATTTTTTACATTATTATTCGATTTCTGGAACATGGGAAGAGGTAATCTTACTATAGATAGCTTAAGTTGGAAAAAGGAGCGTTTATTGCTTTCTATGACGTTATTTTCAGGCATGGTATTATTCGTAAGTTTAAGGCAGAGGCCCCGAGAGCCAACGCAGGCACCAAGCTCACTTCGATCGGCCGCCACGACCCCTTCCCTGGCCCGGGTTCTAAGACTTCATCCGGGCTCCCTGGACGTAGCCTCTACTGCCCCCCTCTCGTCGGCCCTGGTTAAAGAAAGTAAAATGTGGATAATTTGAAGAATTTTAAGCGATTTTACTTTAAAAACACAGTGTTACATTAATGTTCATTATTATCTATTATGTGTGGAAATTCATGAGATAAGGATTTTGTCATTACATTAATAAATTTATAGATATACGTTATATTATTAAACACTCATTTAGAATTGATGGCAGATTAAGCATTTACCAGACCCTTTTAAAAAGGAATATCTGTATATAATTATCATGCCTTCCCATGGAAGGATTGTAATAACAAAAATGATAGTTTATGGTTTGAAAAAAAATTTTTTTTTATTAGTACAAACAAAATGTACGTATTTATGTTTCGTTAAACCAACAAGGGTTTATTTTCATTTGAACGCATATTCAAGATTAAAAAAAGGCATTCATATCTTTGAACTTGAGAAACCACAAAACAAAAGTTCAATTTAAGACTTTTTAAGCGAACAAAGTTTCCGAGGTTTAGTTAATATATTAAAATTTCTGATTGACTTTTCTTGATTTTGTCAACATTAATGTGAAGTACTAAAAATTATTGGGAGAGGCCCAAGTAAATATTATGAACCTTTATGAATCACAATATATGTAAAATTGCAATTTATTTTAAATTATTGGGAGGGGGGGGGGGGCTCGAGCTTGTATGGGTCCCACATAAATCTACGCTTATATTTATCAGTAAATTAATATAATAGAATGAGTAAAATGTTATCTTAGAAATCGAAAAACATGGGACGTTTTTCCACAAAAAACAACGCTTCGATTTATATTTTCAAGGGTAATTTAAAATACGCGAAAATCTTCTTATAAGAGCTATAGATATGGCAAACAACATTTTTATTTTTTAAAAATTACTTTATTTATCGAACTGTTAAACATGAATGTTAAAATATATATTTTTAATTCAGTAGAAATTGCGTTATAAAGTGATTTTAAAGTGGGAGGAGATGGTTGCAAAATTTTCCTTTAAAAGGTAAACAGGTTGGAAGAGATTTCAGTTTTAAAGGCAGGCAGATCCTCTTTCAAAAAAATACCCGTTACGAAATACCAAGTCCTCTGCTATGAATAAATTTATTCGCTATTAATAGTATGTTGCAATCACAGCAAGGAATTCACGGAGTCGTATTAAAAAATTAACAACAAAAAGAGTTTAAAAAAGAAGATTTTAAGCCTTTTAAAATAATCATAATATATCTATGCCGCAAATGCTTCTAACAATGAAAAGAAAATTTCCTTTAACTCTAAAAAGGTGGTAAAAAATTTAACCTTATTCATTCGACACACCCTGGAGATCTAACTGAATCAAATTCATAATTTTATTTCACCTGTGTTACTTTTTCAGCTTAACAGAGAACCTTATATACTTTGTATTACCGTTTTCTCAAATGAGACCCAATTATCGTATTAACATTAATTTTAATATATTCTAATCGTCGGCTCACGGAAATGCTGTTTAAATCAGTTAAAGAACTATTTAACGTTTTTATATTCCAAATATTTAAGAAAATAACAAACTTCGACAGAATTGTAAAACCATTTTGGAAGAGAATCCCGTAACAAGCTTCGGCTTTACATTCTCTTCCAATTCTAACCCAAATCTCAAACATGAAGTCCAAAAGATTTCTTCTATGTTTTTTCTCAAAGCGCTGATGGTATGTACCTCACGAAAATGTATACAAAATTGGGTTAAATAAACATTATTATTTTTATTAAAATAATTTTAGTGGTTAACAGAGAGTTATTATTGTTTACTTTTTAAAATAAAATAAGCTAGTTTTCATCAATCTCGTTTACTGCCAAAATCGAATGAATAAATTAAATAGCAAAGACTATAAATGAATAAGAAACGTGTAATTTTTAAAACTGCTTTATATTAAGAATAAATATGTTCTAGAAAAATATTTTAGGCTCTACACTTTTTCATCATCTAATAAATGGAAATTAAGAGAATGATTACACGCACATACGATGCGGGAAAAAAGAGAGATAGAGAAAAAGAGAGAGAGAGAGAGAGAAACATTTTATCTTTTATAAGATTTTCTTAAGCATCTGGTATTTCAACGCCTGGAATATAATTTAAACCAGCGAATATATTATTTCCCCAGTTTGCAATGTAATTATTTTGTTTTATTCAAAGAAAAATTAAAATTTTGAGAATTGTTACAGATAATTTTTTTTTATCGTGGTGGTAAGATTTCCTCTTTTTATATAAAAACCATGTTCAGACCCTCACAAAAATTAATAAGAAAAAAATGTCAATATACATGTATTTGAGTCATCTTTATATTTCTTTATGGCTTTGAATATATTCGAATCAAGACTTCGCTGTTCAGAAATTTCAATACATTGTTTTAAATCTTTCCAATCAGTAAATCTTTGCTTTAAAAGTTTGTAGCTGCAGTTGAAATGACAGATGAGAGAAAGAGCGAGAGAGAGAAGGACGTACAATTAAAATATATTGCTTTAACACTACTTGTACGCGCGGCTGAAGAATGATATTATTCATCCCCTTCAAAAATCTCTGCTTGGACCTTTGATTGGAATTAACATTGCGGAGCTTGTTCCTTGTATACTACTTGTTCTTCCCGGACGAACACGTGAGGAGGAGCGCCGGCTGAAGGTTGCCAAGAGCGGCAACCCGGCAACTCTTCACTCGGGTGTATCCGGCAAGGGGGAGTCCCGCTTTTCACACACTAACACCTCCGCATAATAGGCAACCTGCTACTGACAGTTTCGATTGCGGTCGGCCCATACCAGTGCGCCCATCTTGCGCTGACAGCCCCCATTGAGAGGGGTCTCGATTGGAAATTACATTAGCCCACTTGTGGCAAACACAAGCACGAACCCGGAATTTAGATGAACGGTCCTGTTAGTGTTAACACCAGGGAGAACTTCCTATCACCTCACGCCGAATGTTTTCCCGGGATTTAGTCTTTTTTCCCCCCCAACGCGTCGATGCCTTTTTTCCTCTTTTATTTTGCATTTGGTCGCAAATAGAAACACCCTTATTTCTGACGTTGTCAGTAAGATGGTTTTCGATATGAATTACGAGGTCAAATTTGTCACACTAGCAATGTTGTTTTAGGATTATCACTGATGCACTGGACTATTATTATTATTATTAATTGTATTTACAATTTATATACGGTGATGTAAACGATGTATTTGTAGGACATATGGTTTCTAACAAAACATTTAGATTTTTTCAATTAACCATTTGTGTTACATTTAAATAAAACTTGATTTCTTATCCGGAATTATATAAAATTGAAGTTGTGGGCTCCCACAATAGAAACACCATGTTCACTTCGCAGGCTTTCTTAACTGTTGCCACTTAGAAACGCAAGAAAACAAACTTTAAAAAAAAAATTCTTCACTGTTATTGAATATTAGAACGTTGAAAATGTATTCAATAACATTGAAGACTTTTTGTTTGCAGTTTTGTCATTGGTGTGGTGAATAAAGAATAACATTCGAATTTAAGCGGAATAGAAAATGACGGGCTTACCCGTCAAAACTTGAATGAATACTAATAAACAAAAGAGAAAAAGCGTCCTCTGGCATTTCGTGCCTTTCGGGTTACCATGATAACCAAAATTAAAAAGTAAAGAATTAATCACAACTAACATTTCTTCATGTAGCTATTATTGATTCCACCAGAATATAGTGGCAACAAACATTTTTCATTGGTTTTAACACAAATGACACAATAATCGTAGTTAATTAACAAATTAAAATTTAATTAAAACCGGTGATAGCTATTTCGATAACGACAGTTATCTTCTTCGGACCGACACAAAATAGTAGTATACTACACGTACGAAAAACATTCGCGGTTGCCATCCCGCCCCGTTGAAAATTGAATATGAAAATAGGCTGTGGGTGCACAGCCGCGTCTCCGGCTATGGGACGAGAAATTAAATGCTACGGGTTACCGACCGCGTCTCGAGCTATTGGACGGAGGAATGCTCTCCAGCTGGTCATTAAAGGTGATAGCAGAGTTAGATAGGATGTGGAAAGCTTCACAGAAATCGCGGTCCAACGGAAAACGGACTTTTTCAATTAGTTGGGCCTTATCGAAGGAAAAACAGCGACCAACTTTCCAGGCGTGCTTAGCTAGATCTGATTTATGTAGTTCTTGTTTTCGAATGTAGGCTTCATGTTCTTCCAAACGGAAGCGAAGAGCCCGCCATGTCTGGTTAATGTATAGTAAGTTACATTAATGACATGGGATGCAGTAAATTCCCCAAAAATTGGTGTCAGAAATCACGTCCTTGAGCTTAGAACAGCCTAATTTGTTAGATGGAGAAAAGACTGTCCTAACTTTAAATTTTCGAAGTATGGAGGCAATCTTTGAAGAAATGAGTGGCAAAAAGGGGATGCAGATAGTATTTTCGAAAGGAGTTGAGTCAATAGAAAGAGTGCTGTTCAGCTTGGGTCGTGAAAGGCGCATCAAGGCTTGGTCGATGATGACAGGATTGTAGCCCCTATCCAAGACGATAGCCCGAATGTGGTTGAGTTCACTATTGAGGAATTCACAACGAAGTGTGCATACTGTCTGTTTGTGCAGGTTTCGTTGTGGTAAGAGGGTAGAGCGTCTCCCAGAACTTGTTTTTCCCGCGCGAAAAACGAGTTCTGGAAGACGCTCTACCCTCTACCGTAATGAAACAACCCGTCTGCTAACGGGATCGGACGCCAAGTCTACGCGAACGGAGAGTACCTCTAATCGAAGGCTCCGCCAAAACAAAAAAAAGGCGTACTGATTTTCTTTAACGTTGTATTTAATAATTTATTTATTGGCGTGTAATATTGTATTAAGCTAAACATGTAAAGCTCTAATAAATATCACTACAACTGGATAGAATTACTGCATTTCTTCAATATATATTTCTTCAAAGGAAACAATAAAAATAATTATCAAAAAAAGATATCAGTATGCACTGACCATAATAGAGATATTATATTTTTGATATTTCAGTTTCATTAAGGTAAATGTAACCACTGTCAAGGGAACTTTAAAAATGAAAATGATAATAAACTTGATAATTGAATTTCTTAGAAACGTTGTTTTTTGTGATCATGGCGTGTAAATTTTTGCTTGTAGTTCATTAATAAATTGATGAAAATGGCTATTTGCAAAGATTAGGGTAGGAAATAAAAAGAATAATAAAACATAATTGTATAAAAATATTTTTTTCCTTCTCTTAACCGAATCTTTAGAAACATTTTTTCCAGCAATTAATTATTAAATAAGCAAATTAAAAGTAAAAAATGTGACACAACAAAAAACGTTTCTAAGACATTAAATTACCAAGTTTATGATCATTTCTTATACTCCTAAAGTTCCCTTGATAACGATCATCTGCCTCAAGGAAATGGAAATATCAAAAATAAAGGATCATTGTCAATATACTGATTCCTTACTTTGATAATTTCCATTGTTTTCGTCATCATTTAATATTTATGAATATTTATTTTTATTTTCATTATATTATGTGTATTTATGTTCAAAGAGAGAATCTTCACTTATTATGCTAATAACAATATTTTATCTAATTATTTCCTGTCAATTGGAACATGTGTAAAATTAGCTATTTAAAGAATGGACGAAAACTCACCTAGGATCTGTAATATTATTTGGTAATATAAATTTGATAATGTAAAAATTATATTAATCATCATCAGCAGCAGCAGCAGTAGCAACAGGGTCAACCGAATGACAGTCTTTCCGACTTTTTTTCTATATGTCTTGGTTCTGGGAAATTCGTTTCTATTTTACTCCAACCTGTTTTCTGTTTTTACTTATTCTGATATTATCTATATTGTCAGAAGGCGTATTCTCGGTATTTGATAGCCTTTTGGGATCCAGTATGCAATTTCGGTTTGCCTGTCTTTAATTAGTCTTAGCAATATATCCAGCTTATTGGTATTTGAGTTTTTGCTTTAATAATAAAGTTCCCAGCCGTTATTTGTTTTCTCGTTCAAGTAATTCTTTTTAGTAAGTATAATTCTACGCCCACTTTTTTCTATACTTATCAGGTTTGTTTGAAATTTCTTGTATCGTTTTTCGTCAGACTTTAATATTTGAATTCCCAAGAGAGAGAGAGAGAGAGAGAGAGAGATGGAGAGAACTACTTGGTAATACACACTGATTGATAGTGGCGTATGAAGGGGGTGGGCTCAAGGGCTCAATTCCTTCCCATTGGATATTAAAGCCAGTGTTTCTTTCAACACCGAGTCACATGAGCGTTTTCAAAGCTGATTGAGTAGAGTTGCCTAGACGTAGAGTTATATAGGCTCATAGCGGTGCCAGATTAAAGTTTTTGTGGGACCTAGTTTTATGTTTTTTTCGTAACCGCCAGTAAGAGTTCAAACATTTGTATTCTCATGAAAATGAATTGGTGTGTTGTAACAGCATTAGTTCTGTGATGGAGGCTCTTGGTCGTGAACGTAAAACAACAGAGTAGCCACTCTTACAAAACTAGTTTGAAAGGTGTCATTGTGCACAATGAAAGGGAATTATTTATTTTCGTGCTTTGTGCTTAGTATACTAATATGAAAGAATTATATGAAAATATGAAACTCCTCTTGGAAAAAATTCAGTATAATAGCTACAATTGGAAAATCCGTACTGACTTAAATGCCATTATTACAGTGCACTGTTCCTTGGTTTGCAACTCGGTTTTACTAAGTTCTGTTGTTTCTTATGCGAGTGGGATAGTCGATATAGAGAAAGTTATTACATCGAAAAGCATTTACTAAACCTTAAATCACTTACTCCTGGACACAAAAATGTAGAACATATCTCATTGGTTAATTTCGAAAATGTTTTATTACTGCCACTTCATGTATGATATTATGTCTTTTAAAAGTTTTGTAAAAGCTTTTGGAAAAAATAGCGATGAGTTTACATATTTGAATGTGAAGTGTAAATAAGGCATTGATAAAATTAAAGCTGGCATTTTTATTTGCCTTCAAATAAGAGACTCGATTCAAGCTAAAAAAAAATTCGAAGTTCTATTAATCCAAGTTGAAAGAATAACATGGGGATCATTCAAAAGTGTTGCAGCAAAAACTTTTTGAAATATTAAAGCGGACAACTATCGTAGTATTGTAGGTGTATTATTTTCATAACCATATTAGTTTTATTTTATTTTTCATATCATATTTTATTTTTATTTACATTCATTGTTTATGAATATTCTATAACTATATTCATTGAAAAATATAGGGTGCAATATGTCCTTTAAAATTCACTTCTTGCAGTTCCACGTGCATTTTTTCCCTGAGAAATTCAGAGGCGTCAGTGACGAATATAATGAGCAATTTCACCAAGACATTGTGATTATGGAAAAGAGGAATAAGGGAAAGTACAGCCACTGGCGTACGCAGGGTGTGTTGATGGGGGTTGTAACCCCCCATTGCAATGAAATTTTGTATATTTAACATAGGAATGTGCGAGTTGTAGCTCTGTAACACCCCATCCCATTGAGCCCATAACCCCCTTATGAACTTTATGCGTACGCCTATGAGTACAGCCCTGGTATTCTCGCTAATAATGTTAAAAACGCATGTAAATATATAACCTTTTGGAGCTTAATTTGTGTGTCACAATGCTTAATTTGTGTGTAATCCCTGAGTGATACAGAAACACTAATAACATATTTGAATGCAGAATGAAAGTGCTATTAGGATAAAATTGTTTTTCTTGTGATGGAAAATTTTTTTTGTTGAACGATGTTATTATCATCCTATCATTTGCGATTAAAAATATTTAATATGGGGATGAAAATTGAATGCACAGTTCCATATTTTATTTCGTCCTTTTAAGCATTTATCATTTTTGGTATAGCATCTGGTATACGTAAGAAGGAAAAAAAAAAGAAAGAAAAAATAGGAAAGACGATTGAAAACCTTTATTTAGAACCCCGCTGGAGGATGAGGGGATGAGATAATGGGTCACCGCCAATTGCAGAAATTCGAAACATTTCCACAAGAGCAACCATGCTTGCCTGAGTAGGATTCATGTGCCTGAATGGGTAAAACTGAAATGGGAAATGGGATTGTGCTCCTTATGTACCTTTAATTCGAATATAGCTGATCTTTGACGTTGTGAGAAAAACGGAATAGGAGCCAAAGCGAATTTTAAATGGCGTGTATTTTCTGAAAAGTTTCCGGAAAGTTATATTTGGGAATTAGTTCCAAGCTGAGAATCTGTAGTTTTCTTCAAAACCAGTAGAAGTTTTCACAATGATGTAAAAAAGTTGTTTTTATTTTGATTTGCAGTAAATTGCCATTCATTTCTTACAGAGCTTTAGTTATGCCGTCGTCTGGGAAGATAATAGCAAATGGATGTATAAATTAGTTATGCGTTGGGCTCATTGTTGCTATTGATGATTTCAGTGCGAATTAGTCCTGTAGTAATTATTTCCGTTTATGAATAATAAGCACTTCAAAATTTCTATCTGAGAGCCAATAGTGCTTCAAGAGAGCGTGCTTCTACGTCGTTTCAGCCAATGACGAAAGCTGCACCCCTTGGTTTCCCCGCTTCCAGAATAAAAAGGATTTAACTCGCTATTGTAAAGAATTTCTTGGTCACGTGCTATTTAAATTTAGGGCCCAAATTTTAGTCGGCCCCGCCTTAGAATGAACAGCCTTTTTTATTGGAAGAGTTCAGCTTGAAAGAAAAGTAACGCGTGTGCAAAATGCAGTGATGTAACAGAAAGCGTCGTCAGACGTTTTTAAATATTGCAACCCAATGTAAGATAAATGTAAGATAAACCGTCGCCAAGTATAGGAGGAGATGGCGAAAGAATTGTCAATATAATTAACTTTGTACAAATATAGCATTTGAAGTCTCATCTTTGATTTAAAGCGACAGACAGGGTCCTGAGCATTTAATCGGTGTTATAAGAAAAGCATCTTAACATACAGCGGCTCCCAAAATTGAGTATACACCAAACAGATTTTTTTTGGCATCCTAAAAACCTTTATGAAATTATAATCAGAATTTAATTTTGATAGAAATTGTAAATTACACATTAAAATATATATTAAGCCAATATATAATTCAGAATTAACAGTAGTATTTTAGAAATATATATTGTAATGCTAAACGTATAGTATTAGAAATTTCAAAATTAAGTAACGTATACACCAATAGAAAACCTCTTCACGCCACTATTACTATACGAGGTGGTGGATGCTTATTATTAATTTTACTAACATTTAGTTACGTTATCACAATGTAAGTTTTTTCTCTCCTAGCATGTAATTAAATTACGAAATGAGTTCACGTCGTGAAACAAGTACTGAAATTCGACGAAATGTTCTTCGAAAATCACAACAAGGAAAATCTTTGCTGGAATTGGGGGCGCATGCTTAGGTTACGTCTGAAGTGTACGCGTCATAAACCTTTCTGATAAGTGCATGATTTATTTTTGGCAAAAAGAGTGAAATTGAGTAGTTTTGGCATTTCAGATTTTCCTTAGATTTTTATTTGAAATTACAATTCTATCGTATTTTTTTTTAAATGCCTAATGCATTTTTGTAATACGTAAGGTGAATTTTGATTAAAGTTAGTGGCGTTTCAAGGATTTGTGGAAGGCTATACTTTACTACTTCAGATCTTATGTTCGATTTAGTTCCCAAGAGCTGTCAGTACTATACTACCAAGGGAAGTTTTTTTGGTGTCAATCGCATCTACACTTGAGACTTAGTGCACTTTTTAGTACCTAATGTGGTTATTAAGATTCAGTAATTAAAGCGCCGGAGCCTTAATTTGCCGTGGGTGACAACAATCTTAGCTGCACCATATTTGAGCTACCATATTCACTGTAAACGTGGGATTTAAAAGTATAAGCGTCAATAAGTGCGCCGTCGCCAAATTCGGTAGCATAGGTTAACCTTTAAGTGGAATGATTCAATTCTAAAGCAGGGCCGACTGAAATTTGACACTAGATTTAAATAGAATGTAACTAAGGAATTCTTTCTCATAGCGAGTTAAATCCTTTTTTTTTTTTATGGAGGCGGGGAAACCAAGGGCTTTTGGCTTCGTTATTGGCTGAAACGACGTAGAAACACATTCACTTGAAGTACTATTGGCTCTCAAATAGAAATTTTGAAGTGCTTATTATTCATAAACGAAGCCGTCAATCAAAAATTGTCCCTCTTGACTTTCGTCATAGAATTGACCATAGAATGTCTGCCAAGGAGTTTATGTGGTAGTTACCGAACACTCTTTATATATAATTCGTTGTAAAATAAAACATTCAACATCCTTGCAAAATTTGATCATCTCTTAACTTCGGAAGTTTTTTTTAACACGACTGTCAAAAAGATAATTATGATAACATCCATTCTAAATCACCTTGTATAACACTGTATCATAGTACATATCTTTGTTATTTGGAGTTAAGCAAATCCTCTTAAAATATATCTGCATGAATGCTACAAATAAATTATTTTAAGATCATGAATTATCTCTAAACTCTATAGCACCGTTGGTATTTGATAGATTAAAACAACTGAATCACACACACCGTTCTGTTAGAAGAATAGTAATATAAATGATTTTTTTATTTTTTCCAAGTAGCACTGGAATTTTAAATGATGAGTGTTGACAGAGTCACTGAATGACTTTTCAAAGAATATTGTGAACTACTTTTATTTAAACATAACAATTTTAATTGCATCAGTTACTGCATAATTTAATAAAATATAATTAGAATTTATTTTTTCTTCTCTCTTAAATTTATTTAGTTGTGATAGGGTGTTTCCAAGGGTGCGAGGTGTATCTTTCTTACTCTGATAATGAATCTTCAAATTAAATATAAAGTTCACAAGAAAGACAAAGTTTCATATTTTCTGCCTCCTTCATTAATTCATTAATTTAAATTCTTTAAGTTGACATTTATATATTTTTGACTAACCTTTTTTATTAACAAATGGACATTGGTATTCTCAAATGGCATTTAAACAAACTAAAAATTAGAATCGGAAGTGAGAGAAAAATCATATTACTATATTGATATTTAACAGTTGTTTCATTATTCATTTATTTAATTCAAATCGTTTCTCCTCAAGATACTATATTACAGGTAAGCTTTTGTGCTTTGTGGTAAATGGAACGACTTATTTAGCAAAATTTCGTCGAAAATGAAAGGAAATATTATTATTTTATGTGTTTTCTGGCTAAGATTAAACGCAGATGTAGAAGTTCACATAAAAATAGATGCTCTATTGACAATTGATGTCGCGAACACTCGAAATATTTTTATTACTATGTTTTCGTCGGAAGAGAGAGAGAGGGAGAGGGAGAGGGAGAGGGTAGAACTTTGACAGAGAAACCGTATCGGTCTCTTCAAAGGGGAGACTGTTATAGCTAATGTGAATAGGATCTGTTTCTATTGCTTCGATTGATTATCTGTAATCCTCCCAAATGCGATTTGAGCGGTTTGCTGATCCTCCTTAGGGTCTTTCCTCACCGACAATTGATTCATTGGGCGAACACGACTCGTCCCTATCCCGCTCCTTTTTCATTGAACTAATCTGTTCGGTTACGAATGGGGGGTTTCAAACCAATTGTTGCTATCTACGATGCTTTCCATTTCCGCTTCCGAGACAGGGCATGCGCCTGAACTCCTGATGAGAACAGAGGACAGCTAGATCATGCTGATCATGGCTAGATCATCCCCTACCCTTAATTTAATGGAGCACCTCCAGCACCTACAAACTAATTCAGTGGAAACGAGTGAACGAATCACCTATCGAAAAAACCCAGCTGAGTTCCTGTACGCACTTTATAAATATCGATTTTCGAATCTAAATTTACTTTTTTTTTTTCAATCTCTTCAATGGCTCAAAAATTTTAGAACAAACTACGTATATTTAACTGGTTTTAAAATGTTAAGGGATAATTTATTCCAACTAGGTTGAAGAAACGTAGAAATATATGAAAGGATTTTCCAATTTTAACCCTATGACTGATTATTATTATTATTTTTTTTATTTATCAAAGTCGCTTCAAAAACTGCATATTTCTTTTTATTCAATATTTCAAATCTACATGTAATTGAGAGTTAAAATATGTAGCACATTTTTGTAACCAAAGATGATGAGAGATGAAAGATGGAAAAATTTCATACCCGCGAAAATCGCGGGATAAGAAAATCTTGTTACTTTCATGTTGCCCGTGGAAATCACGGGATAAGCAATCAGACGATTGATTAACAGTATATAAGAAAGTCAACTTTACCATTTAGGTGTTGAGCAGTGGTTCCTTTATCACTAGATCTATCTGTAGTGCTTTATGTTTTAAATAGGGTGCCTTACGTTTCAATTTAATGGTTTATGTATTTATTGCTTAACATGGGGGGTAAGTGAAGGAATATTATTATTTTCAAACGATGAAATCAATAAAGAAATTCCAAAATTTAATAACAAACGATACAACAATTTTATTTATTACATACGGAAGAATTTCTACTACCTGAAATGAAATATACTAATATTATATACAGTAAGAAACTTTAGAAATAATGACATCCATCTTGGAAATATTTATTGTAGATAATTTATACAATAGGACATAAAGTTTTATTATAATATTTCATGAAAATAGTCACTATTATTATAACACGGCGGGGGTGAAGTCACTATTAATGAAATAGTTTGAGATCCGCTATTTTCGTAATCGGTAGAAGTGTAGGAAAAGGAAAATATTAAAGCTTTTTTTTTCTTAAAAGAAAATATTAGGTATTAAAAAGTGAATAACGTAAACATTTTTTTAAATTTCAATATCAATTAACAAATATACAATTCACGTAACTTATTAGTCAACTGAGAATCAGAGAGTGATTAGGACAATTTCCAACAGAAACATTGAACAAATGTTATTAACAGTCGTACACAAAACTGGCCTGGAATATAATGTGCCAGATTTTTCTATGGAGCAAGATTATAGATAATTTGGTTGCGCGATTTGTTAATTTATTTTATAATCTATGTGTGCGTGGTTTTCATACAAAGAAAAATTAAAATAACAGCCTGTTATGTATGTCTTTGTGGTTTTTGTGAAAATGTATTTTTCATAATGACGTTCACATCTCTTGAATACTTTCATTTGCATTTAATTTAATCCGTTTCTTTTTTTTTCTGAAATCATCATGTGTCTATTTTTATATTGCAAAATTGATTTTCCCGTTCGTAAGGTATTTGCCAAATCACAATGTCTGTTAATCAGAAAAGGTAAAATCTCAGAACGGTTATTCGACCTTCACTTGACAAAGGGAGCAGTTGGCTCCCGAAACGTCGTGTTTTAAACCTTACGCCAGTGTTGAAATAACTGTTTGTTATGGAATCTCCTGGTGAAACTCTGTATTGTTTCGTAAAATCTCAAGCTAAACAGGTTCTTTCAGGTTGTATAGAGAAAATAATATAAGATATAATGAGTTCATAATGTCACCATGTCTAGCTTTTATCGACTACGTAAAAGAGCTTCGATACCCAAACCATAATTAATGCACTACAAAGTGGATTTGTAAAACAGTGCATATAAATTTATGTATAAAGAAGCAAAGGAGATTTTAATTTTTGATGAGCCGTTGAAATTAATCTACAGAACAGCATAAGATAAGGCGGTACCACTAGCTTACGCAGGGGGGGGTTGATGGGGATCATAATCCCCAATGCGTGTAATTTTTGTGGATACATTTGAATATATGGAGGTGTTGTAGCTTTACAATCCCCTATTATAAGCCTGTAACCACCCTTATAAACTTTCGGCGTATGGGTTGTATAATACAACTCATGCTCTTCCCAATCCCTCAAAGAAGTTGTTTGGAAGTTCGATTGGGAGCAAGAAGTTTTAAAAATTAATAAAACTTACTTAAACCATCGAAGATTTACTGATATTTTCCTTTCGTGAAATTTCACAGAAAAGTTATAAAAGCATATTGAAGAATTGCGAAAAGAGAATAAAGCATTTGGCTTAAAAATTAACCCAAAAGCGAGCCAAGTTACGCTTAAAAAAGTGTGTCGTGTGCAGGCCAGAGAAATGTCCAGGTTCTGGGAGTAAACTAGAGAAAGTTGGATACTATTTACATATCTTAGTTAAAATATTTCAACGAATTAATATAATTAAAAGATTTCAATTACCTATAAATCTTTGTTGGAAGAACTTCAGTCAATTAAGTAGTAAAACGTAATTTTCCAATCAGTAAAGCCTGATTTGCCGATTAAGTAATTAAAGCCTAATCTGCCAATTAAGTAAGTAAACCCTAATTTAATAATTAAGTAATTAAAACCAAATTTGACAATTAAGTAATTAAAACTTTTTTAAAAATTGAAAATGTTTTAAAAATGCAATCGTCCTGCTCTAATTTATGGTAGTGAAATATTGATATTGACTGTAAAATTCAAATGAAGCTTCAACTATTGCAAATGGGATAAGAAGCGATAGATGCTTTGTTTTGTTTGATAATATCAAAATACTTGTAACTCAATCAAAGAGCAACCAAAAATTTAAGACACCTTTAAGAACACTTAGAACCTAAAAGATAAAGGGGCATATAGCGTACTAGAGCTGACAGCTTCTAGACCAAAACAGTCCTGTAATGTAATCTCTATCTAATCCCTTGTTGCATTCAGTGAGTGGAGTTCTTCTCTTTTTATTTTATTGAATTGTATTATTGCATTTTTCCTTTGACATTATGAGCATGTTATATTTCGTGAATCGAGAGAAAGCTTTCTCTCGTACTAACTTAAAAGATTTGCATTCTATTCATTCCATAGCTTTTTATTTTTTTGTGTGCGTGTACTCTCTTGCTTGGACAGATATATTTGCTACTAGAATAAAATGTCTATCATTGAAATTTTTTTCGTTACGATTAATTCGACCCCGGAATTTTGAGCGTTGAGCAGTCGCACGCAACATTTTATGGCATCCCTGCCGGGATTAGTTGGTTACAGTGTGACCATTTGTAACGTGGTGTAAGTTTCAACGAGCTAGAAAATTACGAAGGTAAAATGGAAATCGACGCTGTTTTACGAAAGCGGCACAACTCTTGGATGCTTTATTGAGCAGTGCAGATAAGGAAGTCGAAGAAATAGCAACATTTCTAGACTAACTCAAGGAAAAGAACAACCTACGAAAGGGCTGTGAGGAAGTGTATTTACAACTTCTACAGCAAAAGGGGTGTTCTGAAAAGGAATATGAAACAGAATTCGATACTCAGGTGGATTATCAAGATAGGTTCGTTACATTAAGAAGGAAGGCGGAAAAGGTCATTTGTGAATACGACGTTATTCCGAGTGATGATCACGTTCCTAATTCTTGTTTCTCTCCAAAACCACCTACAGCACAGTACAAATTACCGGATATCGAATTATTAAAAATTTAACGGAGAAGCAGGAGACTGGTTGAGTTTCTGGACTCAATTTCAGAAAATTCACGAAGATCCGAATATTGACAACCGTGACAAATTTTCCAGTCTCTCCTCCAGTCAACGAAAAAACCTCAGGATCAAACCACAGGAAATAGCGGAGAGTTTTCCGGCGACAGCGGAAAATCACCCGAAAGCGGTGGAACACCTCAAATAATGATTTGGAAAAGAAAGTACCCTTATCCAAGCGTACTACGCAATTTGTTATAGCTGGTGACAAGTGAAAAAAATGGAGTAGATCTATCTTCACTTTACGATAAATTACAAACACAGTTGCGTGCGCTTGAGTTCTTAGGACTAACTTAAGACAAATATGCGTATTTCTTGTTTCCTCTTGTGGAATCAGTGCTACCCACTGAGTTAATTAAAGTATGGGAGCGAAATAAAATTCCAGCCATAGAAAACCAAGTTAAGACCGACATAGACTCTTTAATGGAGATCTTGAAAATGGAGGTGGACAGCGAACAAAGGCTTAAAATTGCTAGAGATACTTTTGTTCCAAATAAAACAGATAATAAGAAATATCTCGCCAAGAATAGGTAATTTATTAGTCCCATTCCCACAACATCAGTATTCTTTAACACAAACAACAATGCTTGTTATGAAAATCTGTCAAAGGTTAAAAAATTAGATTTCTTTATTTTTTGTGAAAACCCACATGCATCGGATAATTGTAAAGCCGCAAAAAATATGACGCTGGAAGAAAAGAAAAATATAATTAAGAAACAAAAGGCATGCTTCATTTGTTTAAAAAGAGGTCATAGAACAAGTCAATGTAAATCAACATGCAAATGTTTAATATGTAAAAATCGACATTTGGTTGTACCAGGTCCTAACTTGCCTGTTTATTCATGATTTCTCTACGTGGGAAGGAGACGACAAGAGAACTGATATCCTAAATGATCAAGTACAACTATTTAATGTACTGCTGCAAACTTTAGTGGTAAAACTGCGCAACAGCTCACAAGAATTAGCCTTACTCGCTTTAATAGATATCGGCAGTGTGAAATCTTATATTTGTAGTGACGTAGCTAAGATTATGAATTACAAGGTGTTAAAAGAAGTAAAACTTAAACAATCACTGTTTTGGCGGTGTTGAAACTTGTGAAAATGTACATAATAATCACCTCATTGAGATAAGTAGTTTTGATAAACGATATAGATGTAAATTTGAAGCACTACGTCAATCTCGAATTTGCACCGAAGTAAGGCAAGTCCCAGCTGGTCCATGGGTAAAAGAATTTAAAATTCGAGGAAGTCAAATTACAGATTTAGAAAGGAATCCAGAAAATCTAGATAATGAAATCAAATTATTAATCGGGGCAGATATCGCTGGTAAGTTATTTACAAAAGAAATTGTACATTTGGAATCAGGACCTGTGGCTTTAAAGACGTTATTGGGATGGATATTAATGGGCAAATTACGGGACACTCAGCCTGGGGAGACATCTGACTCAGTTTTGATCTCCTCACTGCTCCTGAGAGATCATTGTGTTTCTGATTTGCGGAAATTAAACATTTTAGGAATAACCGACCCTTCATAAAGTAAAATTAAAACGGATGTCGAGGAAGATGCAAAAAGATATTTCGATAAAACTATTCGCCAAGATTCCGAAGGAAGATATGAAGTAGCCTTGCCCTAGGGGATTTAGATAGATCGCTTTTATCCAGCAATCATAAATTAGCAGAAAAATGTCTTGAGACCAACAAACGAAAATTAACATCTGCGGGGAAGACATAAGACAACAGTGACGTCTTTGATAATTGGCTTTCTCTTGATATGATCGAAGCCGTATAGGACGGTAAACAGGAAGGAGTTCACTATTTACCTCATAGGCCAGTAATAAAAGAAGACAGTACCACCCAAATAAGACCGATATTTAATGCATCTGCACGTTCTAAAGGGTCCCCGTCCCTAAACGATTGTTTGGCAACAGGGCCAAATCTGATAGAAATCACTGCATCTGTTCCCAATTACTTTCGTAGGAGCTACGTTGATATCACATCTGATATTGAAATGGCCTCCTTACAAATAGCAATAAGAGAAAAGGACAGAGATTTTATGAGATTTATGTGGTGTAATGCGAACAATATGAAACCAAACCATATTTACCGTCATAGGAAAGTCGTTTTTGGTCTTACCTCTAGTCCATTTTTGTTAGCTGCAACCCGACAACATCATTTAAATCAAGTTCCAGAGGATTTGAAGAAGACGGCTGAAATTCTTGGAAAATCCTTTTATGTGAATAATTGCGTTACTAGTTTAAACAATGAAGAAGAAACAGAGAAATTTGTTATGGAGGCAAAAAGGATCATGTCTTCCGGGCATTTCAATTTACGAGGTTGGCAAACTAGTTTACCTAAAGAAGTTAGCGATAGATCTTCTAACACCGAGAAGAACGTATCAGTTTTAGGATTCGTGGGGAATACGTGTATTGATACATTATCATGCAGGGTACAGCCATTGACTAATATAGAAAATTCAATCACAAAAAAAGGATGGTCTTAGCAACGGCCCAACAAAGTATTTGATATTATCGGTTATACTGCTCCAATAATGTTGATCCCAAAAATGATTTTACAAGAAATTTGGACATCATTAAAGCTCAAATGAGACAATGTACTTCCAGATCATTTAGCCAAAAGGTTTATATTATGGCGTCAACAATTGCATTTACTACAGGAAATACGAGTATCCAGATGGCTCAATATCCAATCAACGAGTTAATCTATAAATTTGCACCTGTTTTGTGACGAAAGTCAACGAGCATATGGTACACGCATCTACGTAAGAGTAGAACATAACAATATAGTCAATGTCAGCTTAATACAGGCGAGAAGCAGAGTTGTGCCATTGAAATCGATGACAATAAATCTTCTTGAACTTCTGGCTTGCTGTATAGGTTCTAGACTGCTGCCTTCCATCTTTCAAGATCTTTGTCTTCACCCAGTCAGTATTTATTGCTGGTCTGATTCGATATTCGATTACTGCCTTGTGTTGGATCAAACGTGACCAAAATTGGGGGACTTTTATTCATAACCGTGTTCAGGAAATACGATCAATCACCTCCCCCACGCAATGGTATCATATCCAAGGTACATGTAATCTCGCTGACACTGCATCAAGAGGATGTTCGGAAAAACAATTGATACAATGCCAGTGGTGGGAAGGACCTAAGTGGTTATATTTAACTGAAGATAATCGGCCAAGATCAAACGGAGACGCAGATGAGAATTTGGCAAATTCAGAAATGCGAAAAATTGTTATCCTTACGCTTGATAAGAATCGTGGTGATCAAAATTGGTATGACAAGTACTTCTCATCCTATAAGAAGATCGTAAGAATGTTAGTATGGATATTCCGGTTTTATGATAAATTGAGAAGATTAGTAATGAAAACGTAGAATTATCTGTTACAGAATTAGAGAGAGCAGAGAATGCCCTTTGATTTTGATTCAAAAGGAATCTTTTCATGGGCTTACGGACGTCAAATTAAAAAACTCAGGCCAACAAATGGTTGTCTTGGACTAGTAAGAGCAAAAATAAATATTATTTACCGCGATGACACCGAAAACTTTAGGTAACAGATTATATTACCATCAATTCATCCGGTTGTTAAACCAGTGATTTTGGGTAAACATAAAGATCTACTTCACCGATGACATATTTAACAGAAAAATTCTGGATTTTCAAATCACGAAAAACTATCCGTAGCTGTATCAACACTTGTGTAAAATGTCAAAGATTTAGATCAAACCAATACGAAGCTTCACCGGGGGAGTCTTACCAGAAGATAGAGTAAGAGATGCAACTATATTCGAAATTGTAGGAGTCGATTTGGTGGGTCCTCCTTAATTCAAAAATGGACAGGTTTACTCATTGTTAAGAACGGTTTTGAGAAATTTTAAATTAATTTCTCCAAAGGTGAATGTTGCATTCAGTGAGTGGATTTCTTCTCTTTTTATTTTATTGAATTGTATTATTGCATTTTTCTGTCTATTTCAACGTTATGAGCGTGTTATATTACGTGAATCGAGAGGGAGCGTTCTCTCGCACTAACGTAAAAGATTTGCATTCTATTCATTCTATAGTTTTTTGTGCATCTTATCTCTTGTTTGGACATATTTGTTACTAGAATAAAATGTCTGTCATTGAAATTTGTTTCGTTACGATTAATTCGAGCCCGGAATTTAGAGCGTAGAGCAGACGTACGCAACGACCTGTGAAGGGTAATAATATCTTACATCCTTATATATGGAGAAAGAGAGCGTTGTTTCCTGTCCTCGTTCGTCTAGCGGTCTAGGACGCTCCGGACAAGACGGGGGGACCCTGGTTCGAATCCAGGATGGGGACGGCGTCTCCTTTTCTCCAAAAAAACAAAAAGTTTCAGTTTGAGCTACATACACGTGGGTGAGAAAGATTATTGTATAATAAATTCTCCACGAAAAACTCACAAAAATCTCGCCCCGGAGGCTTTTCTGTGTTGACCATATTTGGCAATTGTGTTATCCCTGTGAAGGGATAATAATAATATCATACATCCTTATATACGGAGAAAGAAAGCGTTGTTTCCTGTCTTCATTCATCTAGCGGTCTAAGACACTATAGGCTAAACGGAGGGACCCTAGTTTGAATCCAGGATGGGGACGGCGTCTCTTTTTCTCAAAAAAAATAAAAAAATAAAAAAAGCTCTAGTTTGAATTACATAAAGGTGGGCGGAAAAAATTATTGTATACTAGGTGTCAAATGCTTACGAAAAAGGTCGAAACTGAGATGGGTTGAAAAGATTATCAAGTGCATTAGGATGCGATGGTAAACATTAGCTTGAAGTCGACATTGCTGGAAATGTACTGAAGAGGTCGTCATCCTGCACTAATTACCCAAAGCCATATTGAACGACCCTATATTACACACGTAATTTTTAGAGGTTTCAAAATTAGGGAGTCTCGAAACCGACAATATTTTCTCCTTAAGTCTTCCATTTAAATGGAAGAAGAAGGTTCTGTATGACCATTTAGAATTATGTTGTAGGCTCAGCTAAAGATCTAACTGATTGCTTTAATCATTAGTGCATTACAGCCGACAGTCACTGTTCTTCTTCCAGCTGTAAAAAAATAATTTGTCGAAAATTAGTTTGGACACTAGTTCATAAAAAAACTGAAGAGAAATAAATTAATAACTACCTGGAGATCGTCATAAAATCCATAGATTATGAAGATCGAATTATTTTCCAACTCGCGTTACTGGGAACAAAATTACAGGTAGAAAATCAACGTATGTCACAAGAAATTGTAAATTTTGTTTTGCCAAAACTAGCCAAAACTTGTGTCCACAGGCTTACACAGAAAGTTCATAAGGGATGTTATAGGCTCAATGCGGGGGCTACAGAGCTAAAACTCCATGTCATATGTTATAGATACAAAATTTTATCTCAGTGGGTGGTTGCAACCAAAGCGAACACCTGCCATGGCCCATGGATAACTCACATCATGAATGTAAATAATGCCTATTTGTTTCAACTGTAGTATAAACAAAAGGCTCGACTTTTCTCAATTTCAAATACCATCGATTGACAGCTGGGGCATATTCCATTCCATGCAATGTGGCCAAATTTACCAAACAAGATATTGTGCCTTAGATTAAAGAAAATAAAACCTGTCAGAAAGAAAAGAGTTTTATAAATCGGCTCTGACAGCCTCATGAAAATTAAGATACAAGTTCTTATTCTCTAATGCACATATTATTAAAAAAGTCAACTCAACACTTGATCTCAGTTTCTTTGAGGCATTTCACATTCTAGCAAACATCAATGTTGCAGTTAATGATCAACTCCTTAGTAACTCTATCTCACCCATGTGGAAAACCTTTTGCGTCTCGTGGCTAGAGATGACACCACAAATACGCTTAACTTATCCACTCAAACAAGTTTCCAACCGACGTAATGGCAACACCATGGACATAAACAGAAACCGCCATTATTCTGACGAGAATAGCCGTTTAGCGCTATCGAAATAGCTATTAGCGAGCGATGTTTTTATTATAACGTTTTATAAAATAACTGCCCCATAAAAATTTGTATGGAAATGCCGGTCTAAAATAACGGCAATTATATCAATGCTAACGATTAAGTTTGACGACGCTTTCACACGTTGTGAATAAACGAAGAATGCGAGCTTGAAGATGTGGAATAATTTCTCCAGGCAGTTTAATTTTCTTTTTCTATTAGGAAAGGAAAATATTTAAACATTATTTTTAGCACTGTTTCCACACATTTCCTCCTATTTATATTTTCCCCTATCGCCATTAGCCTACTAAGAAGGTTTATAAACGGTTTTACAGGCTAATAAAGGAAGGTTAGAAGACTACAACTTCATGTATTTATATGTATATGCCAAGACCGTAGAAAGAATTTAATTTCGGAGGGGTTCAAAAAATTTTGTGGTGTGTATCGATACAATCGCATCATGCAAGGCCATAGCCAAGTCTCATTAAACAATTAGTGAAAATTATATCGAACTATTAATGGAAATTGAAATAAAATACAGGGTACCAAATTATGGAAATTAAATGGAAATTAAATGGAAATTATTAATGAAAATTTAATTGAAAAAAATTTCGGTGGGTGGGGGGGACTGGCTCTTATATTCCTCCCTCTGGATACGGGCAAGGTATATTATATATGTACAAAATTGCACCGTCATGGGGGTTATGATGCCTATAAACTCCCCCCCCCCTGCGTACACATCAGTACTTGTCGGGGTATTTTGGTATTAAGTATATTTGTTTCCACGGAATCGTAGTCCCAATGCCTTTGACAGTATATGCACAATTTTTGGTGATAATTTGCTTATTATTGAAAAGTACAGAGAGCTCTAGATATTGGAATTTTAATTGTAAGCCACCCTATACAGGGTGTCTCAGCACCAGGGTTACAAACTTCTAGGAGGGGTAGGGTACACCTAGATGACTCGGAATCACATAGCAATGCTGGTCGCAAACCACTCACAGCGCTAGTTCTAAAACCGTCCCAAGTGGAAGGTCGTGGGTTCAGGTCCCACCGAAGGCAGAAATATTTATTTTCTTTCGAACGTTTCACCATC
>QLNU02015270.1:126276118-126299017 GCA_006491805.2 Dysdera silvatica
GAGCCTTAAGGATGCTAAGGGAAGTTTGTCTGTTGGGAAGAAACACATCATTGCATTAAAAGGAGAGGATGGCACTGTAACAAGAAATAGGGAAGAAATACTTAGAAGAGTTGAAGAATTCTACAGAAAGCTGTATGAGGGAAACAGTGGATTAAACGAAGACTCTGAGATAGTCGAAGGAACAGCTCCTAAAATCTTAAAAGAAGAAGTAGCATTTGCAATAAAAAGTATGAAGAAAGGAAGATCCCCTGGCGATGATGGCATTACATTAGATATCTTAAAAGAAGCTGGAGAACATGTAGAAGACATACTCGCAAAATTCTTTACCAAATGCCTCAACAGTGGTAACATACCAAACCAATGGGATTCTGCAACAGTAATTCTTTTGCATAAAAAAGGTGATAAAGAGGATTTAAAAAATTACCGACCAATTAGCTTGTTACCTGCTATTTATAAAATCTTCACAAAAGTGCTAACACATCGCCTGCAGAAAAAATTAGATGCAGCTCAACCAAGAGAACAAGCTGGATTTCGAAGTGGATTCAGTACAGTGGACCATATTCAAGTATTAAGAGAATTAATTGAAAGAACACATGAATATGAACTTCCATTGTGTGTGGCATTTATTGACTATGAGAAGGCCTTTGACTCTATTAAAACATCAGCAGTCATCAACTCTTTAAGATCAACAGACATCGAGGATGTGTACATTGACATGGTGAAACGTGTGTATAAAAATGCAAGTGCAAAATTTCGGTTACATAAAGATACCAAAACTATCAAAATTGGTAAAGGTGTGAGGCAGGGAGATACCATTTCTCCAAAACTTTTTACTTCAGCTTTACAGATGATTTTTCAGCAGATAAATTGGAATGACAAGGGAATAAAAATAAATGGTGAATATTTAAATCATTTGCGGTTTGCTGATGACATTGTTATTTTTTCAACGAACCCATCAGAACTCCAAGACATGGTACAGGAGCTCTCAACTAGAAGTAAAGAAGTTGGACTCAAGATGAACCTACAAAAAACTAAGATCATGTTCAATAATTTCGTAGAGGAAACAAAAATACAAGTTGACAACATTGAGCTAGAAATTGCTGATTCATATATTTACCTTGGCCAGCTGATTTCAATGGATGGCAACATTATGAAAGAACTCAACAGACGTATTAAACTTGGCTGGAGTGCATTTGGAAGAAACAGTTTTATCCTGAAGGGGAAATTGCCTTTGTGTCTAAAAAGAAAGGTCTTCAACCAGTGTGTATTGCCAGTCCTCTCTTATGGATCAGAGACATGGAGTCTAACAGTTGGAGCAATACGAAAGTTACAGACAACGCAAAGGAGCATGGAGAGGTGCATGCTTGGAATAACTAGGAGAGATCGAAAAAGGAACACTTGGGTGAGAGAGCAAACTAGAGTAGAGGACATCATTGTTAAAGTAAAAGGGCTGAAATGGCGATGGGCTGGGCATATTGCAAGAAGAACTGATCAACGATGGACAACAGAAATTCTGAACTGGATTCCAAGAGACCACCGAAGACCTAGAAAACGTCCTCAAACTAGATGGGTGGATGAAATAAGAAAACAGGTTGGGGTGACGTGGAAGCGAATTGCTCAGGATAGACTTGTGTGGAAAGCATTTGGAGAGACCTTCATCCAGCAGTGGATAGATAATGGTTGAATATGATGATGATGATGATGATATATACATTCACACACACATGTAGTGTATCCCAAAAATCTGGCAATATCGAAATACCTAGAGAAATACACTTTGGGTTGAGAAATAAGAGAACATATTTATATAAGTCGAACACTATACAGATTAAATAAAGAAACAATTTTTATGAATGTCTTTTAGACGTATTAATACTAACGCAGATTTTGTGGCGAGGTTAGATGGTGAAACGTTCGTAAACAAAAGAAATTTTTTTCCTGTTTCTGGTGGGGCACGATCCCGCATAATTCTGCTCTTCGGGCAGGTGCTCTTGCCAAATGAGCTACAGAACGCAAATACCCAATCCCTTACGAAGTTATTTAATTTACGAATGTATACCGAAAATAATACATAATAAAATAATAATAAAGGTATTATTAAAAATATAATTATAAAAAATTAAAAAATAAATTATAAAAGTATAATTTTATTATTTAAATAATACTAAAATTATATATAATGCATATTAATACCGATCTCTTTGCAATTTGCTTTAAAAAGCGGTCCAAATACTGCCTCATTCCGCGAAATAACAGGTTTTCGGAAAATATGCTTTAAATATGTTGGTAAGGGATTCAGTGTTTGTTGGCTACAGCTCAGTTGGTAAGAGCAGCTGCCCGGATAGCAAAAGATCGTGGGATCGTGCCCTACCTATTCTTTCTGTACGAACGTTTCACCATCTAACCACCCTATAACATCTGTGTTACTATACTACGCCTAAAAACGATGATAGAAATTGTTTTTTAAAAGAATAGACGTTCAATATTTTTAAAAAGTTATTCAATAGCGTCAAAGTTGAACTCCATCCCTCCGGGAATTGGGAGGGGCAACTTTGAAATCTTAAATGGGAAGCCCCATTTCTTATTGCAGATTTGGATTCTCCAGAAAAAAATACATAGCTTTGACCTACGATTTTTAATTTTTACTTTTACAAATGTCCCTGTAATCTATAAAAATGGAAGAAGGGTACAAATGTGAGAAATGGGATATAGAATGTGAAATAGAAAATGGAAAATCTCGAGAAATAAACTTCGGAACGAAAAATAAAAGAATACGTGGTCAATATCTTTAAAACAGCCATCAAATAATGCAAAAATTGACCCCCCCCCCCATCCTCTTCACCCAGCTGTAAAGTGAACGGTTATCGTTCTTTGGAATAACAGCGCCATCTATCAGGAAGTAAAAAGCAATATTTAGGATGAAAATTACGTAAAATTTTCCTAAAATCTTTGAATCATTCGATAGCTTTTTAAAAATATTGAACACATGTTCTTTTATTTTATTTGCAAGGTCATTTGTGAGAGTAAACATTAAAAATCGTATGTCAAAGTCATGCATTTTTTTCTGCAGAATCCAATTTTGCAATAAAAAATGGGCGTTCCCATTAAAGTTTTCAAAGTAGCCCCCCCTCATTCCCGGGAAGGAGGGAGTGAGTTAGGGGGCTTAATTTTGGCATCAGTGAATAACTTTTTTAAAAATATTTAACTCTTGTTATTTATTTTTCAACCCGAAGCGTATTTCTCAAGGTATTTTCAGAGTTGCGGACTTTTTTAGTAATAAAGGTTGTGACACTTGCCATACATATATATATATATAAATAGGAAATAGTAGATAATGTAAACATAAATATAAATCAAAATGTAAAAAATCAAGCGAGTAAATGAAGGTTATTAATAGGTGTAAATGTATGTACATCATACCACAATTACAAAATATACATTCATGTGTAGTGAAAGTATAAATGAATAGATAAGTTTACGATTATAAGTTATCCTCGCTAACCTTAAACGTAGAAAAAATTTTAATATAAAGTTGCGCCATATATTTGGCTAATAATTCTTTCCCTTACATTTTCACAAACCTCCTCTCCTTTTATCTTCATTTTTCCTTTTAGCTATTTTCCTCACCCTTCTTTAACTTCATTTATAGCCAATTCTCTAACCTCCCTCTTATTTGGCGCCGAACTGTCACCATTACTAAATGATTCTGCCAATAACACCCTCTGCCCCCCTCTCTCTCCCTTTCTTTCAAATGTCAAAACACAAGGTCATGAAGCCCAACGTACCCTTGTAAGTACATGTACATTTTATTACATTTTTATATATTTGAATATTTCTTGTTAACAGCAATGATCTGTAGGGTGATGTCGGGAATAGAACGCCTTTGGGCCGTTTGACAGTGTTTTTCGGGGTTTTAGTCGAACGGTTTATTGGCGTTTCAGAAACATTGTCTTGAAGATCTTATATATTGTGTCCGGCATGCGTGTATAACTGTTCCCTTGAAAAAGATTGTACATGCATGCCTAGGTTCAATATATTGTCATATAATTTCAATCTTCACTCTCGTCACTAGCCCGTTATTATTAATCGTAAAATTGTCTATTCATTTATACTTTCACTACACAGGAATGTATATTTTGTAATTGTGGTATGATGTACATACATTTACACCTATTAATAACCTTCATTTACTCGCTTGATTTTCTACATTTTGATTTATATTTATGTTTACATTATCTACTATTTCCTATTTATATAATTTTATCATATTGATTGCTGCTGCTTCATGCGCGCTCTTCATTGATAAACTTGTTTGTATTTTTATTTTACTGCTTACTATTGTTTTTTATTTGTTTTCATTTCTCACCAATCTATTTGCTTGATTTTCTACATTTTCATTTATATTTACATTATCTACTATTTTTCATTTATATATATATATATATATATATATATATAGTAAGCAGGATAGTATATACTCTGAAATTGGAATTACGTAATATACAGAAATATACGTAATATGAATACAGAAATATACATAATGTAAATACAGAAATATACGTACCCTTTTTATCATTACTGTCTAAAGATTTTAAAGGAAAATATTATTGATTTTTTGAACTCTCTCCTAGATTGTTTAGTTTCATTAATCGTACGAGAAGTATTTTTTTTTAAATGATTTAAACATTAACATCAGCATGGATCATAGAAAAATTGCTAACGTTTTTAAGATATTGTCTTGTATGGATAAAAATTATTAACAAATTAACCTAACCCGAGTAATTGTAGATTTGCAACCATCATTTGAGCTCTACATAACAAACACCAGCCACCAGCACACAGGGATATCTGATTAAATTTTTTTTAATTGAAGTTATCATTTCCTAATATTCAATACTTCGAATAACCAGGATTTTTGTGCTCAAACGTTCAAGAGAGAGAGATCATTTCATTATTGAAATTAATTCGATTTCTTTTGGTATTTTGTGAATGCGACTTACTCACGTATTATAAATGCGAGGGTTGCTCCTGATCATCACGAAAAAATTCCACTTTTCCTTCTATATCTTTTATTTCCTTTACTAGAAATTTTTTCTAAAATTCTAAAAAAAAAAGACCTTCGATAACTTATGTATACAGAAGAAAAACTATAAAAAAATTGCTTTACATATTTCTAGAAAGCAAACCTCATACTATTTAATAGCTATTTCTTCCTTTTTTGTAATAAAAAAAATAAAGAATTAAATGTCAGAAAGATTTCACTTAGATTAATATTTTATTAAGCTTGCTAAATTCTTAGAATCATAGACATTCAGGTATTCACCCGTGTTGAGCAGATCGGTCAACTTCGCGAATCATGTTTGGAGAATGTTTTAAAAATAACGTTATTAAACATCACTAAGTTATAAAAGAACTCCATAAAACCGACATGAAAACAAAAATAAGAACCATGCCAACTTAGCCAACCAAATCACTTTTTTAATCACATAATAGCATTTTTGTAAATATAATTACTGAATATACAATTTCTTTTTAAGATACGTGAGGTCGTAAGATATTATTACCCTTCACAGGGATAACACAATTGCCAAATAATGGTCAACACAGAAAAGCCTCCGGGGCGAGATTTTTGTGAGTTTTTCGTGGGGGAATTTATTATACAATAATTTTTGCCACCCACGTATATTTAGCTCAAACTAGAGCTTTTTTGTTTTTGGAGAAAAAGAGGCGCCGACATCATCCTGGACTCGAACCAGGGTCCTCACGTTGAGCCTGCGGTGTCTTGACGTCTGTCAATCCTGTTTATTAAAATTACCTTTTTCAAAACCTCACTATGATGCTGTACTACATCTACGTTAAATTCTTTCGTGTTCTCTTAATTCAATCATGGCTACCACGTTCCGGAAACGATACGTTAAGACTTTCGTAAAGCTTTTGTAAGAAACATGTAATGGATGGATGTGCAAGTTTTTTGTATCATATTTTTACATAACACATTTCCCTGCTAATTCGTTATGTGAGGATGGTGTGACACGTCACTTGACGTGGTCATTTGACCTCAAGACACCACGGGCTCAACGTGGGGACCCTGGTTCGAATCCAGGATGAGGACGGTGCCTCTTTTTCTCCAAATATAAAAAAAAGCTCTAGTTTGAGCAGCTAACTATACGTGGATGGCAAAAATTATTGTATAATACGTGAGATTTATAAATAAACGTTGTTATTTCATTTTTAGTTACGCAGTCTTAAATTGACCCCCACAGTGCTCCGAGTGAGCTTCTCTTGTCATTGCAGTAACCTCTAACTTGTACTTTCTGATTGAGTAATGACATCTTTGGCATTGAATTTCGAACTGTTCACTTTTTCGAGGATTTGGGTCGCACAAGAAATAAATAGCATTATTAGTTTTTAATTTTAAATTCATATTTCTAAACGTGTATAAGTAAGCGAATATTTGAAAAGGTTCTTAGTAATTAATGTTTGCAGAATAAATTACTCAGTAAAAATTTCAAAATTTTGGTTTGAAAAAATTTAAATTTATTTAGAAATGGAAAAGCTTGCCAACACCGCCTAATTTTTATTAAAATTTGAATAAATATAGAAAGAAAATTATTAGTTTTGCATAAAGTTATTCCTGATAAAATATCAATGTTCGAAATGCGAAAGTTAAATACATGATATTTACAATTTTTACAGTTAGAACGTTGTTATAGGTAGTTGTTGTACAATTGTTTTATAGTTAGTTATTGTGCAATTGTTATAGGTAGTAGTCTGTAGGTTAATAGTAGTTTGATAATTTGTAGGTTAATAGTAGTTTGATAGTCTGTAGGTTAATTGTAGTTTGATAGCTTGTAGGTTAATGGTAGTTTGATAGCTTGTAGGTTAATAGTAGTTTGATAGCTTGTAGGTTAATAGTAGTTTAGCAGTTTGTAGGTTAATAATAGTTTTGTAGATCTTAGGTTAATAGTAGTACAGAAGTTAATACGACTGTCATAAGTAAAACATTCGTTACATTATATACATCGAACCATTCATTTATAAAGTTACGTAAGAAATTTTGAGAGAACAATTTGAAATAAAATAAATAAATAATATAAAATTACATTTAATAAATAAATGAACAATTTGACATAAATCATGCACATATGCTTTTATTAACAACAATGTTTGAAAGCAAATGAAAAAAAAAAATATATATATTTGAAGCCATTTATGTTACACGCAACTAAACTTGCTCTATGTACCGTGAAACTCAGTATCGCTAACGGTATTGATATGATAAATTTGGATTTGTGGTACGGTGAATTTAAAACAAATTATTTATGCATTGTTTCTTACCTAATAGCATTTTCACAATTAACCTTTATTTATGAGATTCACAAGTAGAGTGTATTAATAATCACAAGATTTCTCTAATCTTTAAATGGAAATATGATTTGTTACTGATTTTAATTAAACCAAAAAACCTTATGGATTTAAATCTATATACATTCTTGTTTTGTTTAAATAATTATTATAATAAATTTAAACATTTCTCTTATATATAGTTTAATACGGCTAAAACATTGAAACGTCTGTCTTTAGATTTGGGCATGTTTTTTATTCCGATTCAATGAAGTATCTCTTTCGTATTTTTACTTTTTTCACAACGCACCTCTCTCCTATTCAAAAAAGGTAGCAGTCCTTCAGAATTTGTTTTTCCATCTGCGCTATGAAACAAAACATTTTTTAAGCTTGCGCATCAACACGAAGGCATTCATACTATTTACAAAATCACTGTTTCTTTCTTGTGTTGCAATTTCGAAAAATGTGTGTTTTTTTTTCAAATGCAGTTCAGAGAGTATTCAGTCAGTGAATCCATTGGGACTTTTGCCACGATCTGCTTCTGGTGAGGAAAGGTCTTGAGGTGATGGATCACCACATGTTGATGAGGACCAGCAATCACTTATTGCCGCATTGTTATTGATGGATATGCTCCCTGAACGAATGCTTTTCTTTTTTTGAAGTTCTTCGTGAGATGGAAGGGATCCGGTCATCGTTGATCCAAAGAAATTTGGATAATTAGGTGCAAAATTAGGTGAAATTCCAGGAAAGAATCCAGGATAGGTGGGCATTGCCAATAGGGCCCTTGGAGCATGGGCTGCCGCTGGGAAAGGTCGGCGAAATGGAGGTCCACTAGCCGCCATGGCTAATGACGAAGTTGACGTTGGTAACGGAGTTCCCCCGTGTATCGTTGAGAACACGGATGCAAAACTTGCATTGCTTGCTGAAACCGAAAACGCTGGAAGAGTTACCCCAGGTGGTGCTGTTGTAACACAGACGCCTCCTGGACTGTGCTCCACATGATCGGTTTTGATGGGCAAAATAGCAGTTGATTCTTGAGCAGGTACTGCACCAGTGATATGAAGTGGTGGAGGAGAATTTGTTGGACTTGCAGCAGCACTCGGTGTTGCCGTAAGTCTGTTTGCAGAAATTGCGGCCGACTTGGCACTAAGAATGTCATCTATGGCCTGTAAAACGTCACCACCGTTCCTCTGAAGAACAACATTGAGAACGCTCCGATTCTCCTTTGGAAATACTCGGGCCAAAACATCAATCGGCGATTTTTTCTTTGGAAGATCGAACAGTGTTAAGTCAGTACTTCGTGAGCGATTCTCATCGACGCCACCGTTACGGTGAAGATCAAGAGGTTCTTGAGGCAAAGCCCAATCGCGGCTGGATTTCTTTGGGGACATTTTAGAGCTTTGAAGTGATGTAGAAGGATGAAGCTCCGTAGGACTCAAGTTTGAATCTACTGCAGGTCCATCTGAATGTCCAGAGGGCAATCCACGATCGCGGTCATCTAATAACTCAGAATCGGTGGTAGTATTATTATCTTCATCGGAATCACCTCTGCGTGTTGGAGAACCGTACTTTCCATCAGTGGCCTTCGGGCTGTCAGACCTTGTTAAGGTGTCATCCACTGCAAGGCGAGCTCTCTTCCACTCTATGAAAAGAAATAGAACAAAATAAATATCGCATTTTATAGAAATACTGTCTGTATTAGTGGTCCTGAAAGACGTCCCTCAGCACTTTTCATTTTATTCTGTCGCCAGACTACTTCAACAATATAATCTACCAAAGTTCTGTATACTGTATATATTATATTGTATGATCATAAATTATCATCGGGGATTCCATGGAATATAATTTTCAAACCAGGACCAACTTTCTGTAAGCAATTTAATTGAAAAATAAATAAATAAATAAATAAATAAATAACATTGCTCACAGAATATGAAAGTGTTACTCAAAAAGTTACGTTTTTCAAGGCTGTGAATATTTTGACAAGTATTTCCCATGGCGATAGGTTTGACGCAAGGAACTGATTTAAGGGATCGCTGTATTTACCTGATATTCCTTGCTTTTTTCCCGTGGGTGATACATTGAAAAGCATTGTTCAGAATATTCCTATGATCTCCTTTGATGAATTGAAAACCAAAATTGCTACCTCCATAAGAAACAGTTTATATGCTAATGCTTGAGAACACTTGGAGAAGAGTTGATTATTGCATAGAAATCTCAGGTCCCATGAAAAGCAGGGGCGCATCAATTAAAAAAAAAATTATGAGGCTTAAAGAGCTTTATGGCAAATCATGTGACATGGCGTTAAATAGGACATGTCTATGATATAAATACAGAACATGCATACTTTCTCGACACTTCTCTCGAAAAAGGGAACAGTAGTTCTCGAAACATTACTGAATATTTTTTTGTATGTCGGATAAATAATGAACAAAATACTAGTTAGGACAAGTCTTGTTGTTAAATGGGGGGCGGGCCTTAAACACATTGAGTCCCTCTTTACTGTACTACTGATGGGAGGCATGCCTGTAAAGTTGTAGTGTGTCTTACAGTATTGTTTCTATAAAATATAATAAAATACTTTGAGTCATACTTTCATATTCTATGATGAGTCTTATTTATTATTATTATTATTACCGTTTTGAAAATTATAGGAAATTCCGACAATAAGTTGGTATAAATTATGGTCGTAATTGTTTTACGTGTGACAACGATGCTCAACGTAATATTATTGGCTACGGGAACTCTGATAATAATTCGGAATAAATTGTTGCCTTAATTGTTTCTCGTGTGGCAATGACGATCAACGTAAAATTATCATTCCCAGATCAATGATAATAGTACACTTTACTACTATAAGCACCGCCGGGATCATTTTGACAATTTTTTCCAATTTCCCATCATTTATTTGAACATACAGTTGAGCATCGAAGCTCACACTTTTTGATTTTTCTGAAAATGCTTCTGAGTGTACTGTGACAAATTTTCATATTTATATGTTAATTATTAAAATAAATAATCATAGAAACACCTGAAACAGCCAACAGGTGTCATTTTGATCCTCATAAGGAAAATGACCGATTTTCAAGCGAATGTCGGATTTCGAATGCCCGATGCCTCATTTATGTTTTCCTCGCATGGGGAAACACGCATCTTTAGTCGCGATGACTTACAGGAGAGAAGTAAAAGCCACTGGAAAAGAATTTTTGAAGGGGAAACTAGTCCTGCTACGGCTACGATCGAGAACAAAACTCTACGCCACTTTCTACAGCAGTGTTATCAGAGCTTTCGATTTCGACCAGTGTGTAAGCATTTTTCCGTATAAGAAATGCCGATTGATAGGATTGAGTACACAGGAGACCCTTGATCTCCTGGAGCAGTTAAATTCGGATATCAGTGATGACGATAGCAACGATGGAGATTTTGTTGCTATTGTGAACTTACAAAATGCGTCGTCGTCCGTTGAAAGCAGTAACAGTGATTCTGTGGCAAATTCTGGCAATGTAATTTTCACTGTTATGCGCGGACGTTCACGTGAGCGTGAGCAAGGACGAGGCAACAATATACCCACTAATTCTGCTGGAAGCAGTGACGGTAAGTGCACATCATCCAGTGGTATCTTTTGGACTCCGATGACTATTAGCAGCACTGCTTCCACAACAGGTCTCACGCCAGCTCGCAATATTATGACAATTGCAAATGGACCAACGTCTTTTGCTCGTCGTAATATTGGGGATAATAATCCTGATTTGGCCCGGCGTTTGATGGTGAATGAATATATGGTGAAATACATTCAAACATGTGCAGTTTATGAAGCACAACGTCAGCTTGGAGGTGACGGCAACTGGAATGTTACTCTGGAGGAATTCTATGTCTTTTTCACCCTCCTGTATGTCCGTGATACATTAGGTCATTCAAAACTTTATGCAGATGTTTTGTGGAACAAGAATTGGGGACCACCTGTGTTCAAAGAAACAATGTCGCGCAATTGGTTCCGTGAAATCATGCTGTATCTTAGATTCAATGTCCGAAGCAGCAAAGCTGAGCGTATGGCCACTAACAAATTTGCTCTCGCTTCTGACACCTGGTACAAGCTGATGGATAACTCTTATTTGTGCTGTAATCTTGAACAAGAAATAACTGTTGATGAACAGTTGTTGCAATGTAAATAAAGATGCAGATTTATCCAATACATGGCAAATAAACCGCACAAGTTTGGCGTCAAGTTCTGGTTAGCAACTGATGTAAAATTCAAATACGTTTTGAATGTCTATCCGTATTTGGGCAAGGATGAAGAGTTACCAACTGATTTACAACTTGGGGAGAATGTGGTGCTTAAACTACTGCAGCCACATCTAAACTCCGGACTCAATATCACTACTGGTGATTTTTTTACTTCTGTGAAACTTGCAAATGAACTTTCTGCAAAGAAAACCACAATTGTTGGGACGGTGCGCCTGAATGAGAGAGAATTACCTCCTATTTATTGCACGCGACACTTCGTCACCACGACATTTATCTTTTCCATTGAAAAATGGAAACAGACCACTCACGATATATAACAGTAAGAGCAAAAATGATGTCGTGATTCTTAGCACTGTGCACACGAATGTGTTTTCAGACGACATCGACATTGCAAAAAAGAAGCCGAACACTCTGATTTACTAAGATCATACTAAATGTAGCGTGGGTGTAGATCAGATGCTAAGGAAATATACTAAAAGCTGCGGAATTCGCAGGTGTCCTGTTCATGTTTTTTACAACGTCCTTGACAGTGCTGCACTCAGTGCTTGGATAATTTTCAAAGAATCCTCGGGCTGCGAAATTTCACGTCGAGAATTTATTTTTGTGCTCGTGAAAGAACTACGAATTGGTGCTTTGCGCAACAGATGCCCCCCAATTGTTCGAACACAGACCCCAAAACGAAAGAAATGTGTTTTTCAACTTTGGAAGGGACAGAATAAGACTTCTGCTAGCTGTGAGGGATGCCAGAAACCAATTTGTAGCAAACGTGTTGCTGTCACTGTCAAGCGTGAATCCTGCGCTAATGTCTAAGAAATTTAGGAACATATTTTGTATTTATTGATAGTTCGTTTTTGGTAAACTCACTTTGAAATATGATGCATGCTAATTTGTATTATTTATATTTTTTTGTTTTCTTATCACTTGTACTCTTGCGAAAGAATATTGTGTGGTATTATACATTATATTATATATTGTTACTTCAAAAAAAAACAAAAAACCATAAGCGTTGAAAAAACTAACTCTAAAACTAAAATATACTATAAAAACACTAAAAAACTAACTCTTATATATTGTCATTTCAACATCATTTATTAATGAAAAAAATAATTTACTTCAAAATGGCTTGCATTTCTTACAAGGGTCAATTTGACCCCCCAAATGGCGATTTTAAGTTAGTCTAAAATCCGGCTGTTCTAATGTTAATTAAGTTACATTTGATTGTAGGTAAAAAAAAGTGTTGATATAGAAGTGTACTGCGCAACGATAAACATTTTTATCTGGTTGACCACATTGTCATACTTAATAATTTGTGTTCATCGTTTTACCAGGTGTTCAACCCCTTCATTGAAATTTTTCTTATAAATAATTCCTAATTTTTCCAAGTATTTCGTCACCAAACTTACGTTGCCGGTAGCAAATAATCTAATGTTTGTATTATCTAAAAGCAAAAGCAACCCCGCCGAACCTTCTCTTTCAACCTTGTTTATCTTTGAATTACTTTAGCCGCTTTAAACTCTTAATAATAATAATAATAATTTATTCAACCTGCGGTACATGTTGGAAGGTGCATATAGTAAGTGCATATATGGATTACATACAAGGATGATGATGATGATGATAGCTTATTGGTACAATGATTATCTTAGAAATGCTCTTATGCTCCAGTAATACTCAATACATGTTTTAAAATCACTGGCGTACGCAGGGGGTGTTGATGGGGGTTGTAACTTCCCATTGCAATGAAATTTTGTATATTTAATATAGAAATATGTGAGTTGAAGCTCTGTAACCCCCCATTAAGCCTATAACCCCCCCTTATGAACTTTCTGCGTACGTCTATGTTTAAAATGTAAGTTATTCGATTTAATTAAAAACGGGATATTTCATGATCTGCAATGACAATATGCAGTTTTATCGAGAGATTCTACGTGATTTGTTATTAATTTAAATAATAATATTCCATGTGTAAGGTTAAAAACGCGATATTTCAGAAGCTAACCATTTTTTTCCGTCCAAAAAAAAAAAAAAAAACTCAACATTCGTTTGACAAAAGAGTAGCGGGCTCCTGAAACATCGTGTTTTTAAATTTTGCACCAATGTCGAAATAGCATTTACCATGATTGCAAATATTTACATACAACCTTACAGAAATAATTTAAAGTGATAAAACGCGAAAATAGTACAATGCAAAATGTTGGCAACTATCATTATCCATACTATATATTCACAGTATTACATATACCGCACAAAATGATCTAATGGAAAACAATTAAATACGTACGGAATTTCCTGAAATTACTATTCTGATAATAACTTCATTCGCTATAAGAGTGTTGTATGCCTTTAAGTGTTAATCCAAATTAAATTAATTAACATTCAATAATACAAAATATTTCGTCTTTTAAATGCATTTAAGTGTAAAGTATTAACTAGTCTGAACGTTAGTTTTGTACAAGTGCTCACTATGAAATTACCAGAACATTCAACTTCATGATGTAATACGTTCACACGTATGGAGATAAATAATTTTATTGGTTCGAGTAACATCGATTTCCATTGGTTAAAATCCAGTTCTCTTATTGGACAAAATCTGAGAAATATAAAACCGGTAAAGGATAATTTCACAACAAAATTTGGCGAGAAAGCCATTTTCTCTTCTCTTCAGCCAGATGTAAACGCAGACGGCATATTTGGAGGACGAGAATCCCGTTATATGTTAAACTTAAATTCTTGTATCGTATGTACTTTTAATTCACGTAAATAAATGGTCGGTGATATAAAATGATGCATTTGTGATTAACGAAACATAGATACTACAATCTCTATCAACGAAGAAATTACCTGCGACGCGTGTTAGGCTACCCACCTCTAATAAGCACCAGCCCATAAGTACTTTACATTTACTTTTCATCAAAAGGGACAACGTAATCTTAATAGAAAACAACCCACCTAACACAAGCGAAAGACAAGTGTCTTGTCCTAAAATGTTAACCTTTAAATGCATAGTGTTGCCAATTGTCTACATTCCAGTTCCACTTAATTTTATTACAAAACCTGAGTGTGTGCGTTTCCGAACGCAAGTACGCACGCACTTTGATAACCATAGACAATAAATCATGTGTGAAAGAAAAAACTTGACATTACTTTTGGCGAGTAAGTTATATATATATTTTTTTTTTTGACATTTGAATGTGGTGGGTGATAAAGTTCAGTGCGTTATTTGGAGAGATATTTTCTATTTTCGAGTTACCTATAAAGGAGTGATTTATCTAATTGAAAAAAAATTACTTCTCATCTGTTGTCAGGTAAGCTATCAATGTTTGATGTTGCGTTTGAAAATTTTATTGGATATATGCCAGATTTGAGGGATATACTTTATGTTGCCAAAATTCTACATATAACTTTTTTCAAAATAAATATTCAATATTATTACGTGGATTTTTTTATTTATTTTTTACGTAACCTATGACTACATTAATATAAAAAAAGATTTTTTAAAATTCAAAACAAAAAATCATGCATTTAAGGGTTAAAAACGAAAACTTGATTGTCGTTTTAGTTGACTCCTACGTTATCTACTATAAAAAATTAAAAAGCGTTGTAGAGTTTTTTAACAAGAAGAGAACAGATAAAAACGCGATACGAGTATTCAACAACAAAGGAAGCTGTTCAGTACTGCAGGGATAGTCGACTGCAGATATAAAATAAATAACCTTTAATTTAATTGAACTAGTGATGGAGAATAAAGTACTGCGGAAAATATTCTGTGCAGTTAATGAAAATGGCATATGGAGAATTAGGAAAAATAGGGAAATATACTATTCATGTGGAGACAACGAGTTGGTGATGGAAATAAGGAAAAGAAGGCTTAGGTGGCTCGGACATGTAGAAAGGATGGAATAATCTAGCATGGCTAAGAAAATCATGAAAGCCAATGCAGTAGGAAGAAGAAAAATGGGACGTCCTAGAACAAGGTGGCTTGATGAAATGGAAGAAAAGCTGAGAAAAACGGGAGTGGGAGAATGGCAAAGAAAGGCCTTGGATAGAGGAGAATGGGTAACGATCGTTAAGGAAGCCCAGGTCCTGCAAGAACTGTAGCACAGAAGAAGGAAGGAGGAAGTGAGGAAGAATGGAAAACATCCGTATTTAGATACGTGGGGCAGTTCCAATTATCCGATCTTCGGTAATCCGTCGTTTCATGAGGAGCTGAAGGTTATCGATGCGTCTTATTAAAATAAAGGGTGAAACAAACAAAATCGAAAGCAACTAACATGCTCTGTTCGAACGTTGGGGTTATAATGATGTGGACGAAAGAAGAGAAGTTCAAAACCAGTCAAATCACAAGTTATAAGAACATATGTTTTATATAGGTAGTATTATAGGTTTATTATCATATTGCTGAAAAAAAGCATTGTTTTTATTTTTATTTATAAATATATATATATAAATGCAATCATATCTAGGGCATGTAATAAATAGATAATTAATTTTATTCTTTATCCAATTTTAGACCTTTATTCAATTTTATTTTTTAATTATGTTAAAATCCAATGTATTCTGGAACTGTAATAAAGTTTAATATTTTGAAAAAAAAAAGTCTAATCTTTTGATTCAGGTGTTTTAAAAAATTTATCAAGGTCTAGGTGATTCAGTCCAATACAACTCTATCCAAAGCTTAAATAAGCTTTTTATTAAAAACATAATTTAAAATTAACATATTTTTATATATAACCTCTCACCTTTCTAATTTTCGTAATTAGGGTGATTTTTATTTGTTTTTCCTATTTTGGAAATTTTAAAGAGATTCTTAAATTACAGAAAATGCATTACCTGATGTTGAAGACGAAGTGAGTGTAAATTTCTGTAAGGCAAACAAATCTTCGCAAATTCGATCAATTAAAATGCTCTACATGCGACAAATAATGTAGGTACTCAAAACTTCATTTATACTAGCGAATTTGGTGTCTATTTTGACTAATCAAAAATTAGAAGACAATATTGTTTGATAACGTTTCAATTATGTCGCCATTTTGTCTAAGAGAACTTCCAACGAAAAAAGTTATTCACTCTTATTAAAATTGGACTAAGTGGATTAATTTTCTTTCACCTCTAAGCAAATTCCAGGCGACACCTGTTGGAGGGAAAACGCGTCGCAAGTAGCATCTTCAGGTGCTCCGGCATGAGGCGACCAAGCTAGCGAGCAAGCCCGGAATGCGGCGGGAGGAATGCGCGTTACCCGGTCGCAAAGGGGTTTCTCACGGCGAGAGGCATTGGCGCATTGTCGTTGATTTGACATATGACTTCCGAATAGGAGCGAAGTAATAAAATGCGATATTAATGGATGGCCGTCGCACCATGTTGCCGCGCCCGCTCGTCGCAGGAGCGGGTGATGAATGACGGTGTCGCGGCACCTCCGACTTCATATCGGAGTCATGACAAAAATTTAATAATCGATAGAGTAATACGCGAAGAGCGAGGGAGGAATGTGCCGCTTCGCGCCTAGTTGCGGACCGGAGAGCCGAGAATAAACAGACATGGGCGGAGCTGGAGATAATGAAAGTTTCTTACGAGCTCGCGTATCTCGCCGGGATTCACAAAGGGCGAGTTCGGGGCGGGGATCCGAAGCCATGTCCCCCCCACTCCGTCGATTGACTTCGGAATATGAAGGCCTCTTCGATTCACGTTGATCCGGAAGAGAAAAGGGAAGGAGCGAGAGAGAGGCGGAATTCCCGGAATGCCTCGATACTTAACCCGCTTTAAACGGACGATTACTGTGACCGATTCCGGATTGAGGAAGGAAGGAAAGAAAGACTGGGGAGGAGGCGAGGAGGGCATTGGACTTGTCGAGTGGATCTAAAGAGAGGTGCTGGAACTAACTGATCCCGATCGTTCACTAACGATAAATGCCAACGAATGAGTTTTTTTGCGATTTTGAGAGACTCGGGGACCGTCAAAGTCGTGGATCACAGAAGTTTTCGAAATTGAATAGCCAAGTTTTCTCTAATCAGCTTACGTCAAAATTTTTTAAAACATGTATAGGTACGAACTTCATCAAGTATACGTTTAGATGGAACCCACTGACGTAAGCAGGGGGGGTCGATGGACATCACAACCCCACTACAATGCAATTTTGTGGATATATATACATATGGATATATTGAGTCGTATCTCTGTAACCCCCCCTACCACTTATGATCTTGGTTCCATACGGTCTTACGTGGATAATTCATTGGATGTAAATTTATCCTTAATAAGAATTAGCCATTTATTAGTTTACATTTGGGGATCTAGAAACACGTTAGTATTAGAATTTCTTCTCATCTGCTCCTCTGTTCCGAGCATCACACGTTAACTAATTGCTGTTTAGCCATTATATTAACGCCCCTCCTCCATACCTAACACCAATAGTTGATAACTCTTTCTTTCTTCTCTTTTTTTTTAACCTATCGAGCACTCATAATTTTACGAAAATTCGATGTAAATTCTCCCATTTATTAACACTTATAAAATTGAATATTTTTTGCCACAGCTCTTTGTCTTTTTTTGATTGTTGTGGTCTACTCAAATGAGGTTCATTCAAAAATATTTTCACCCGATTTAGTCTATAATTGCAACCACAGCTATGTCAACCCATTTGTCGCATAAAGATAATTGCTAAATTATTCCGACAGTGTTTCATTATCGAAGAAAATTACAAATTTATAACAACGCATTCTTTCCCTTTGTTCACTTTTACAAGAACGTCAGTTAATTTACTCATATTCAGTTCTCTGGAAGGGAGTCCCATACCAAGCTAATGTTTTTTATTATTTTCCATTTTAAAACTTAACTGTCAGAAAGAAGTTACTTAAATGTCTATTTAAAGCTATAAATAACTTATATAAACTCATTATTTGTATGTAGCTTCTTTTAGAAATTATTATTATTATACTACTGATTACATATTATAAAATTAACTGGATATTTTTTTAATTTCAACGTAAAAGCTCGACTCGCACTCTCTCAACAGGTAAAGAAAACCTTAAACACAACGGATTGATGGAAGGTTTAAAATAATATTCCACGTTTCATTACGGATTATAGTTTTAATTATCTATCGTGCAAGTTATCGTTAAATATAAATTTTTATCAATTATTTATTTTTGTTTTCGAGGTGAGAAATTTTTAACATAACCCATTCGATGGCTATGAGCTTTAGCCATAGGCGTACGTAGAATGTTCATGAGCGAGGGTTATAGGCTCAATGAGAGGGTTACAGAGCTGCAACGCCATATATTCGTGCGTTAAATATACAAACTTCCATTGGAAAGGGAGTTACAACCCACATAAACACCACCCTGTGTACGTCAGTGGCTTTAGGATTTGAAACGCAATATTGTAAGATATTGTTACCTTTCACAGGGATAACACAATTGCCATATGACTGTGAACGAGTTTTTCCTTGAAGGATGAGGTGGGGTGTCTGATATTAAAAATGGAATACATGTATCTGAGGGTACCCATTAAGAGGGATTTTACTGTATATGTGTATAGGAATTTTTAAATTTATTTAAAATACAAAGCAAACGAACTCAAAACATAAATACAAACCGAAATTGGGCATTTACGGCAAAAACGTTAAAAAAAAAAAGTTTAAAAAAATAAAAAGGATAAGCAAAAATGACATTTATGGCATTTTGCCGGAACTTCCGGGCCCCGTTTATGACTGTAACGATCACATGGCGTTAGCATGGGAAAGTGAGACTTATAGGTCTTCTTTGTGGAAAGGGTCGAGAGGAAACAGTCCGGATAAAATTGCAATAACTCTCTTCTGCAATGTCCAGATTGACATTGCAGAATATTTATGGGAAACATGTTTGGAACGGGGAGAAGGGTCACATCGGCCAATTAGGAGTGAGCACGGTCTTAAGACTGACCAATTGTATCATAGTGGAGAAAGAGTTGGTTGCGTACAGTGGGTAAGAGAGAGGAAATCGAATTAGGCAGGGGAGTAGGACGGACACACGTGTGTGAGATTTCCGTGCCTCATTAATACGTCGGAACTTAGGCGGTGCGCCTATAGTTGCCTTGTCTGTGATGTCAATGTATGTACTAACCACCTTCAATAAATAGTCTTAGATTGTTTCTTCATTCTTGATATCTACCTCACTCTTCATCATCGACCTTCTAGTTTTCTACCCAGCCAAAAGGACAAGAAACCCGCCTCACGAAGAGACGTAGATTGCTCAGTTACGAGCCGAGCTGGTAGCAGCACAACGACTACCTGCACACACGCTAAGTGTGATCGCACATATATACCTGCCCATAACAATGACCATCAAAAACAAAAACAATATGCTAATATTTATAATTTTCCAAACCAAACTATCGCAATTATGCATATAAATATGAAATGGCAAAATCCATTGAACTATTTTTCGACAACATTATAAATTCCTGCGCGTATTTTAACCAAAAACTGGGAAACATCAGATCCTTGCCAGAGCTTAATTTCGGAATGAAATTATAATTAAAACTAGGCGTTCACAGAGAAATTTCGTAAGTTCTGAAAACTGTAATTAATTAATATTTTTTTCACGAAAAAAATTTCGGAATTGCACAACTGGCGTCAACAAATTTGCATTTTTTTCCCTTTTCTGTTGTTTGTTTGCTGCTGCGAGCGCAGGGACAGCTAAAACCATGATGCAGGAGTTACAGTTTCTTAGGAGTCTGATCTTTCGTTGCCAAGAGAATTAATCCTAGAACTACGAATCAATAACAAAACGTTAGGCATTCGCTTACATTTGGATTCACACCAGAATTTTCTTAATAAAAGAAAAATGCGTTACTGCTACGGCATCGTAATTTTTTTTTTTCGTTTATTCTAACAGCATAACAAGTACTATTTGTTCATAAAAAGGACAACGCCAACGAACGTTCACCAAAAACCAGTTCTGAAACTGGAGTCCTCTTTTGCTGTAACGAACTCGCCCCCTTTGTGACGTCACCTCTTATGATTTTTAACTGTTCTTTCGAACTTCTTTTCGCGAACGAACATTATGAATAATGGAACTACGTAATTAAACTAAGCAGGTTTGTCCACGGGTGAGTGTTTTCGTAATGATTCCTAAACCAGAATATGGATTTTTTCGTCGAGGTTCCTAAAGTAAGACGTCCGTTGCCTTTGCAATTCCTTTGCCAAATATATAAGAAATTGCCCGTGGACATCTATTGGAGAGGGCTTTATGATATCATCACTTCTTTCTTAATTCATAACTTCCATACATACATTAATTCACCATCTCTGTTATTTAATTTACTAATTTATTACTTCCATTTCGGTTAATTATATCCAATAATACAATGTAGTAATAATAATCAAACAAATTTAAGGAATGCACAAGATTTGAAAATACCGAGGATAAAAAACGAATTATATAGAAATAGCGTAGAGTATAAAGGTGTAGATCATTGGAACAATTTGTCAGATGATTATAAGAACATTATTAATAGTGGTTTATTCAAGAAGAAATTAGGACATTACTGCTGGGTAGATTAATGGATTAATAGAGAAAGTAACGGATTAACAAATGGGCCTTGGTTCGTTAAACCTCCGTTGTTTTCCGAGGACCAGTCACACATGTAACAGTACTTCAGTTTAATTTAGCAAGATGATGATTAATGACTAAATATGCATATCGATAATGTATAGCTTATGGAAAAATGATAGGCTATTAGTGATATATGGTTAGGTACATTTTATTGTAATTTTTGTAGATTTTGAGTAATTTTCGTAAACTTTTGTGTAATTTTTTTTTTAAGCAACTTTATTTAGGCAGCAACATGAACAACAAAAAATATACATTGGGATTACAAATTAATGTTAGTTTAAGTTAATTATAAGAACAAAGACATATCTACATTAACATTATACGAAAATATAGATGCATAAAATTAACTACAAAGATATAAATACATCAAAATTAATTAGAAAAATGTCAATACATTAATTTATACACTGTGAATTCTCATGTAAAATATTTGAGGCAAAACGAAGTTGTTACAACCATGAAAAAATCGTCAATGTGCTTCGATGAAATGTATATAACCCCCTCTTTGCTATATAAAGCTGGCCAACTTGCTGGTATAGCAGATATTTGTAATGTGGAAGCTACAACCATTCAAACTTTCATGGTTGTCTCCTTGCTCTCAAAAAACAGACGTTGTAGCACTAATTTCGGTTAAGAATATCACCGCTGAAGTACTTTATGCCTATACCCAAAAAGTTTTATAACTACTCTTATATTGTGGATATATAGTATTATGTCTAATTTCTGATAATAGAGTAAATCGAAATATGTTTAGTGTGATGGTGTGGTAAAGCCATATATTAGTAACCCTGTTAATCCTGAGCAAAACCTGTATTTTGTTTTTGATGCTGTGCATTTATTAAAATTGATTAGGAATAATTGGTTAAATGAAACAAATCAAATATTTTATTACCCAAATCCTGCAAACCATGTTCTAGTCTGTACTGCTAAACTGAATGACTTAAAGTACATTTATGGGACTGAAAAGCACATGTTCATTAAATAAGCCCCAAAGTCAACACAAAAAGTCCTTTTTCCTACGTCAACAGAAAGACAAAATGTCACTCACGTTTTGAATTTATTTTCCGAAACAAATATTGTTGCTTTATCAGTGCATGATAAAAATATGAAAACATAGTTACAAAGGAATTCCTTGAATATGTATAAAAGTTGTGAACGTTAAGCATCCTCAAAAAGCATGCATTGTTTAGATAAGTATTGTAATCCAATCACTAGTGTTCATGATGGAAATTCTTTATTTTTGGAAGAATTTGCCATATGGTTTAACTCATGGAGTGACCTTTCTAATTTGAAAGCAGATGCAAAGTCTGCATTGGCGATTCTGAAAAAAGGTGGAATGCTGTCAAAGAAAACACACTTTGCATTAAATTTTACGACTAAATTGCTACTTGAATTGGTCAAATATATTTTTACTACTTTTGGCCTTAGTCATGTGTTAGAAAAATTCCAAACAGATTATTTGGAAGCACGTTTGGCCAGTATCACCAAATGAATGGGGCATATATATGGCTGTTTGCACCTCCCTCTAGGTATGCTATGATATAAGAATACTTTTTCTGTACCATGTCTCCAGAGTAACCTAAGCATTGGGCAAGCCTGATGACAGGGGGTCTAACCATAAAGGATGTTTGCCAAGATTTTTTAGCTTACAGCATCCCCCCCCAGAAAAAATATCTGCACCTCACAAGCTTGCATTCTTTCTCTCCCATAACCACGGAAC
>QLNU02015270.1:126322652-126348408 GCA_006491805.2 Dysdera silvatica
AAAAAAGGGGGAAGACACGTCAGAAACCGATAAATTTTTCCACCCCTTATTTAGATATGGGGGTGGGGAATCTAAGAACAAATAGGGTAATCCGTGCCCAAAATGTCATTTTAGCCCCCTTTAAAGAAAACACATATGGTTTGAATTACCACAGAATTCTGTCTTTCGGCCCTCTCCCTGAACAATGCGGAAAAAGTAGGGGGGTGCTATCTGGGCACTTTTGGCTGAAAGAAATGAGTAAAATTTCTTCGATTCGTTCCTCAAATGCAAAAAAAATTCCGTGGGGGTGTAGGAGGGGCATTCATGATCATCTTATTTAGTTATTATGGTAAGACAAAAAAATGTTTTACTATGAATAAATTAATTTTATTTGACGACGATTTTTTGAATTGGGGGAGGCAAGGGCGGATGTAGAACAAAGTTTATGGGGGGCGCAAAGCTTAAAAATTTAACGTTTATGTGTAGCTTCATCCTTTACTTGAAAATAATTATTTTTAATGTAAATTTATTATTCTCGGGGGGGGAGCGCACGCCCCCCGTCTGATCCGCCCTTGGGGCGGGGTTGTTTCACGCAATTTTTCAGAGTTCAGAAAAAAAGGTGGAGGGCGCCTTCTCGGGGAGACCTGATAGCCAGAATCCTACGGTAAATAAACTGCAATTAAAAAAAAAAAAGATCCGCCGCCTTTTACGCCCCATGAAATTTGGCGCCCTGGGCAAGTGCCCAACTTGCCCATTTATAAATCCGGCACTGGTGAGAGGTAAGCAGCCTAACGGTCGGCGCGAGCGTAAATTCCGCTCTCTCAGTCGTCTGCAGAGGGTCATCACAAGTTGGATAGTTGATAACGACGAATCCGGTGCTGTGACAGCTGCTCTGACAATCGCTCTGTCTTCCCGCCTTGTTGTGGCCCTAGGTCGACCGCTGCCATCCCGACGCTGACATCTACCATTGTTGACCCACTCTTGCCAGCACCGTCCAATCGCCGCATCGCTTCGACCCACATGTCCAGCGATTCTTCGATTCGTCCAACCAGCCTCTTTCAATCCGATAGCACGACCTCTTTCAAACTCTGACATATGCTCGTAATGAGCACGAATCTTTCGGCGAGGCATTGTTACAGTCGACGTAAGATATCCGCAGTCAAAATGCAACAGAAATTTTGACCACATATTGAGAATCGCTCCTTATATACACCTGCTGAATGCGCAGTTCCGATGCGCTGGAGTTCCCGCTATTCATTCATTGGACACCAAATTTTAATCATTTGCATGTTCGGTCAAAATGTCTTTGCATACGAAATTTCATTACAATCGGACAACCCCTTCTTGGTGCATCGATTTTTTTGTTATAGAGTGTACTTTGAGAGGCAGATGACTTCAAAGCGTTACTTAGACCCACCATCGGTGGCGTTTTTCATTTGAATTGAAAACAACATTTGGGCACAAACTGTAAGTGTGTAGGTCACCATAGTCTTGAAACTTCCTGAAGGCAGAAATGTGCAGTCGGAGCATTTTGTTTGCAGTGGTGAGCCAGCGAGTTTTGTGGATTTGACCAGAATCTGTAATACTGAAATCGGGACTACAATGACCATAATCCACTGCTTGGAATATGTCATATAAATATTTCTTATCTTTGCTGAGAACTGCACTGTTAATATGCATAATACTCTTATTAACAGAGCTACAGACGACAAACACTCAATCCCTTACGAACGTATTTAAAGCGTATTTTCCGAAACCGGTTATTTTGCGCAGACAAACGTGCGCGAAAAACTAGTTATGAAATGACGCCCTTCCCTCTACTGTAATGAACCAACCCGTTTGTGACGTCAGCTCTCGTTATTTCTAACGGGACCAGTGGTCAATTTTCCGCAAACAGACTATACATGGACTGCTTTTTAAATTTAAACCCACTTACGAAGAGATCGGTATTAAATTCATCGAAAAGCTCGTTGCAGCAGATATATTTATACAAGTCGAACACTAAGCAGATTAAATTTAGAAACAATTTTTATCAACATTTTTTAGGCGTTGTAATAGTAACGCCGATGTTATGGCACAGTTAGATGGTGAAACGTTCGTAAAGAAAAGAAATGTTTTGACGCTTTAAATACGTTTGTAAGGGGTTGAGCGTTTGTCATCCATAGCTCAGTTGGTAAGAACACCTGTCTGGATTGTAGAAGGTCCTGGGATCGTGGCCCACCAGATGCAAAAAACACTGCTTTACGAATGTTTCACCATCTAACCATGCCATAACATCGGCGTTACAAATACTGCGCCTTAAAAAGTTGATAAAAATCGTTTCTTACTCGTAATTTAATCTGCGTAGTGTTTGATTTGTATAACTATATCTTCCGCAACGGGATTTTCGATGAATTAAATACCGATCTCTTGGAAATTTGGTTTAAACAACAGTCCACGTACTTCCCCATTACGCAAAGTAGTCGGTTAGGGGAAGTTAGGAAACATTTAATTTTGATCATGTGAGCGATAACGCTTTAGAGGTAAAGACCTTGAGAGCAAAGGCTAACTTGTCTCACAAACCAACATTTTCATGTTTTCGTCTACAATGTCAAAATTTTAGGCTCGGGTTTGAAACATTAGATTTTGCCCGATCGGACTGAAAATTTTCACACATGTTTCCGATATGAGTAGGCAAATTTTCCGCACTATTATGTATCGATGCGTAACAATTTTGTTTCTTCGGACCACACTACTGTACATAATTAATACAATATAATTTTATATTTAATGTGTTTTCTTTACTCTGTTAAAAATGCTTTTATTATGTAAACGTGGCAGCGGTGGGCAGAGAGGGGTCGCAAATCTTTTTGTTAATATAAAAGAGGGTCGTGGCTTATGAAAAAAGTTGGGAACCACGACTCTAATGGAATGTAATAATAAATTTACATATAGCTATTCAAATATGTCGATTTCAAACTATAAAAATACTTTTTGACAGTATGTTTATTCTAATAGTATAATGGGAAACTTCTGGTGAAAATGAATGCACACAATTTTTAATAAGAATTTAAGTACGTATGTACATAATAGCAAACTAATCTTCAACAGTATATTTTCGAAAAAAAAGCTTAATTAGTTAAAAGTAGTACTTGTTGTAAAGGCGCGCTTTCCCAGTTCCGCACTTTTAACTCTTTTAAGCACTGCCAATTGCGGTATCGCGTATTGTGCTAACCCAGAACGTAATGGGAATTCTTAGAATGTAATTTTAGTAGTTTTTATAGTTTAATATTTTTATGGTAGTTTAGTATTTTTATAGTTTTCTGTTGTTTGAGTCTGCAACGTGTATATTTTGAGGAGTTGTTTTACCGTTGTCGCGTTATTGAAGTACATGCAGCTGAGAAAATCTACTTTTAGAACAAAATTTTCCCTTTAACAAACTAGACTACTAATTTTTTTTACCTGTTCTTATAAATAGACACTTATTAATTTTATAAGCTTATTGCTAATGCTTAAAAATAGCGCAATTTCATGAATTGACGGTTATTATTAAAATCAATTCCCTGCAAATATGAACCTGCAATTTAGAGATCTTCAGAGTGACTTATACAAATAATAAAAGTATTGTATCAATATCACAGAAGCGAAATGTGAGAAGTCGATTTGTAATTATAAAACATAATTTTTATACGAAAGCACCAACACAGAGTTTTCAAAATTATTGGGGCAGTGGGAGCGGGGAACTCAAGCATATATTAAAGACATGCATATATATTATAATCTATGTAAAATTTCAATTTATTGAGGGCTGATCTCCACGAGCCCATATGACTTTACTTCTACGTGTGAAAAGCATATTTAAAAGTATTAGCATCCACATTGCGATGAAATATAACTAAAGGGGGAAAGGTAACGCTTTTAAACCACCAATCGTATACCGAAATGGAAGTTTGACCTGTATTTTCTTCAAAGTCCGGTTCGTCTAAAATCTTTTCCTAGTTTTGAAGAAATATATATTGAAGATATGCAGTAATTCCATCCAGTTAAAATAATATTTATTAATACTTTAATTGTTTAGGTTCATTTATTAATTCGCCAAAAGATAATTAAATTCAAATACATAGTGAAAGAAATTTAGTACGCCTTTTTCTGCGTATATTTCATGGTACGTGTACACACGTCAAAGGTAAATTTTATTTATTTCAAAATACAGCATTGGCCTGGTCGGGTTAAGCTGGAGGCAGACATGAACAAAAAAGACCAAATACAGGTAATATAAACAAACTTAAAATCAAAGCAAAATATATCAAACACTTGAACGCTTTTGAAAGAATACAGACAATGATAAGGTGCAGGTAATTTCTGGGTCTAGGGCATTCCAGTCTCGGATAGTATATTCGGAAAAAAACTGAATTTATAAGTGTCAGATCTGGTATAGGTGGGAAGCAATTTGAAGGAGTGGTCAAGGCGGTCTGAAGTGTAGGAGTCGGAGCTAAGTTGATTGATTGATTGATTGATTGATTGTTTGGCTTTTTTATGGCGCAAGAGCATCTGGGCTATACTGCGCCAAACATGGTAAAATCAAAGACTGTAGTAAAAACCAGTACTTTTTAAAAATTTTAAAACGTGCGTATGGTCAGCATGGTCATTTAAAATGTCAGACAGTGATGAAGAGTTAAAAGTAAGAGTGCGGGCAAGTCTATAATAGGGGCATTGAGTTAAAATGTGTAAAACACTCATGGGTTCATTGCACACTTGGCAAATTGGTGCTGGTTTTCCTTCCAACAGATGTCTATGGGTGAGATGGGAATGCCCAATGCGAAGTCTAGCAAGGAGAACCTCCTCTTTCCGATTTTTACGGTATGAGGAGGGCCAGTTACCAATTGTATGTTTAATATTATGCAATTTGTTATTGGTTTGATGATCCCATTCTTCTTGCCACCTTTGATTCACACAGGTCTTGATAATTGGTTTCAGGTCAGAGAAAGGAAGAAGTTGGCTAGAAGCAAGTGGTGAGTTCGTTGCCCTTGCAGCTGCATCAGCAGCCTCATTCCCTTTGATACCAATGTGAGCAGGGATCCAGCAGAATTTAATATTGGAATGATTGTGCAGGTGCTGCAGTTGTGAATGGATTTTGGATAAAATAGGATGAGGTGCATATTTAAAAGATTCCAGGGCTCTTAAAGAGCTCTGAGAATCGGTACAGATGATACAATGAGTTAAGCTATGAGTTGAAATATACGCAAGTGCCATGGAAATGGCATAAAGTTCTGATGTAAATGGAGTATGATGGGGGGATTTTTTCTGCAATGGCACTGTTATTAATGACAAATGCAGAACCTACATTTGTTTCTGTTTTGGATCCATCTGTAAAAATGAAATTGGAGTCTTGAAAATGATCCCGAAATTCAGAGAATAACTGCTGGTAAAAAGCATTAGGTGTAGTGCTTTTGCTGTGGTTAACCAGATCCCAATGGATGTCCACGGCAGGAATAACCCATGGCGGAGAGAAATGAGTATGAGAAGGAGCAATACTCCGGCAATCTATACCCAATTCTCTGGTTAGTCTATCCATCCGAATACCAAAGGAAGGGATGCATGAAGGGCGAGCATTAAAAAGTAAGGTGGAACGAGGTTCAAAAACGACATCCCTAAGCTGGTGAGTGGGCAGTGATTTAAGTTTCGTATAATAGTTGAGAGAGAGCTGCATACGCCTTGATGTTAAAGATGGTTCGTTGGCTTCTACATAAAGACTTAAAGCTGGTATTGGCTAAGCTAGTTGGCTGGTATGGTAAGTTAAGTATTGGGTTACAGAAAGGAGGCGCTAGTTTACGGTACATTTTAAAAAGAAATGTCAGACGATGAAATTTACGGTTAGTAGCTAAGGGGTTAAGTCCAAGATCTTGTTCAAGTGATGAAATAAATTGATGTGGTGACCAGAAATTGCAAATAAATTGGGTAGCTTAATTTTGGATGGATTCTAGTTTGGTTATGTATTTTATTTGACGAGGGTCCCAAATCTCATCTCCATATGTCAAAGTTGGCAAAATAAAACTTTCGTAGCACAGGAGACGGATTCGAGCAGTAGAATATTTTAGTTGTCTTCGAAGGTAGTAAAGTTTAGTTAGATCTGGCCTTTTATTTATAATTGCAGCAATGTGTAAATTCCAACGAAGATCAGAAGTAAAGGTGAGACCAAGATACTTAAACGATTCAACAGAGATGATCGGAATGTTTTCTAGATTATAAGTGAAAATCGAGGACTTACGTTTACGATGAACGCGTAAGAATTACGATTTAGTAGGGTTAAGAGGTAGGGACCAAGGCATAGATCAATCAGAAATGATATTTAAATTAAGTTGGAGGTTAACATGATCGTCGGGGGGAAGTAATTTTGGAGTATATGACACAGTCATCCGCAAAAAGACGAATCGGGACAATGAGTAAAGAGGCAATGACAGTGAAAAATATAAAACAAGGAGAGGGGGAAAGAACCGCTCCCTGAGGGGTACCAGAGATTACTGAGAGAAAATTTGAAAAGGACGAATTGGTTTCGGTTACACAGAAATTGACCAATCCAACGTGTAACCTGGTGATGCAGGTTTAAAAGTGAAAATTTGTACAACAATTTTGAGTGAGAAACTTTGCTGAAAGCCTTTGCCAAATCGAGAAATGTTACACCAGTCTGAAGTCCTTGGTCAATTGCTGCGGCAAGATCGTGAGTAACGTGTATTAACTGAGAAGTACAATAGTTGAGTACGGTAGTTGAGTGACTCTGACGAAATCCGTGCCGGGAAGCAAGAAAGAAATTTTGAGAATCAAGATGTTGGCGAATTTTATTTGAAGGAATGTGTTCCAGAAGTTTACAGCTTGGAGAAGTCAAGAAAATTGGTCGATAATTGAGTGGATTATCATATGAGTCAGTTTTGTGAATAAGAATAATTTTATTAATTTTCCAGTCAAGTGGTAATCTACCAGTAGAAAGGGAAGAATTCAAAATAGGTATAAGGTTTTCGGCGATTTCATGAGCGAAAGTTTTAAGAATAGTTAAAATTTAAGGTAATCGTTAAAATTTTAGTAATAATTTAAATTTTAGGAATACCGTTTGGACTCGAAGAAGAAGATTTAAGAGATTAAAGAAGTTTAATTAAACCACACACAGATCGGGAGATGGCAATAGGGGAGGGAAGGGCGTAAACGCAGTAGGGGGATTATTGGAAACGGTAAGGGTACTAGTGGAGAAAACAGAATGAAAGGCGGTATTGAAGCTAGTAGCGATATGTTGAGGGTCAGTGAGAACTTGATCATTAAACCGGAGGGAAGTGCGAGGTGCTTGATGAGATCTGAGGAAGTTATACAATTTTTGTGAGTTTGAAGAGGTAAATCTGGGAATGTCTTCAGAAAGGTATTTATGCCTAGCAGTGAAAATAGGTCGAATAATTGAAGACTGATTTGATTTTAGAATTCGGAAAACGATTACACTGTTGCCAAATATAAGAAAAAGTAAAGTTATAATTATACAATATATTTTGCCAGATACGGAAGTTGAAATTATATATATATATATGGAAGATATCATGTAAAAGGAAACAATTGGGCATTTTGCCAATTTTGGAAATTGAAGTTTGTTTTCTTGCGTTTCTAAGTGACAACAGTTAAGAAAGCCTGAAAAGTAAATATTTATATTGGGGAAGCCGAGAGTTTCACCGACTTTCCGAAACCACTAACACTTGAATAATCGTTCCCAGTTGCCGTTGTGAAAAGGGACATATGTTCGTCTGTATACATTTAAAGACGGCAAATACTTATGCTACAAAGCATTGAGATTCTAAAAGAATGAAGCTAAAAAAAAACCAAAGGAAAATAGAACAGCAAACGAAATATAACATTATTTTTAAACTCTTCCTTTTTTAAAAGGTAAATTTATAAGTAGCTAATGAATCAAACCGTCTGTATATATCTTCTTTAGCAAGATGTCTATTCTTAAAATTAATATAAGTTGAAAATGAATTCTTCTTATATATTTACAATATTTAATAATATACTTTGATGCGAAGAACTATCTATGTATTAATAATACCAAGTATTAGAGTAATATGGAAATTTCACCTTGTCTGACGCAGAATGACAGTTGTTGTCCCTGAGCTATAAAAATTCAATCAACCAATTAATGTGAAAGTTTTCGTTTTAAGAAGTAGCTCCTGTTTGCTCAGGAGTCTAGTCGAAATTCAATAATATGAGCCTTCTGTTACCAGAACAGCACCGACACTAAAGCAGTATTGAGCGTGGTTAGTAACCAGAAGGGACACCTGAGAGTTATTGGAAACACCAAGTACTGTTGTTGTTTTTGGTGGGGTGCTATAGTGACGTAAAAATGAAGCGTTCTTTTATCATACAGGAAATCCGGATTCCCGATCAACTGCAAAGCGGTGTATTTTTAATATAGTCTCACAGTCCCAGGAGCGATTTGCATGGTGAAATAGGCTGGTCGAGGTTCAGATTGCTCATTCAATTGTAGGTCCTTTGGGCCTGAGGCTAATAACTCTGCTTCAGAAAATATCAGTGTTGTCACGGAAACTTGAAATGGTAGGCCAAGGTCCTGTATAGACTGTAAGTGACAGTGCTCGTTTTAAATTTTTTTTATTGAAACTACTCCAACTTTCAAGATTTTCTATAGTTTCATATGGATGCTGTTACAGTAAACCCCCTCTTAACGGATATCCCGAAGATGCGGCTACCTATTTTTACGGTCAGATAAAAATTCCCTAGCAAGAAACTTCTTCACAGAAAAGTATCCCCTCTTTTAGGGACAACGTTTGCTGTCCGGTGAATGAATGTCCTCCAATGAGGATTTTTTACTATATTTTTCAAAATTAAAAATTTCCTGCTTAAATTAGTATAATAGTAATATGCTTAATAGATGTGAAAAGTGATATAGGTCTGTAAAATAAAAGATTTTATTAAATCATAAGAATCATTTTTTATGTTTCAGCTATCCGTAATTTTGTATAATTTCTTAAGAGTATTTTTGCCTCGCGGAGTGTTTCACATCCCACAACTTACAATTTGTGAAAAAAACCGTCCACCCTTGCTTCTGAAACTGGCCAAACTCTTTCCTGTTGCCTTCAAAGTCACAATCTTTTGGGGTAGGGTAACAAAGTGGAAATGCCACTTATTGTTCCCTGTAAAATTGGACGTTTTTAATGAAATTAAGGGGGGTGCAAAGCACTCCTCGCGCATTCTCGCTTTCCTCTAATCCGCGCGCCTGCTCGCGGGTTAAATAGCAAGGACTATACGAGAAGCTTTTGAGATATCTTTATGAAACTCAGCATATTCGGAATAATAAAAGAAAAGCTTTAAACGTAAAAGTGTGGGTGTCGGGATTATTACGTGAAAACAACGAAGCTTGGAGCGAACGGAGGAAGGGGCTCGATGGCAAGGGGCTGCCGATTAAGATGGAACTGGTGAAGAGGTAATGTGCTGATTATCAATAATTAATATTTATTCTGAATACAACAGTTGACTTTGAAAATGAATATTTTGTGTGACTTTTTTTACCTGGAAATCATAGCAAATACGTACATTTAAAAATTTAATTGCTTTCCCTTCACCCTTTTCTTTTGTCAGTATTAAATGAAGCAAGAGATTAAGTAAAAATCTTTTAAAAAAATTTGAAAATATAAATTTATTAGGAAGGTGTTCGATAAGAAATTCTTCCTCTAAAGTCTCATATCCGTATGCATACAAACGTTTTGAAATTAAACAGAGAATACAAATTTGTTACTTGGAAAGACGTAAATTTGCATTTTCTGGGAATTTTTTGATTTGTTTGATAAAGGAGAGCTCAAGACTTTTTACAAAACTACTTAGAAGCTCACGGTAATCATAAACGTCAGACGTGTTTTAATGTATTTATTATTATTGATAGAAATTCAAATTGTTAAAAGTTATCAGTTTGCATCTGATAATTTGTTTAGAAAATATAAACTAATTTGACGTTAATTTTTTTAGTGACTTTGTTTATTGTCTTAATTGCGTCAAAAGTCTAGAGATCTGTCAATAACATTTGTTTTAAAAAGTAAGAAAAACGAACCGATAAATTGTAGGCAATTTCGTTTAGTATTAATTTCTTCTAAGATTGCAGAACAACCATTAAAACAAAAGATAGTTAAGTTCCCACAAATGCTAACAATTTTTAGGCTGAAAAGTTTTTGTCCCGCGACAAGAAATATACTGCTATCTTTTCATTTTTATGAGAGTGAGGTAAGAGAGTTTAATTATGGAAACTTCGTTGTGGGATGCGTAACCAATTAAATTTTGAAAGAGCTTTTACTAAGCCTTTTAATTATAAACTTATCACAATGGAGTATTTTCGAATTAATAAGTGTTTAATCGACTAGATTGCAAGCTTAGTAAGTTGCAGGTAGAGAGATGGGTATAACCGGACTACAATGCGGAAATATATATTGAAGGAATGCAGCAATTCCATTCAGTTAAAACAATATTTATTGATACAACAAATGTTCAAAATAGTTAATTAGGTCGCCAAAAAGATAAATAATTAATTACAACATTCAAATAAATTTTGTGCGACTTTTGGCGGAGCCTCCGAGAATGACGTGTGCACACTTCGATGGTAAACGGAAGACTGATTTGATTTTAGAATTCGGAAAACAATTGCACGTACTGTTGCTAAAAAAATGTATATAAAAAGTGAAATTATAATTATACAATATTTTTTTGTCAGATACGGAAAACAAAAGTACGTACATTTAGAAAATATCATGTAAAAGGAAACAACTTGGCATTTAGCCAATTTTAGAAATTAGACCTAAGTTTTCTTTCCTTGCGTTTCTAAGTGGCAACAATTAGGAAAGCCTGCGAAGTGAATATAGTGTTTCTATTGTGGAAGCCCAGAATAGTACTAAAATTTTGTATACACACTGGGATCTGTCTATATACGGATACTTAAAGGAGCCAGAGAATATATCGTTACAGACAGAAGGCTTAATATGGTACGATCTATGCCTGCTGTCAAGACCGGAAGAAAATGCCGTTACACATCGTATCGTTATAAAACTATTTTTCTGTATATTCAAATAAGTATTGACAATATGTGCTTACAGCACACTGGACTCCAGTAACAAATTTTATTTCAAATATTCTTTGCTTCACTTCGATAATAAGATCAAGTGGTGAATCAACATTGATCTTCGAATGTTATTTCTTTTGTATTTTTATCATAGTGAATATGAAGCCACGGAACAAGTTCTTTGAAACCAAAAAAGTAAAAGAATCAATGCAGGCAATGCAAAATACGGTCGTTTCATAAATAGGTGTAACTTGGGGGTTAAATAGAGCGTAAACTGGGGGGGGCAAAAAAAACAGAATAACAAAATTGTATGGAAAAAAGTACAATTTTGTCTCTTTCCTAAAAAAACTGGGGGCAAGTGACTTTTTTACTCCCGGCAGATTACGCTTATGGTTTCATATATCAAACCTAAAATTTGATTTGATTTGAATTGAATTAAGAAAACTAAAAGCAATCAAGGGAAGTTCGGGTAAGTTGACGAAGCGGGTGAGATGACGAAATCGAGATTTCTCCGAAACTCTGCAAACGGCAGCACTCATCATCAAGTAAGAGATTCATAATATCCCCCCAAAGCGTCCATCCTGAAATGTGAGAAGAATCGGCCGCACTGTTTTGATCACACGGAGCAAAGAAGCTACAGGTACGTTTCGTTATAATTTTTCACGTGTTTAAAATAGGTTTTAAACCGGCATTAAAATAATGTTCAGGAAATTCAATTGCTTTATCAGTAAGTTCAAATTCTTGGAAAATCATGGTAAAATAGTTTCTTTTTAATAAATTTATCGATGCTTTTATTTGAAGTTATGTAATAGAGATGACTCTGTCGGGTAAGATGACGAGCACGTAGTGCGGGCAAGATGGCGAATTCGTCATCTTACCCGAAATTTAGAAAACCTTTTTCTTTCAAAATCAGTAGGTTAATAGACAAATTATGAATACTTTCGTTCGTATCAGAGATGATAAAACCGTGCAACAGAAAGACTAACCGGCAAAATTTGTGTGAAGATGCTATGAAAGAGGCGATGAGGCAATTTTGAAGTGGAGTTTCTACGAATGCTACAGCCAAACAATTCGGTATTCCTGAGGCAACTGTAAGACGATACGTCTAAAAATGTCAAGAAAATGTAAGTAGGCTTACCTTTATTTATTTTGTGACATCTGATTTGCTTCGTTATTGATTGAATAGGGGTAACATAATTTCTGTAGTTATCATTGTTTCTCACCGAATGATTCTTAAGAATCATGTCGATTTTCTTCCAGCCTACTTTTGTCTAAAGTAAATTTAATTTAAATTTTTTATAAACCTACTTTAGATTAAGACTAAATCTTAAATTAATAAAATAATTTTCGGCACACCCATGATTTTCGAGTTAACGTGAACTCTAATATTATTTATATATAATTAAACATAAATACTAATGGGATTCGGTTGAACTCCCAGATCGCTTGTGTGCCGAAAAATATTTTTTATTAATTTCATCCCCGCACACATACTCTGCATATTGCAGAGTGTTCCGTTCCTTAAATCTTAAATATTTAGATACTACATTAGTATATTTGCATTGTCGTTTAACTAAAAACCCGTTTTTTTCTACTTTTTTCCCCCGTTTTCTCTCCCTGTCCCTCTATCTCTTTCTTAGGAACTACCAAAAATGCAGGAAGTTTTAAAAATACATCCTCAGATGAATAAAAATTCAAGCTAGAAGAATACATACGGGAGTTGGATAAAAGAGCCATTAACTTTACAGAAGCAAACTTTGCAATATTAGTCTATGATTTTCCAGAAGCACATAAAATTTCGCATAGGTTTAGCAAGGCAAAAAGAGAAGCCGGCAAAGATTTTATAGAAGTTTTCATGAACAAGTATAAACAAAGTAAAAAAGTAAAAAGTATAAAAGTATGTAAAAGTACTTTTCATTCCAAAAACTAGAGGTCACATCTGTAGCACGACTAATGGCATTTAACAAGCTAAATGTAGAAATTTTGTTCAACGTTTACAAAGACCTACGAGGGAAGCATAACTATCAGCTACACCAAATCTACAACATGGACGAAACGGGATGTTTCACCTTTCCCACAAAAACACCTACCGTTTTGAGAAAGGAAGGCACAAAGAGAGTGATAAAAATTTCCTCTTTTGAGCGAGGAATGAATGTAAGCGTTGCTTGCTGCGTCAGAGCTACTGGCCACTTTCTACCTCCATTTTTCATTTACCCCAGAGAAAGAATACAGTCAGCATATCTTGAAAGTGCACCTCCAGGCTCGGTTGAAGTCGGCCACAAATCTGGAAGGATGAAATCTTAAAGTTTTATTAAATTTTTAGAGCATTTCCTTACACAAGTGAGGCCATCCGAGGCCAATCCCGTACTTCTTCCTATGGATAACTATCCGTCACATGTAACATTGGAGGCTATCAACTTATATCGAAAAAGCCAAGTAACAATGTTACAGTTTCCACCACATACAAGGCATAAAATGCAGCCTTTAAACATTTCTATCTACGGTCCACTGAATACAGCCTATAGTCATACTGTGCGCTCGCGCTCAGTTGGCGCGTGATACCGTTAGCAGACGGGTTAGTCCATTGCAGTTTAGGGAAGGCCGTCTTGGAGGAACTGGTTTTTCCCGCGCGAAAAAGCAGTTTCGGCAAGACGCCCTTCCCTAAACTGCAATGGACTAACCCGTCTGCTAACGGTATCACACGCCAACTGAGCGCGAACACACAATACTTGTTCTGATTTTCTTGTAAGTCATCCAAGTCAGACTCTTCGCTTGAAAGATATTGCAGAATTATTCGGTATAGCGTTCATGAAAGCAGCAACTTTGAATAATGTCATCAATGGGTTCTGAGTAACTGGCATTGAGCCACTCGACTCCCAGACCTTTGATGACATAGGCTTTACATCATCGCGAAAACCACAGACAATGCATATATTGAAGTAATTTATACCACACCAATGCCAACATCGCTCATAGCTGGAATATAATCCGCTCCTACTGCTACTAAATAAATGCAGAGAATACCAGGTTTGCCTCCTCAGCCTCGTGCAACTCCACAATAGTGGAAATAAAGAAAAAAAAATTGCCTCCTTTCCATATTACACGTTTTCCTGTTAGAAAATCACTAAAAGATAGAAAAACAATAGAGGAAAAAAGGAAAAACAAAAAAGTGCAAAAATTAAGGAAGCTATTAATAAGCAAAGAAAATTATGCATTAATCATAAATTCAGAATGAGCAAAAATTCAAAAAAGCTTTCAAAAAGATCTAGATGGAACATCATCCGACTCATTAATTCACATTGATTATCAAGAAAGTGAGACACTCTCTCTGAAGAAGAGATGGAGGGTGCATTTTTCGTTCTGAGTACAGTAAGGATGAACTATGATTTCAGTGCTGTCTCTGCAGAGAATGGGCACGTGCCCAATGCTTTGATATGAATGCAAAAGAAGCCAAGATTAAGAGTTATATGTGTGATATTTCTGTGAACCCTGAAATTCACGACAAAAAATCCCCAAATTAGCTTCCATTTTTGTACAATTTAATTATTCGTTATCTTACCCCCACCTTATTCGCCATCTTACCCGCCGGTGAGGGTAAGATGACGAAATTGTGGTTCATGCAATAAAGTTTTTTGCTCAATTTTCTGGTTGTTTAAAAATAATCTAACAATTCGTGGTTAAAGCTAACTAATAGTGCACTAAATACAGATAAAACTGCAGCTCTAATTGCAAGCTGTATTAACTTAAACGCAAGTATTGCTTAAGTTCGTCAACTTACCCGAACTTCCCCTACAAAGAACCTTTATTGTTTCATGTTTTAAATTCAAAAATTTTAAAGCAATATGAGAAGGCGGGAAAGCTAAATAATATGGATTTCAAAAACACGCATTTCGTAGAACTAAGCGAAATTTATTTAACCTATTGACGCGGTATTAGTAGAACGTCAGAAATTTATTTCCATATTAGCTAAATTCCGTTTAAAAGAGTCCGTCCAATTTTGGATATATTTTTAACCCACGAGCAGGCGCGCCGATTAGAGGAACGCGAGAACGCGCGCGGGGTGCTTTACACCCCATCTAATTATATAGCATTATTTCATAAAAAATGTCCAATTTTACGGGGAACAGTAAGTGGAATTTTCTCTTTGTCACCCTACCCCAAAAGATTGTGACTTTGAAGGCAACAGGGTGGAGTTCGGCCAGTTTCAAAAGCAAGGGTGGACGTTTTTTTTTCACAAATTGTAAGTTGTGGGGTGTGAAACACACCCCACGCCTGCTCGCGGGTTAAACAAACGCGTATAAACTGTGAAGAGCGTTTGAGGAAGAGCAGGTAGACTAATTAAAGGAAAAAATAATTTAAATGCAAAGAAAACAGCTACCGTGGAATTTATGTTTGTGCATGTACTTCCTCTCTTTGGCGCAGTATAGCCCAGATGCTCTTGCGCCATAAAACAACCAAACAAACTTCCTCTAAATCAATGATAGTCGGATTTATTTCAATATTTGGAATTTTGACAAAAAAATAAAAAATAAAATTGGTGAATTTTCTCAAGTTAGATTGTGATTTTGTGGGGAGGGGTTGAAAGGTTATTTTAATTGAAATTAGATCATTCTCCATCTAAACTGTATTTCAAACATATGTTTTATAAACAAAGAGTTTCAGATATTGTTATGAATACACGCACACACTGGCTCTACGGTGGTGCATTGATAACACGTTCCTCTACTGCGCCGTTATCCTTGGTTTCCCTTGCAACGGTGAAAGAAAATTTACTGCATAATTGCTCACTGAGTAGTCCGGGGATATATTCCATAGGCTATACGAGGTTCTGATTCATCGGAAAACTGTGGGTCCCGGAGCAACACGACCCTTGCTACCTTTGGGCCATACAACTCACTAACAAACACGCAGACACACACACATACTTGCTAAACTGATTAGTTGGTGATATGATAATAGGTATCGGATTGACAGTTGCTTTCTTTTCGTGAAAATGTCCAAGGAGGTGTGGTTACGTTTGATTTTATTGAAAAATAATGTTTTACTTGCTGCGTTAATCTCTCTGATCCAGATATTCTTGGAAATTAGTATAATTTAATAGGCAATAATTCCGACACTCACGTTTTTAGCTCAAGCTAGAGTTTTTTGTAACAGGAGAAAAAGAGGCATCGTCCCCGACTTAGATTCGAACTAGAGTCTCCCCGTTGATCCCGGAGCGCTGTAGCATAATTTCATAGTTAAAAGGGGCATTGGGTTGCAACGTACGAACTAAATAACTCAATTTCTCTCTAAAGCCAGAACGACCCTTGCTATCCTTGCGCCATAAAATACAACCAACCAACCAGTTATCTCTCTAAAGCTAACTCTGATTTGGGAGAGTTCAAGTATTATGTAACAGTGTTTTAGCCATTTAATAACATTGGACAACATAGGAAACTAAGCACAGCGGTAACCACACCCCTCCAAGGTGCTTACGTGATACTTGAACACTTCCTTCGCTTATTTGTGAGTTTAGGGCGCAAGAGAGATAAGGTCATGCTGCACCGGTACGTACAGTTTTCCGAGGAATGCGAACCCCTCTTGACCACGTAGGGAACTAACCCCCGAATTATAAAGTTAACTCTGAAGAGCTTTGCCATTCTTTTCACGTACAAATTAGAAACTATCTGTTTTTTTTTGCGGCGCAAGGAGAGCAAAGGTGATACTACACCGGGTTTTACAGTTTTCTTAGTGATCTGCTGACAAGAGAACCAAACTCCCGACTATAGTGGGCAATAAAACGCACTTGTTCTACGTGACCATTGGGGTCGAGTCTGGATTAGTTGTGCAACAGACGAATACATTACCATCACGCGACAGCAAGGCAGTGACCGTATGTACGATCTCACCTTGATTGACATAGAATTACCCTTGCTGTCCTTGCGTCATAAAATCACAACCAACTGTAAGGCAGTGAAACTACACTTTTTTGAGGAATACGAGCTTCTCAAGGCGCAGAAAATCAATTCCCGAACTACAGAGAGCAATGTTTTTATTTTATTTATTTTTTTTTTTTTTTTTGGCGAAGTTATGAGTCTGTCAAACCCATATTAGCCGCATTTTATTGTGAAACCTCGTACACTACTTCACCTGATTTGGCTCAGAATGACCCTTGTTGTCCTTGCGCCATGACAATTCAACCAACCAACTAAACACTCAGATTAATAGCACAATAGGAGAACGCTTCGCTATTGAGCTATTTTGGAGCTGCGAATTATAAAGTTATTTCAGAATTAAATTTAAACTTACACAGATATCGTTATGCAATGAATACGTTAATTTATTACGAATGTTTGTATATTTTTAATAAATGAACGAAACAAAGTTAATTATGTTTCGTTAGCATCTATTTCTAAAAATGAATCGGCGAATAATCCAATAGGTTTCTTTGCTTTTTTCCTTACCTTACTTCATTTAAAAGACATCCTCTTTCTTTCTCTCTCATTTGTTAACCTAAAACCTTACAACTCACTTCAAATCCGTGCCTTATTAAGGAATCTTATAAGCCCTAGGATGGAAGGTGAGAATGGGCCCTCGTGATATTCAGTTTATAAATTGCGAGTTTTTTCTTTGAAGTCTATTATCTATAATATTTAGGTTTATCAATAATACAACTCTGACATTTATTAATAAACAAGATTAAAATAACTCTTGAATTTAAATAATGTCAATCCCCCATTCATCTCCCTGAGAGGGACCCCCAATAATTTCGTGTGATCCCATGCCCCGTCTTACTTGGCCTATACATACCGACACTGCTTCGAATGGTTTATAAATGCAGGTAAAATTCTAATGTACCTTTCCGATATTATTTCCGAATGCTGTCAACTGTGAATGAAGATAAATAGAATTAAAAGGAACCTTGAAAAACAACAAGCTATTTAATATAAATAAATGCATCATGCGCTGTCCAACGATAAATTTAGACAGACATTCAAACAAATACTGCAAGGATTTTCTGACGAAGGCAGAAGGTATTTCTCTCAAAATAATTGCAAAACGACGTATTAGAATAACCAATAGTCCAGAAAGTAATTACATTTTATAAGTAAACTAACTGATTGATTGTTTGGATTTTTTTATGGCGCAAGAGCATCTGGGCTATACTGCGCCAAAACTAACTAAATTTCCAACCAAATGAGATATAACGGTAAAACGGCAGTCAGCACTACTTGACAACAACGCTCTTGCAAATGACAACAATCCTCTCGCCAACGACAACAATCCTCTCGCCAACATTAACTCAACTCAACTTGGGGCTAACAACCCTGATGCCAAATACAGGGCTGCTACAGCCAAAGCTGGCCAGTATCGAAAATACATGTATTTGAAATACGTATTTTCGATACATTTGTATTTTGTATCGAAAATACAAATTTCTAGGTATTTTGTATTTCGTATCGAAAATACAAATTTTTAGGTATTTTGTATCGAAAATACAAATTTCTAAGTATTTTGTATTTTAAAAATACATTTAAGTTTGAAAATACATTCATTTTGTAGTTTTTAACTTTCAGTTCTAACCATTTGGCTAAACAGATGATACTCAAAGGTCGATTTCATGATCGGTTTAAATAGACTGTTGAAGCAGATAGCATCAGTTGAATAGCTTGGTGGAGGGGCAGTCGGTGGGGGGGGGGAGAGACCCTAATCGCAAAATTTCAAAAAGAAAGAAGTAGCAATAATAAAAGATTTGTAACAGATAGACGGCGATTGGGGGTCAAGATGCACGTTTGCTCACCTATACTCAGAAGATAAAGAACACCGCGATAGCTCTAGAAGAGCACTTTAGGCAGTAGTCAAGGTGGGGGGAGATATGATTGATTAGCATCATCAAACGATTAAAAACTACTCAGTGAGGTGCCCAGGGGCTGTTCGGACAAAAAGTCAGATACTTGTGTAAATTTCGGTTCGTCTGGAAAATGCAATTAAGTGAAACTCTGTCTTCAGGTTTACAGCTGATATCCTGACGCGATCTATTTCAATAGATAATTGCTTATGCGCAACTAATTGTAAGTAATATTACTTTTATTATATCACTGCTTTATTTAAATTAATATGCAGAATTAAAATATCGTCTGTATACCAACACCTAACATTGGATAATTATGACATACATGTATGTCCAATTGATAGCGATGGTCATAGCATATTCTTATAAAAATATTGCCTACATCGCTTATGAAAATTCAATAAACATATTAGTATTTTGATTTTTTACAAATAGTTCTCTCAATTGATAAAATGCCCATATTCGATAACAATTACGCAAGATTGGGGGGCGAAGGGGAGTCAGTATTGGACTGGTTGGCGGAAGGGAATGCTGACGGATTTAAGCGGGCGCGGCACTTCACTTGCCGCAGACACTAGCAACCTGTGCTATGCCGCTGAAATTGAAGGAAGACGGCGCATTACTTCAATTCTCAAGCGTTTGAAAATATTTATTACGAAATGTGAAAATGTAAACGGAATAAAATACACAGCTTTAAGGCTCAAAGGAATCAAGGGACGTTATTTTTGTGTGAAACAATTTGTATTTTTACATGAGCCGACGGACAGCATAAAACACGTCGGTAAGGCGCAAGTGCCCCGCGGGTTGAAGACCAATGCTTTAATTGTTTTCATTGGATTTTTATGTGTGCGTCGTAGAGATAATTTGCCTTTCACTGTTATTTTCAAATTTAATATGTATTTATGAAATAAAACCCAGAATCAAAGCAGAGTGGAACGATAAAAAATAAATTAAAATTTTATATTATGTTTTTTTGAGACATAAGACACATTTCGTATAAAATGTTGACTTCCTCATTGCCTTGTGCGCTTGTTTTAAACAAACCCAGGTTTGTAAAAATTGCAACACCATGAAGGAATCATGTGATTGAGCTGAAACTTTCAGGAAATGCAAATTAGGGTATGCTATTCAAATGATTAGAATTTCAGAGTCATCACGCATGCGTGGGCTGAGCAGCGCCCTCTGAACTGCTGATGGATCCGTATAAATAGAGGGCTGTAGCGGGGCGTGTATGGCTATCTGCTAGTGGTAAACGTTACATGAGACGTCACTATGCCTCTACGACGAAAGAGGGCGACATTTCAGCAAGTTACGGAGTTTGAACGGGGACGAATGATCGGCCTTCGTGAAGGAGGGTTTTCTTATCGTGCAATAGCAGCTCGTATGGGGCGTAACAGCAGCACAGTGATGCGAGTGTGGAAGCAGTGGGTTCAAGAGAACCAGACAACTCGGAAATCCGGGAGTGGACGCCGAAAGGTGACGTCAGCACGGGATGATAGACACCTGGTCCGCATGGCGGTGACGGACCGTTTTGCTTCATCTGGACAGTTGGCAGAACGTTGGTGCACTGCTACAGGTGTATCATTGTGTGCTTCATCAATTCGTCGGCGTCTACTGCACCGTGGACTGCGTGCAAGAGTTCCTTTATACAGGATCCTCCTGACGCAAAACCATCGACACCTGCGGCTACAATGGGCTCATGGACATAGAGACTGGCGTGCTGATTGGCAACAAGTGGTGTTTTCTGATGAATCCCGCTTTAATTTGGGGTACAGTGATGGCCGCATCCGTGTTAGACGCTATACCGGTGAACGCCACCTTCCGGAGTGCGTTATCCAACGTCATAGTGGACGAACCCCCAGCGTTATGGTCTGGGGTGCGATTGCGTATCATGGACGATCTCAGCTGCTACGAATTGTGGGTAATCTTAACAGCAACCGGTACATCAATGAAGTTCTGGAGCCCGAAGTTGTTCCCTTCCTTCAAGGCATTCCCGGAGCTGTATTTCAACAGGACAATGCCCGCCCACATATTGCCAGGAATGTTCAAGACTTCTTTTCATCACAACAGATACAGCTTCTTCCTTGGCCTGGATAAGTTCATAAAGGGGGTTATAGGCTCAATGAGGGGGGTTACAGAGCTACAACTCACATATTCCTATGTTAAATATACAAAATTTCATTGCAATGGGGGTTACAACCCCCATCAACACCCCCTGCGTACGCCAATGAATGATGGTGACATATGAAATTATGTTGACATATTATGGAATTATATATTACTATGAAATTATGATAATATAGTTAAGATAATGAAATTATTAAGCCAAACTCAGGCTGCCCGAGTGCATTAACGACAAGTAAAAAAACACCTTTAGCAAATGTAATTTGTATTTTCGAAAAGTATTTTAAAATACATTTTGCATTTTGTATCGAAAATACAACTGTCACATCGGGAAGCATCATTAAAAAAAGCAAAATATACATGCAAATGTGCACTAAAAGCCTCAAAATATAAGCTACAGAACCTCAAAATATCCACGTACATGCGCTTAAAAGAAATAAATATGCACTTAACATTTTTTAACAATTAAAAATCAAAATACTGCTTAAAACAAATAGATAAACTTCCGAGTAGAAAAATTCGATATACATTAAATCATACGTTTTATACATCGCAAATTCTATGACAGTATACCACAATGTGTCTCACGATGTTCTAAACAGTTAAACTTTATCTTCTATCATGTTAAGCTTTATCTTCTAGCATTTTTATGACCAAAAGAGTTTTTTCCAGAGCTACAAACGATATTGGACAGGACATAATTTTTTGCGGGTGGTTTACACTTCGAGACAAAAGTTTGGCAATTTTTGAAAAAAAGAGACTGAGTGAGTAAAAAATATTAGATATTTAAACAACCATACACTGTACAAAAAGAATATATTTTTTAGCCATTTGTAATATTTTGGCTACATAATCTCTCTGTAGTTTTAAAAATTCTTGAAATTTTAATGTTAATAAAAAAGGAAATGTGAACACTACTCGAGACAAAAATATGGCAATTTTAAAAATCAAAACAAAGATATGGAAATTTTCTTGCTAGTACATGGTCTAACCACCCTTGGCTGTGATAACTTGCTTGGATTCTACGAAGCATGGACTCCACTAACCAAGTAAGTGCTGACAATCATCACCTGTTATTGCAGACCAAACATCATGAATTGTTTTCCTTAAATCACCCATTAAAGGTAATTTCACTTTAGCAATAGCCCTTTTCAATTTTTCCCAAATATTTTCAATTGGATTAAGGTCAGGACTATTGCCTGGCCACTTGAGAACAGTGATATTGTGTTCCTGCAAAAACGCCGTAGTATTCTTGGCTGTATGACATTGTGCTCCATCCTGTTGGTAAGTGTTCTTGCCATATAAAAAATAATAATTTGCATTTGGAATGAGGTGATCTGCCAAAATTTCGTCACAATAGGAACTGTTTACATTCCTATTAAGAAAACAAAGATTTCCAACACCATAAGCACACACGGAACTATATACCATCACAATTGGAGAAAATTTGAACTGAATTGAAACACAGGATGAATGAAATTTTTCTTCCTTACGGCGCACTGCTTTTTGTTTACCATCATTAAATAGACAAAATCTGCTTTCGTCTCTGAAAATAACTTTTATTCCAATTTTCTGTGCTCCAGGTTTCATATTCTTAATTAACGATTAGTTATTTTTTATGCAGATTTTGTTTGTTTAATGATGGTAAACAAAACGTAGTGCGTCGTAAGGAAGAGAAATTTCATTCATCTTGTGTTTCAAGTCAGTTCAAATTTCCTCCAATTGTGATGGTATATGGTTCCATGTGTGCCTATGGTGTTGGAAGTCTTTGTTTCCTTAATAGGAATGTAAACAGTCTCTATTATGATGAAATTTTGGCAGATCATCTCATTCCAAGTGCAAATTATTATTTTCTACATAACAAGTACACTTACCAACAGGATGAAGCACCATGTCATACAGCCAAGAATACTACGGCGTTTTTGCAGGAACACGATATCACTGTTCCCAAGTGGCCAGGCAATTGTCCTGACCTTAATCCAATTGAAAATATTTTGGAAAAAATGAAAAGGGCTATTGCTAAAGTGAAATCAGATGCAATGGGTGATTTAAAGAAAACAATTCACGATGTTTGGTGTGCAATTACAGGTGATGATTGTCAGCAGTTAGTGGAGTTCATGCCACGTAGAATCCAAGCAGCCAAGAGTGGTTAGACCAAGTACTAGCAAGAAAATTTCCATATTTTTGTCTTGATATTTAAAATTTCCATATTTCGTCTTGATATTTAAAATTTCCATATTTTTGTCTTGATATTTAGAATTTCCATATTTTTGTCTCGAGTAGTGTGTACATTTCCTTTTTTATTAGCATTAAAATTTCATGCATTTTTGAAACTACAGAAAGGTTATGTAGCCAAAACATTGCAAATTAATAAAAAACATATTTTTTTGGAAAATAATGGTTGTTTAAATATCTAATTTTCTTTCATCACTCAGTCTGTTTTTTCAAAAATTGTCAAACTTTTGTCTCGAAGTGTATATACCTATAGTTTTCAAGATAATTACCAAATGACTATACATTTCTGACATCGAAAAAAGAATTTACTTGAGAATCCTCACTCTCTCTCTCTCTCTCTTTCTTTCTTTTTCACTAGAAATTTACAGTTTCTTCCGTAGAGCACGCAAGAAGCTATCATGCATAAATCTTCCGACATCCAGGAGCATCAATAATGCAACACACATGTTCTTGTGAAATGCCTTTGTAGTCAACAATTTCTCTCTGAATTATCAATAAGCTACCCTTAATAAATTCAATAACTCGTATCTAAAACTAATTGGTTCCTGTCATAGGTTATCCAACTCTTTCCTTGCCACACGAGCCAGATATTCCTCGTGCGCCGACTTCGCATTCGTTTATCCAAACATGCAAAGAAAGGGCTCGCATCAACCCATTCATCGCTAAAACATCTTTCAGATATCGGTGAATTTAGATTGAAGAAATACTGTTATGCTCGAAGCTTAATTATGACATACTCATTTATTTTATTATTGTACTTTCTGCAGTAAAAATTTAATCACAGAACGTTGCTTATATCACGATAATGGGTGTCTAAAGTATTCTCAAACTCCATTCACTCACGGACAGTGGCGGATTAACCGAAGTGCGGATTGTGCGGCCATACAGGGCCTCGCAAACCGGGGGCCTCCAATGTTTGGAATATGTCGCTCCCACTACACTTCAAATGTATTTGTAAAAATTTGCATTTTAAAATAAAATATAGTCTTTTTTGCAGTCACATTTCCCCATACTAATGCATAGCAATGCCAAAGAATATAGATATAACCACAGTGAAAATCGTTTATAACGACGCCGGTTATAACGACCAACCGCATATAACGACGGAATTTTTACAAGAAGTTTGGTTTGCTATTCTACTCCATACTAAATATATCGGTTATAACGACATCGTATATAACGTATAACGACGGCGATTTTGTAGTCTACGTAGATTCTAAGTAGGGAAATTCGTATCGGATATAACGACGCGACTTGACAGTCATAAAGCAGCAATTACATTTGTTGGTGACACTACAGATGAATCCCCTGTTTTGTCGCCAACTCATCTCCAGAAGTGATTGTATACTCTTAAAATGGAGGGAAAGTTTTGTGAATCGTTAAAAATGAGCACATGTACATGGTAGTTGTAGTATCATAGCATCCATTCGTGGCGGTGGTGGTTTCTAGCGATAGGATGAGCGACCATTTAAATGTATTTATTTTTGTAACAGATTGGAATTGATGGTATGTTTGGGATGGAGAGCGGATATAGGAGGAAGACGTTTGAGGAGGTATGGGGAGAAGAAGTTAGAGGTATGGAGGGAAAGGGGGGAGAGGAGGTAGGGGGAGATGAGTGGAATATGGAGTATCGCAATGTCGGCGATGAAAAGTTGTTGGACTCATACTTAGCAGAAAATATGGGGAAGAAGGGAGAGGAGGTATGGTGGGGGACGTGGAACATCGCAGTGTCGGCGCTGAAAAGCTGTTTGACTCATACTACGCAGAGTATATGTGGAGACGGTGTCACAAAGAGGAAGTGGAGGAAATGATTCCAAAAGCCATAAAAAATCAATGCTTAAAGACAGCAGTTTTTTTTGTTAAAAAAATCTGAAAAGAGTATAATAAGCAGTAAACAGTATAACAGGTAATTACTCCTTAAAAAAACATGGCGGCCGGGAAGCGAGCGCGTTATGACGTAATCCGGGAAGGAGGTTGCTACGCCTTGGCGACAAATCGCACGGGGACACACATGCAGTATAACCCATTTGTTTCTAACATTATATATCAGTAGTATTTTCAATGATTGATTTTTTCAATTTAAAACTAAGGGAAGTACGATATATTTATTTAATGTGACTATGATATAATATAATATAAAACCTAAAATTTAAATTCATTATAATTAAGTATATTTTTATTTAATTTTGAAACCAAAAAGTTTAATACTTTTTACTATCAAAATAATTTATAAAACTCTAGAGTACATTGCTATAGGCTACTATGATTTTAAAAAGATATCGTTTATAACGACTATCGGTTATAACGACCGAATTTGCACGGTCCCTTGCAGGTCGTTATAACCGATTTTCACTGTATGTTCTTTGGTACGGGAATAAAGGAAAAGGCACTGCCTCGTACTGTTAGTTCACGAAAAGTAGCCTAATGGTACCATTAGAAATAACGGGAGCTGACGTCATAAACGGCCTAACTGATTACAGCATAGGGGAGGACACCATTTCAGAGCTGGTTCACCC
>QLNU02015270.1:126353462-126380202 GCA_006491805.2 Dysdera silvatica
GTAAAAAAACACCTTTAGCAAATGTAATTTGTATTTTCGAAAAGTATTTTAAAATACATTTTGTATTTTGCATCGATAATACAACTGTCACATCGGGAAGCATCATTAAAAAAAGCAAAATATACATGCAAATGTGCACTAAAAGCCTCAAAATATAAGCTACAGAACCTCAAAATATCCACGTACATGCGCTTAAAAGAAATAAATATGCACTTAACATTTTTTAACAATTAAAAATCAAAATACTGCTTAAAACAAATAGATAAACTTCCGAGTAGAAAAATTCGATATACACTAAATCATACGTTTTATACAGCACAATTTCTATGACAGTATACCACAATGTGTCTCACGATGTTCTAAACAGTTAAACTTTATCTTCTATCATGTTAAGCTTTATCTTCTAGCATTTTTATGACCAAAAGAGTTTTTTCCAGAGCTACAAACGATATTGGACAGGACATAATTTTTTGCGGGTGGTTTACACTTCGAGACAAAAGTTTGGCAATTTTTGAAAAAAAGAGACTGAGTGAGTAAAAAATATTAGATATTTAAACAACCATACACTGTACAAAAAGAATATATTTTTTAGCCATTTGTAATATTTTGGCTACATAATCTCTCTGTAGTTTTAAAAATTCTTGAAATTTTAATGTTAATAAAAAAGGAAATGTGAACACTACTCGAGACAAAAATATGGCAATTTTAAAAATCAAAACAAAGATATGGAAATTTTCTTGCTAGTACATGGTCTAACCACCCTTGGCTGTGATAACTTGCTTGGATTCTACGAAGCATGGACTCCACTAACCAAGTAAGTGCTGACAATCATCACCTGTTATTGCAGACCAAACATCATGAATTGTTTTCCTTAAATCACCCATTAAAGGTAATTTCACTTTAGCAATAGCCCTTTTCAATTTTTCCCAAATATTTTCAATTGGATTAAGGTCAGGACAATTGCCTGGCCACTTGAGAACAGTGATATCGTGTTCCTGCAAAAACGCCGTAGTATTCTTGGCCGTATGACATTGTGCTCCATCCTGTTGGTAAGTGTTCTTGCCATATAAAAAATAATAATTTGCATTTGGAATGAGGTGATCTGCCAAAATTTCGTCACAATAGGAACTGTTTACATTCCTATTAAGAAAACAAAGATTTCCAACACCATAAGCACACACGGAACTATATACCATCACAATTGGAGAAAATTTGAACTGAATTGAAACACAGGATGAATGAAATTTTTCTTCCTTACGGCGCACTGCTTTTTGTTTACCATCATTAAATAGACAAAATCTGCTTTCGTCTCTGAAAATAACTTTTATTCCAATTTTCTGTGCTCCAGGTTTCATATTCTTAATTAACGATTAGTTATTTTTTATGCAGATTTTGTTTGTTTAATGATGGTAAACAAAACGTAGTGCGTCGTAAGGAAGAGAAATTTCATTCATCTTGTGTTTCAAGTCAGTTCAAATTTCCTCCAATTGTGATGGTATATGGTTCCATGTGTGCCTATGGTGTTGGAAGTCTTTGTTTCCTTAATAGGAATGTAAACAGTCTCTATTATGATGAAATTTTGGCAGATCATCTCATTCCAAGTGCAAATTATTATTTTCTACATAACAAGTACACTTACCAACAGGATGAAGCACCATGTCATACAGCCAAGAATACTACGGCGTTTTTGCAGGAACACGATATCACTGTTCCCAAGTGGCCAGGCAATTGTCCTGACCTTAATCCAATTGAAAATATTTTGGAAAAAATGAAAAGGGCTATTGCTAAAGTGAAATCAGATGCAATGGGTGATTTAAAGAAAACAATTCACGATGTTTGGTGTGCAATTACAGGTGATGATTGTCAGCAGTTAGTGGAGTTCATGCCACGTAGAATCCAAGCAGCCAAGAGTGGTTAGACCAAGTACTAGCAAGAAAATTGCCATATTTTTGTCTTGATTTTTAAAATTGCCATATTTTTGTCTTGATTTTTAAAATTGCCATATTTTTGTCTTGATTTTTAAAATTGCTATATTTTTGTCTCGAGTAGTGTTTACCTTTCTTTTTTTTTATTAGCATTAAAAGTTCATGCATTTTTGAAACTACAGAAAGACTATGTAGCTAAAACATTGCAAATTAATAAAAAAAAATAATAAAGAAATAACAAAAAATATATTCTTTTTTGCACAGTGTATGGTGGTTTAAATATTTTTTTTTTTAATCACTCAGTCTGTTTTGTTTTTTTCAAAAACTGCCAAACTTTCGTCTCGAAGTGTATTACGAATAGTTTATCGATGATAGACCCATGTCTATCGATGAGAGAAAATGCTGTAGATTTTTAGAATGTTTGTTTTAATCTGACCTTTAATCAATTGTGAGCCTAACACAATCAAACTCTCCTTTGGTTTTCCTAACACGGATGGTGGATATAATTCATCTATGACCACGTTTTTGACGCCCTAGGATATAATTAACCCGCGAAAAGGTGCGCCGATTAGAGAAACTCGAGAACAGAGATGCTTTGCACCCCATCTGATTATATAGCATTATTTCATTAACAATGTCCAATTTTACAATAAACAATAAATGAAATTGTCTCTTTGTCACGCTACCCCCAAAAGAATGTGACTTTGAAGGCAACAGGAAAGAGTTTGGCCAGTTTCAGAAGCAAGGGTGGACGGTTCTTTTTCACAAATTTAAGTTGTGAGGTGTGAAACACCCCGCGCGTCTGCTCGCGGGTTAAACGTGTACATTTACAAATTCCATTGCCTTTCCACTCAGATAAGAAGTAAGAAGAAAGTTTAACTTTAGTATTGTGGTGAAATTTTTCAGATGAGAGAATAATAAAATTCTTAAAATTGCTAAAACCCTTAAAATATGCATTTATTCTGGAAATTCATCGTTTTCATATGCACAAACACTAAAAAGGGCTGAAGTATGCAATTGCATATATCCATATGCAATTACATATAATCCAGGCTCTAATCATAACATTCCGTCCATGATTTCGGCACCAGTTTGGAAAAAATCGTAAATTTTCCCGTAAGTGATTTGGACAGAGTAGACTCAAGATGGTCGCCATGTTGGATTTGTGACGTCAAATTCATGTATTCGTTGTAAGCGCGTTACTAGAAGGGCTTTCTTTTTCTTCAGCTAGTATCAAATATCAGCGATGATCAACTTTGAGAAAACAGAAGGTAAGTTCGATTAATATCAATCTTTTAAATTGCCAATTTTCAATATATAACGAAGCAGGGACGTGCCAACGTCTTGGAGAGGGGGGAGATTAAAATAATAAATTAACATAAATATTCAACAGTTATAATGAAATGTTAATTAGTTAAATACATTATTAATTAATTAACTAAATAATTAAAATAAAATGGGTCCCTAAACAACAACAGCTATTTGAACGATTTACGATTTTACTGAATTCGCAGAGCACAACGGTTTACTATCGATAATTCTGCAAAGACTGAAAGAAAATATACTGGTAAAGAGGCACCAATTTTTTGCAGGTGGAGGGGCGAACACCCCCTTGCTCCCTCTTGGCACGTGCCTGTAATGAATTTTTGAATTTTGAAAATTTTCAAACTCTTATGAAAGTTTTCCAAGGTTTATGAAAGATTTCAAAGATATATATATTAAATAAGTTCAATACCAATAAAAAATGTTGAATTCGAAAATAAATCAAGTAAGTATCTACAACAATACTGATATTATCTTAACTTACTCAATTGTTGCATACATATATTTATTTTTCAAATATTAAATATAGTAATAAATAAAAAAAGATTACAGCTGTTGAGGTTGGAGAGCTACCAAATTCTTTTAGGAATGGAAAATCTGAAAATGAAAACTACTTCTATGTAAATTTGAAAAATGAATCTGATATGCTTGATTGGATTATGAATTATGCCATATTGACTTCGACAACTTTAAAACCCTAAATCGTAATGTTAAAATATAAAAAAAAACCAGATACACACGCGTGCTACATAAGCGTAACAGATTGTCTACACTCCTCAAATCATTTACGATGATGTACGGGAAAAGTTACGATTTTTCCCACGCTGGTGCGTGGACGGATCATGAACGGATTGTTTTGAAGCCATCGGAAATCGGGACGGAGATTTGAAAATTATATTTGATATACAGAACGTTATATTTTAAATTACGATTTAACCTTCCCTAGTCAATCGATCTAAATATAGTAATGTTTTGCATTCATATTTATCGTAGTTCTATAATTTTCACAAGCATTATGTTGATATCTATGCAGCAGAACTTCGAATACCGGAACTTCGTTGAACTGAAATCTGAGTTAATTGAAATGCACTCAATTTTATTATCGTTATTTAATTTTATTATTGCCATTCTTTTAGTCGACACTCGTTCACGATGGTTTTGGCCATGGGCGCCCATATGGGGGAAGAGAGGGCTAAAGCCCCCCCCCCCGCCCAGCAGCTTAAAAATTTAATTTGCCCGAACCTGCTACGCATTTACTTTCAAAAGTTTTAGAGTCACATTTTAAAATAAGGTACTTTTTAGCTCATTACGAATTGTCAAGTAGTATCAATTATTTTTGTAGCGTTTTGGTATCTTGTACATTCACTAAAATTTCGACAGCTTTGAGAAGGAGGTAATTTTCTCAGCCTCCTCCCTAGAAGTACTCATTAATTTTTCTCGGCCCACCCCTATAGAGGTATTCGTATGTGCGCCCATGGTTTCGACGCATTTGCAAATAGCATTACAGGATTTATTATTAATAATATTGCAGGAAGTTCACGAAATATAAAAAGCGATCATTTCCCTAATAATGCGATACATGCGTTTTTAAAAGACCGCCCCCCCTCGATACTGTACTTTGCGCCAAAACATAATAAAGCTTATGAGAGAATAAAACGTGAAGACTATAGTCTTTAATAATGCAGTATGCAAAACAGAGTACTCAATAAAAACATTTCTTCAACCTCTTAATTTTTTAGCAAAGAATACAATAAGTACTATATGTCATACAAATGATATGAAATTTGGTATTAAGCAGGTACGGTTAAAAATACTTTCTCTCTCACGGTTATGAAAAAGCGAAGGAAGTGTTACATGCAAGTGTCATTCCATTCCTTTCAAAAAGTTACTATCTCCAGCTACTGCATACTCAACGGGCGCCCTCCATTTTCGTTTACTACACAAATGTTTTTAATCATAGCGCTTATTTATGTTGGAAATATTATATCACATAAAGAAAAATATATAGGCTTGAACAGTGTGATATGTATTTATAGGGCAACACCCGTTGCCAAATTAAAATAAAGAAGAGACGGGATGAAGTGTATGTATCTCATGGCTCTGCTCCGCCCAACACTGACTATTACGCTCAGCTATATGATGCTTTTCGTGTTTACTTAATCTTACTCGACCCGGAGATTGATTCTCTAGGTCGGCGGTTCTTTAACTTTCTAGACCGTAGACGACCCCCCCCCACACACACACACCCCAACCTTGAAAGATCATTCGACCTCTCGGACCCCCAAGAATTAACTCAAAGTTTAAAGCCCGCAATTTGCATCATACATATTTATTTCTAGTGTTTCATCACTAATTTTCACCATTTAAGGAAGGAATTTTTCGTTCCCTCATAATTTATTCTTAGCATTAAAGAGCAAATGCTCTCGTCTTAGTACTTTTCCGAACTTTTGTTGATGAACACTGGAAGGATCTCGCGGACCCCTGATAGGTTCCCGCGGCGCCCCAGGGGTCCGCGGACCACAGTTGAAGAACCGTTTCTCTAGGTCAAAAGGGATTCGGATTCCTCGGAGAACTGTAGGCGTGACCTTTGCTGTCCTTGTGTCGTAAAACTCATAAACAAACAAATGATACTCAGTCAGAATAAAGAAAATTCGTCACATGAAAACTTGCACGAAGACAAGTTTTTGTATTTGATAATTTTATTTCAAAATATATCCGTCGTATGCGAGCAAATTTGCTTATTATAAACATGGGCTACAGAAGAAATTACTCCATATTAAACATGCGTTTGAAAAATATATAATTAAACTAAGAAAGTTAAAATTATATGTTCCGTTTACCTCTTTAAGCAAAATTTTTTCAAACAACGTAACAGCACTACCTAACCATGCGATAACATTGGCGTTACTATTAATACGCCTAAAACCGTTGATAAAAATTGTTTCTTAATGTCACATTAGTTTCCAATTTACAATTCCCTTGAAAATAAGCAGAAATGAAAATTTTGGAAAAGAAATCAAAAATGTATTATAGAAGTTGGATTATACAATTTTTTTCAAATTAGAAATGCATTTGCATAAAATACACTTTTATGAATGCTTTAAATAAAAAGCGAAAGAAAATAAATTTCTGAGAGCAAATTTCTCTGACACGTTTAGGAAAAGTAACATGATTGGCTATAAGTTCAAATTAAGAAACAATTTTTATCAACGTTTTTTAGGCGTAGTAATAGTAACTCCAATGTTATGGCATAGTTAGATGGTGAAACGTTCGTAAAGAAAAGAAATGTTTTTCCATCTAACCATGCCATAACATCGGCGTTACTATTACTACGCCTAAAAAACGTTGATAAAAATTGTTTCTTAATTTAATCTGTGTAGTGTTCGACTTGTATAAATATAAGTTCAAAGTTCACGTGAGTTCTGGTACATCATAAGGATTCGTTTCTTTCATAGTAAAAAGTTTAAAACGTCTTTTTTTTGTTGTTGTTGTTGTTGGTGCTTATTTAGTGCTGCACACTTTTGCTGAATGTGTTATTTACTGGTGTGTTCCTCTAATATATTAGTTATTTCAGGAACTATAGATTTCTTTACTTTATGCTTTTATTCGGAAGAACGGTCTCATACGAAAGATTAAACTGGGGAAAGTAAATTTCAAATCCAGCAATTCATGAGCTAGAATTGGAATTTTAAACACGATAAACCCTCTGAATAACGGTCATCTGTGGGACTCTACAAAGGTGACGGTCCTTCGGAGGTGGCTGTTATTTAGAGGTTCAGTATAAAAAAATCAAAATAAATAAAATTAACAATAAAAAATTATAACCATTTCAAATACATTAATCCTCACCTATTTTAATTTATATTAAAAAAATCAGTGATGCGTAATTGTTTTGCTTTTTTATGGCAAACATTCTTTTCTAAGGAACTAATAATATATTCGTAGTCCCCTTGTATAATTCGTCGTCATTTTTGTTCAGAGAAAAATCTTGAATCTCCCGAAAACTTGCCAAAACATTCAGAATATATTTTGATGTTAGAACTTTGTGGCAGTTCCATGCTCTCTTCTGCTTCCATTTCCTCATCACTTCCCCCATTTTTATTACATTTTTTAACAATTCCTTAATAGTATTAAACGTAGCAGGAACTTCTAATTCTATGTCCACCTAATCAAACTCGCTAGCTTTCATATTTGTCATTCCTACTAATCTGAGAATGCCATCCAACTCTTTCCTATCATCAGCTCTATCAGTAACGCAGAAATTCAAATCTCGTGGGGGTCCTCTAGTGATTATGAGGGCTCAAGTGGCTTTAAAAGAGATTATATGATGCGGCCTTAAAAAAACGTGTTTTGATATTAATGGGGGGGGGGGGCTTGAGCCCCCTAAGCTCCTCCATTTCCTACGCTAGTGATCTATATCTATATTTTCGGGTCCATCGGGTGAGGAAAAATTCTTCAATTAAGAAATATTTTAATTGCAGGATTTTTGATTGAAAGTTTTTTGATCCACAGTTGCAAAGCCACTTTAATATCACTTTGCTAACTTCCTCATATCCGGTCTTCCAATATTTTGTTTTGCTATCAAAGTTCACACCTCGAAATGACTGTTGCAGATAATATTCTCTGTTTTTTAGAATCTCATTTACTTTCTATGATCTCGCACTACCGTAAAGCGCTGCCAATTTTCATGTACTTACACCCTTTTTACTCTTCTAGATAACTTTAATTTTCTTCTTTAGACAAGAATTTTTGTAAAGAAACCATCGTGGTTACCAACTGGCGTTAGAACGAAGACGTTATATTAATAAGACACTAATCAATGTGAAAAACGCACAAAGAACCGGAACTATCAAAAACCAAAAAACAGTGGTCGTTTGCGGAGAAGAAATATTGGGATGGTCGGTCATAAATGGTTACACCGTATTCGTAGAAAGAAGAGTACGTATAAAATTACAGAATGAACGTATGTTGCAATGAATTTTCTTGAAAGCAAGTACTGCTAAGTAAATTTTACTTTACATTATTGACAATTTGGATTGCGGACATATTTTAAAAAATTGAATAGAACATTTTTTTCGTGATATTTGCCGGGTGGTCATCGTTCGGAATTCGTTGTTTGGATGTTAGAACTAACGTTAATCCAGTGGAATCGCGTTCGGTTCCATTGAGGATACCGTTGTTTAGAGGTGACCGTTAAAAGAGGTTTCACTGTACTAGACAATTTAAAAGTCTGCATTGATTTACAAACTCCCTAGTCTCATTGTGCGAACCTCCATTTGACTGAAAATTTAGGTTGGAAACAGCACCCCTCTCACTTCCAAACACTTGTGTGATTTTTATGTTTTAGAGGAAGATTATCACCGTGCACAGAAAGTTCATAAGGGGGGGCTTACAGGCTTATAAAGGGGATTACACAGCTATAATTGCATATATTTATATGCATATATATATATATACACACACACACCATTGCATCGCAACGGGGGGTTATGACGCCCATCGATACCCCCCTGCGTACACCTGTGAGGAGATGAATACAAATCTGGTAGCCGATTTATTTTATCACACGCTTTTTAGGGATATAAGTTTAAGATAAAAGGCACTGTGTTTTACTTGGAGATAATATATTTTCCAAATATTTGTTTACATTGTAAAGTGCTAAAACAGTAATAAATCTTGAAAGACGAAATTATTGCAAGCAAAAAAATATTTTTTATTTTCTGTCTCCTTCTTCTTCTTCCGGATCCTCTCGCCACATCACTCGGCAATGGTTCGTCAACACAATCGCATCGCCAATCACAATCGCCAACACAATCACGCAATTGCACTTTCCGTTATGGTGTTTTTCCCGATTTCAAAGACGCATCAACACTCCGAGTTTGGCGTTTTGCTGGGAACCGTCGAAAAAGATATATGATACGGGAAAAACTATGAAGCGTTAATGTTATTCCGTTCAATTAATGACTCATTTCATATTTCGGACTTTGGAAAATACCTAAAGCAGAAAAAATGTATTATGTATGTTATACAATAATTGTCGGCACCCACGTATATTTAGCTCAAGCTAGAGCTTTTTCGTTTTTGGAGAAAAGAGTCGCCGTCTCCAGCCTGGATTCGAACTAGGGTCCCTCCGTTCATCCCGGAATATCTTGACCGCTAAGCGAACGAGGACAGGAACAATCCTCTCTTTCCCTGATATTATTCCTGAGAAGGGTAATAATATCTTACATTATGCATGATGGAACGTAAAATCGAGGGTTTTATTGTTTCTAGATTGTAATTACCATTAGCTATCACACATTACAAATAGTTCACTAAAGTTAAAGATAATGTTTGTTTTACGGCACAACGATAGCAACGGTCATGCTGCATCAGGACCCAGAATTTTCTGAGGAAACAGAATCTCTTAAGGCATTAATTACCTTGGGAACCAACTCTCGAACTACAGTGAACAGTTTGTCAGTAAGCGTTCTATTTTGGTACTATTGATAGTCGAGACTAGGTCAACGTATGACGAACGTGTTACCGCTACACTATCGCTGGACCCCAAAGTTAAGGACTTGGTTCTCTTGGAAGATTCGGCCTGCAACATATACCGAACTTCCATATGAAGACTGCAGTACGTAAGACATGAAAAAAAAAAATGATCGAAATCAGAAGAAAAGAACGCAAATAAGTACCAGCAAAAAAAAAAGGCACATCCTCAAGTTTAGCAGAACATGCATTAGAACATGGACACGAACCCGACTGGAACTCAACAAAAACATTACACTAATACATCACTAACAAAAAATATAGTCGACTATTCGTAGAGTCCTGGAACTCCTATAAATTACAATCAAAAACTATTAATATACTACAACCATTTCCGCGTATATACAGTCAACTTTAACACTGGAAATTAAAATGTCCGAGGATTTCTAAATACAGTCGTTGCTCGCTGTTCACCGGGATTACGTACCACGAACTATCCGCGCATGGCAAAGCCAAACTTGTATAGTTCGTTCACGAAAAGTAGTCCGATGGTACCGTTAGAAATAACGGGAGCTGACGTCACAAACGGGCTAGTTTATTACAGCAGAGGGGAGGACGTCATTTCAGAACTGATTTTTGGCGCAGGCAAACGTTCGCTAAAAAACAGTTCTGAAATGACATCCTTCCCTCTGCTGGAATCGGCTATGCCCTTTGTGACGTCAGCTCCCCTTAATTCTAACGGCACCATCGGACAACTTTTCCCGAATGAACTATACGTGTAAAGAAAGATTACATTCATTACAGTTATCTTGCGTATTACATACTGTATATTACTAAAATATTTTTAACAAAAAATTCAAAAAAATAAATATGTTTTACTTACCGTTATTTTTGTATCCTATTTGTTCTTGTACAAACTAACAGAAGTTTAAAAACCACATACAGTAGTACGTAGTAACGACACTCGAAATGTTTACATATATGTATACTCTATTTTTATCCGTTCATTTTTAGTACGTTATACAGTAGGTCTATACGTAATAGTATGAATACATCATTTTTTTTACCTAAAATTTTCTAACTTTTCTAAAAAGTTTATTTTTTGAGAATTGAAAACAACCGTGAATAATCGCAACCGCAAATAGCAAAGGACGACTGCATTATGTTTTTTCGTGCTCTGCGGTTGCACTGCATCGTCATACATCGGATGGGCGTTTTGTCAATTTCGAAATAATTTCGAATTTAAGAAGCAGCAGAGACACTCTACGAACATTATTATTATATAAATTATTTCACAGAACAAGGCAATAATGACAACAGTAAATAGATGATTACATACAAAATGACAACAATATTTTTGTGTAAATGCCAATTGCACTGACATGAAGGATAACCGGAAAAAAAGCTGAAAAATAAAGTTTCGGCTTGATCAGTTTCGGTCACGTCAAGTGGATAGTCACATAGATATTGGCTAACACGAAACATCTTTCAAACACAAAACATCATCCATGATGAGCGACTGCTGCAAACGCATTCGAAAGTTTGGGTGATTCATTTGTTTCCTATTTAACCAGTGTTCAATTCGTAGTTTGCATTTCATTAGGTTTCTTTTGTTGAATTTTTCGAAGTACAATCACCATGATTTATGTTTCTTAAATATGGGTCAAAGTTATTGAAGAATGTTGATTATCATTGTGCAATTAAAATACCTTCCAGTTCTCCATAGACTAATCGAAGAAGAGCGTCCTTTATGCAGGATAGTTCAGAGACGTTGAATGTTTTCAGAGTGCATTAGATCATAATTTTTCAATAAAAAGTTACAAAATTTCCTGACATTTTCAAAAGAGGCTGCCTCTTTCACACAGAAAATTGAAATTCCGCGTTTTTATTTATTTTTAATTAAGGTTCTATTGTTTGAAACGTTATTTAAATAATGAGCTTTGGCTCTTGGAAGATCTGAATTCAGAAACGAATCGCTTAATTCTGCTCGAGCGATTATGGATGGCTTTATTGCAGATTTATGGAAAATAGACTGTTGCCTTCGATGTGGTTAGAAATAGCTTCTGGAGATTTTCCCAGGCTTTGATTTATCCATCCCATGACATCAAAATTTTCAAATAAATTCAGTAGATTTGTGACCTTGAATAGCAAAAAATTTTACAAATTTGGCAGTGTTAGGGGATTTTTAACAATTCTATAAACTTTGAATTAGAGGCGGACACAGGCTTTCATTTGGGGGGTCAAGGACAGAATTTGCCATGGTCTTGGAATAACACCCTTCATTTTTCATGAAAGTTGGAATTTTTTACAGTAAAACAATATAATTTTAGGGTGGGCCATGACCAAGATTTAAGCTGGCTCAAAACATGCTGTCGCAAAAATGCTAAAATGGGAAAATAATTTGTAGCAAAATGCTAAAAAATATTAGTTGCTTTCGTTGCTCCAAGAACCCTATCCATGAAATTATTTATATCAACGATGCTTAACAGGTGCTGTTAAGAATTTTGAAGAGGAAACGAAAAGGAACAAGAAAAGATCGCTGAAGTGCAAAACGGATATTCTGGAATCGAGAAATCCTGCTTTCAGAGAATAAACTGTGGTTAAAAATGCCTGTCGCATTTTCGCGATGGGCAATAATTTTTTCTTCGCATTTTCGAGCAACTCATCGCATTTTGCGAAAAATGCGACTGCAGCTTAAACTCTGGTCATGACCTCTGTGTCCGCCCTTGCTTTGAATAAAATCTAAGTATATGGAACGAATTTCTAATGAATTTCGAATGTCGGCCGTTCATTTTTTTAAATTTATGACTATTTAAATTCAAATTTTTTAAATTTATTACTATTTCAGAGAGCATTTTTGTCGCTATATGAACCAAACAAACAAAAACAAATAGATGCCAAATGTTTGTCAGATCAAAATAAGCAAGTAATGAAATGGAAAAGTTTTATGCGAAGAAAAATTTAGTATGTAAATTAGAATCTTAATTCTAAAATTCTATCACTGGACTACTTTTCTCTATAGATGTGGGAGGTAGATAGTAAAATACGATTCCAGAAACAAAGAATTGAAGTTTCTGGAAGATGGACCCTTCAAAAAATAATAAGAACGAAGTGGGCGGACAAGAACTCTAGGGGAAAAAAAAAAAAAAGAGGACCTGAACAACAGAGAAACGACAAATCCAGAACAAACAAAACTAGCATTAATAAAATACTAAGTTAGCTTATTGTAGATATATATTGAAAAGGTTAAAATTTTAAAGTACTCCAAATGTCACCAGAGGGAAACACGAAGAAAGACGAGAGGCCTAGAGGTTGAGAAAGGAGAGGATGGGTGAAGGATGTAAATATGTGAAGAGTAAGCACAGAAGCAATGATCCACGGGAGCAGGGATAGAAAAACAGGTCCGTGATAACCGCCAATCTCCGAATCGGAGAAGGTTGAAAAAGAAGGCCTTTTATCAAAGATGATAAAGCATTATTTGTGAACTTTTAAACCTTGAAAAGTACTTTAGATGAAAAATTCAAAGGTAGTCACAAAGTTGTAGTTGAGTTCTTAAAAATTGCTTCGGCGGCAAAATGGTTAGCTATTTCACCACTAATCATATCAAAATATGCATAAAGTAGAAAATGGAAGGATGGTGAAAATGAAAGGTAAGACAGGAAAGGAAAGGAATGGGAAAGTTATTAAGATTTATAAATATCAACACGGAGACAAAACGACGACGTCCATTATGTTAAAATAAACAATCTTTTGTAGCATGGTGGAAAATGAAAGATTTCACTTGAGTCATTAACGGCCGAACTGCTTCCACCAAAATCTAAATTATTTGCATAGGATATTTTATTTATACTAGTACTTGAAAAACATTTTAATAAATAAAATGAAATTTCCAGTAGTTTGAAAATGAATAAAAATGCATAAGTATTTTAAAAGAATAATTTTATCCAAAAACGCCCTTAGGTAAAAATGGTGCCTGACTGAAACATTTGGATATCAAAGTCAGCCTCCGTACCATAACGTCTATAAAGAATACTTTTTTAATTTATCTTCATTTATTAATTTAAATTTAAATTATTTTTTTTTCCCAAAGGAGAATTTTCGTATCTATCAGCGTCATTATATAAACGGATTTATTATTAATATAAAGCTAAAGCTTACACACAAAAATAAATACCAGGGCAATCTCGTTAAGACACAAAAGAAAAATAACTTCAAATTTAACACTTGTCATAAATTATAACTAAAATAAATATAAATAAATTTATATGCATTCAGTTAAAAATTTATAAATTACTTCTCATAAACATAATAAATAAAAATATATACAAATGATTCAATAAAATTATTTTCGACAATCGGGTTATCAGTTATTATATACTAATTATTTAACCATTAGAATAATAATAATATATTAATTAGCTACCCACCAATTTTCAAAATTACTTTTAATGATTTCGTTTATAGTCTACGTTAAAACAATATTAAGATATATTTTGAACCAACTGAACAGTTTGACAATTTTTCAGCTCTTTTGAAGCAATGCGTTGTCGGTTGTTTGAACTTTATAGCGCCAGGACAGCAAAAGTCATGCAGCTTCAAACAAAGTGAAGCTTTATATACGACTCGTGACAATTTTGTATCAAATTCTAACGAAAGCAAGTCTAATAAAATAGGCAATTTTTTTTGCTTGAATTATATGCTCGAAATAAGAATTCAAAAACCAGTTTGAAGAAAAGATTTAATTTAAATCTTATTTTTGGGTATGATAAAAGACCAGAACATGAATAAATTTTTGATTTATTTTCAAATTAGCTCCGCTGTTCATGCCTCCCATTTACTTGAATAAACAAGCAAAATTTTATAATTAAAAACAAGATAGTAATTATGATTTAATATCAATATTAATTAAATTATTATTATAATAACTACACAAGGTTACATAATAAATTTAAACACAAATATGCACTGCTGTAAGCTTCGTCTACCTTTACCAGCGTAATTAGTACCATTCCTTTATAAATCATCTTTTTTCCTTGCATTCACTAAACTTAACCATAACCTATATATGTAAAACCCTCCAGATTTTCCATATTTGTTTTTTCTACCCTTGAGTTTGGAACTAAAATCGATTGATTGATCACATTACGTGTATTAATAAAGCATTTTTTTTTCAATTCAATATTTTTAAATCTTTTTATCAAGGTAGCAGCTTTATAAACAACCTTATTTGTTTAGTGATTAATTTTGCCCTTCAATTATGCAAGAATGTTTTAAATTGTACTTTCAATGTTCGTTAATGACAGAGAAAGACTTACTTTCCTAGAAGAAATACTTTTTTTTAACAAATTTAAGTATATGGTTTGCATTTCGATTGTTAAAAAAAATATTTTTTTTAATAAACGTTGTAAGATTCTTTATAAAACTGAAAAACTAAAAAAAATTTTTTTTCACGTCACGATTAGATTTTTCTTAAGTGATTACTTGCGACTTGCTTCCCATCATCAGTGTAAATACATATAAGAGATTGGTACGAATATGCATGTACTGTCTGTTCACCAAAAAAAAGTCGATGGTAAGTTATAAATATCGAGAGATGATATCACAAACCGGCTAGAGGCTACAACATGTAGGACTTCAAGTTCTACACTCGTTTTGAAAACCAAAAAGCACGCCCTTGAGATTGGAGTCCTACTTTGCTGTAATCGGTTAGCCGGTTTGTGACGTCACCCTCCGTTATTTTAATGTACCATCGGACTTCTTCGTCAACAGACAGTAGACAAAAACTACATATAAGCAAGAAGAAATGTATGTTGCTTTGTTACGTGAGAGCAAATAAAGTATTATTGTTAATTAATCGCGCTTGAAAAAGTTCTATACGTATATAATAATAATTACATTTACTGTTCTAAATCTAAAATGATAATGTTGCATTTATATAAATCAAGCTTTCACTAAAATCTAGTGCAATTCGGTAGTACTAGTTAAAAGCGATATCTGATGGTTGGGAGTTGAGTTGCGTGATTTTGCTTTCGTGTTAGATTGTATGCCAGCCTAATAATACATTAATGCTGAATAAATCTGTGGTCACACACAGGGAATAAGTTGTTAAGTCGTAAAATGGAAAAATGAGTTAAGTGCACTGTGATCATCTCTCAAGTCTTCTGCTTTGATCTCTCAAGGCCTTTATCTCTCAAGCCTTCTGCTTTGTGTCACATTGATGTCGACTAAATTCATTTTTTCCAAAAGCTGTATATGTAGGGAAAGTTCAAAAGTAAAAAAGTGCTGCCCTTAAAAATTACGATTTTATACTTAACAACTTCTTCCCTGTGACCACAGATATATTGTTCTAAATCGCCCATTTTATAACAAATATACTCAATAAAAACATACCTTAAAAAACCATCTTCCCACAACGTATATGGATTCTATAGCAAAACGATATGAAGATCGACAATGATTCATCATAACTGCAATTTTTTTGTCATTGGCCGCCGGGATGAGAAATAAATGATAAGCCGAAAATGAAAACAATAGAAATAAGCAAGTAAATATAATAAAATTAACGAAAGAAGAAAAATGAAAAGTTTGAAAAGGCTACGGAACATTAAAAAAGTAGAAATTGAGATAAAAAAGCTACCAAATTAAATAAATGGAATTTGTTTTTTAATTTCAGTCACTCGTATTACTTGAATAATTATATAACTTAAACATTACCCACCGACATTCCTTTAACATGACGCATATCAGTGGCATCATATAAAGATCTAAAAGATCTCATATGAGTTGTAGAGGACGCAAAATACATTGGAAAAAAAATATTATTGCATCATTGTCAATTATATCATTGCAATGTATAATTATTGGGTTATTCCCAAATATAGAATCAGTTTTTATTTGATAAACTTAGTTTTCTTTATAGAAAAAAAGTTGGCTTTACAAGTTTTCTGCGACATTACTACAAAATCACAACTTTTCAAATGAGGCCATGAATTAACATAAAATGAAAGATCTCTTCATCACTGAATTTGTAAAAATTAAAAAATATCAAAGCAACAAGACTGAAAAAGAAAACGATTTATGTAATACGTAACTCATCCCGAGGAGAACTATGCAACGAGCTGTAGCTTTCCGCTCTTCTCCATTTCTAATCTAATCACCAGTTAACATCTTTAATCTCAAAACTATCAATTTAACATGAAACATATCACATAATAGAATGTATCCCCAAAACTGTAAATAGGTTGGATAAATTTTTTCTTATTCTACTAGTTAATTAGATATATAACCAAATAATTAAAATTTTCTGTATAAGAAACGTACATTGCTGAAAACAGATGAGAGATAAGACTTTAGTATCAAAAATTCCAAGTTTACCTATTATTATCTATATCTATTATTACCATAATGATCACTATAACTAATTACATTAAGTAAGGGAATGTTTTAAAAACCACAGTGCTTTGAATATCGGATGATAGGAATTTTTGTTGAAAATGTTTTTATGGCAATTTTATTAGCCACAATACGTTTTCTTATCTTATTAAGAATTCCAGGATTAAGAATCATAGCAAAAAGTTCTGGAGAAACTACGCGACGAGTATCACTTCAAAAAGAGAGAAAAAAATATCGCAGTTTTTCAAGTAAGGCCATAAACCATCATAAATAATCTCAAAGTCCAATAAAATGAAAATTAACGTGTCTGAAAATAATCTAAAATCAAAATCAACGTAACTTTCTCATCGCTAAATTTGTCAAACAAATGCAAAATCGAACGAAGACAAGCGAGACAACCAAACTGAAAAATGCGATTTCTGTAATGTGTTAACTCCTTGTAGTAGAACTTTGTGACAAAAGAGCTATTGCTTCCTGATCAACACCATTTCTGACGTCATCACCAGTCAAATGCCCACAATTGCAAAATCACCAATGTCACATTGCAAATATTACGCATTGCATATATCATCAAAAACTGTACTCAGATTGAATACATTTACTTTTACTCTAGCTTTAAAAGGTAATAAGAGCTAAGGTGGTACCTCATAAATAGAAAATGATTTAAATGTTAATATTTTGATAATACAACATATTTAACGTATTGCCTCTACACAAAAAAGCTGTTCTCAGAATAAAATTTGGCCAGATAAAAATTCATTTGCTAGCCAACTCTGAAATCAGTTAAATTAACAATTTACCATATAACTAAAATAACTACCTGTATTAACTATTCTTATGAAATACCAGTACCCATGACTTCTAATTAACTAATATAAGAATACTTCCAGTTGCTTTTGCGATATATTATTTGATATATATATATATATATATTTGATATATATTTGAATACGCGATATATATTTGAATACGCGATATATATTTGAATACAAATATATATATATATTGATATTCATTTCTCACAAATGGAGAGAGAGAGTACAACCCCATTCTTTCTTCATTTAAACATTAGAGAGCTAGAAAAAATACATCACGCTAGAATTTCTTCACAATATCTAATCATGGGGTTCCCATTCAGGTATTTCAAAGTGGGGGGCGGAGGGAGAGCTTGGATTTTTTCCAAAACACATTTTGTTTTTCATAACTAAAAACTTAAAAAAAGTGCAAATACTACAGAGCGATAAGGGATCCTGGAATCCCACTTATTGTGTATCTAAAACTCGTTGATAACGAGATATTAAAGAGGTAAATTTAAATAAAAAAATCTGCAGAAAGAACCTATTATGAATGAGACATTTTCTTAACTTTTTCCTGAATTTAATTGCTCTCAGTACGAACACAAACGTTCAATTCATCCACAATCTTTTAGATACATATTTAACGTTTTCTTAAATTTGGATGCTTAAAACTTTTTTCCATCATATTTTTCACTTATTTAAATTAAAGTTGGTTAGTTTTGCGTTTTCTTTCACAATTTTATGATTGACTTTGTCAATATATAAAGTACATTGACTACGCCAATATACAATTGTACACCACGAAGTTTGGTAAAGGAAATAATAAATTTAAATTTGAAATTAAGAGTAGAGAACATTTCCGCAAACCCTTAGCTTCCTATTATTTATTTCCAAAATGTTGTACATAATTAAATAATAGTGGAGGATAATGCATCGTATCATTGTCTAATTAAATAATAATGGAAAATAATGCATAGTATCCTCGTATGATTAAATAATAGTGGCGAATAATTCATCGTATTCATTACGATGCAAGAAAATTAGTTTGGCTCATTCCGTTTTACTACAAAATACATAATTACATATGTCTGACTCGATGCACGTTACGTACACATATCATACAGGAAGTTAGACAGATGTAAAAAAAAAAAAATCCGCTGAAGAGAAATATAATATTTATCGGATAACTGAAACATTTTGATGGCGAACGTCAATAAAGAGTTATGAGCTGAAAAATAGCTTTATATTCTATTCTATTTCAGTATTCCAGAGGAAACAACAGCATTCTTAACACTACAGTAGAACCCCGATAATCCGAACTTCACTTAACCAAAATCTAGATTAATTGATGGCCTGTCACAATTATTGTTATGATTATTATTCTTTTTAGTAAACACTCGTTGAATGTTTTCGGTAAAAAGTTTTGGTGTACTTTCGCCATAGGAGTGAAACTAGTGCCAATAGTAGATAGCGGACGTACACAAAGATATGCATATATATGATATATACAAAGATACCGTATTATTTCCAAAGCAGTTAACATCTTAATTAATACATGTGTATATTTTGAGACTTTTTTTTTACTACCAATGCAGGAGTTTAGTAGCATGTAATTAAACGTGTTTTTAGGTAAATGTTGTAATTTCTTTGAATCCTAACATTCAAAATTAAATTTTCGGACGATCAGAAATCGGGATCACCTCCCCCCCACCTTTATTTCTAATAATCGGGTTTCTACTATAGACGTTATATATTCTATATTACTATATTAACTATTTTCCGTAGGAGAATCTTTTCACGAAAGATGATGTTTTTTCGTATGAAGAAGTCGTTTTGATAATTTTAAGGCATGTTTGGATAGTTAGAACATACAATGTATTTTGTTTTCTTATTTGAATTTACCCATGTATAAAAAGAAATGTAGAGAAATTGTTGCGAAATGACCTCACCTGTGGGTTGGGGAGTTTCAGTTGAGGTTCTGGAAGCCGAGGCGTCTGGTCGCGCCTCGCTGCTGCAGGAATCGGCAGGTGGCGGTGGATTTGATGAGGTGGAGGTCCGGTTGCTGTGTCCACTTAGAAGATGGGCCATAGCGGCTGAGAACGTGAAGCCAGCTCTGTGCATGGCGAGCAGGCCCTCGTGGCATCCGTAGAGCAGACTCAGCTCCCGCGCCTCGTTCTCCTCCTGGGCCTGCTGGCGGCGGAGGGCCACTTGTGCGGCCATCACACGCTGCCTCTCGGCGATCAGCGTGCATTTTGCGCAGACGCAATCCCGCCAGCGGCAGTAGCGTTTGTGACCCTTGAGCGCCGACACGACCCCGTGGTTCCTGCATCTAGCGCACTTTGGGGTGCGCTGATAGCGCTCAGCCGACCGCAGGAGCAGCCCTGGGGTCGGCCCGGGGGAGGCCAGGACGCTCGCCGGCCCGCCACCGTTCACTCCTGAGCACGATCGAGCCGGCGGGCGGGCCGGTCCCCCGGGCCCCGGCCAGGCCTCGGAGGAGCGAGGCGCGGTGCCGTCCGCTCGGCAATTCGCACTCATCGAGAACGTAACGAAATTGTCGCCGTACCTCAGAGACCGGCTCCTCGTCCTCTTTGCCTAAAACTCATTCACTCTTTGGGTGAGCTTCCCGCGCGTTCCAAATAACCTTCTGGCCCCGCCCTCCTCCATCCTTCCAAGGCATTCCACCAATCGCTGGCAATGAGAGAGCCTATTGGCTCTCTCGAGCTAAAAAAGGAAAAAGGTTGTCCTTTGTTAAATGAAAAGGAATACACAAAATCCGAACTAAAGATCTTCCCCCCCCCACCACCCCTTTCGTTGAAAAGCAGCAGCAATGTACACGGAATTGCTGATAGATACTTCAGGATTCTTTATTTATTTCACAATATGGGAGCTTTTAATCTCTTGCTCTGGAAATTGAATAGCCCAAAGAGCCGATTATCTTTTCCCACTTTTAATCTAATTGACAAGTTTGATCGAAATTTCATTCGTCAACCGTCGAATTCAATATTTTTTTTTACACACTAAACGACTACATTCCCCCCCCCCACCCTTTAATTTGAATAAAGAATGTGTTTTAAGTTTCATTTTTCCAACTCATGTTTAGGATCTTGAAATCATTGTTACTAATATAAACCTTCCTGTCAAATTTTTAAAATAAAATGTATTTTCTCTTAAAAATAATTCATTCAAGGAAACCCATTAGCATTGGTGTCATGTACGATAGGATGTGGTCAAATGTGGCTAAAGTATTTGGAAGACCCAAGGTAGTGAGGCTAGGGCTAGGCCCCTTTATGTACAGGAGCGGATTTACTAGTCGGCTGACGATGGCAAATTTTCGACAGCGGAAAATTTACAAAGGCGCGGCTGACTCTTTTAGCCAATCGAATCATTAACTTCTCAAAAATCTTTTCTGTTTGTTTGTTTGGATTTTTATGGCGGGAGGGCATCTGGACGATACTGCGACAACAGAGATGTTTTCTACCTGTCGAAATATGACACGATTTCTCCATCTTATTTGAATAGAAAATGGGTGGGGAGTAGGCTTGTTCTATCACCTGAGAAAACATCGCAAACTCTAAATACGTTGAAAATAAAGAAATGGAAACGAATACAACACAATGCTCATCGTCTGCACGTCCTTCAGTCGCCGAATGTAGACATAGCTTTCAAAAATCTTAAGATTATGGCAATTTTTGTTCTGAAGGATCATTTTCTTGTTTGGAATGAATAACAATCAGATCCATTACGTCAGAAAACAGTTGAATGAAAGTGGAATTGGGAGATCGACTCACTGTGCGATACACATGATAAAAATACAATAACACAATAAGCACAATTATAGTAAATTAAATAGACAGTTGTCATAGTTGTTGATAGTCAATTTAATAGACAGCTAAATACAGTTCAAATTAAATGAATTTATTCCAACTGTGTGTCTATTGTGCTATTGTATTTTTATCATGCGCATGAACAGTTGAATGAATTAGCAATTTTATCAGTTGAATCGGGTATATAGTAGAATTATTATTATTATTATTACAAATGCCAGACGATTTACTATTTAGTTATTAACTTTGTTAGTATATTGCAGTCAACTGCCTTTAACACTGTTGCTAAAAATTTCGCAGAAACCAAAGGTAGATGGCAATATATTTAAGTACCTAATATAATTGTATAGAATATAATAAGAAGTACAGTTACTAAAAATACACTCAATTGTGATACTTTGCTTAAATTTTTAATTGATGTGTTAATATTTTTGTAATAACAGATGCGATACTTTTTATTAATTGGAGTTGTTAGCTTTGTTTGATATGCGATATTTACAGTACATTATTAAAATTTAACGAGTGATGCTTTGTTATGTTATAAAGTTCCATTTATCATTAAGGATTACAGTGTTATCTTTACAATTTTTATAAATATTTAACTTTTTTCTATTTGATTATCTTGCATTCATTCTAGATGTTACGTCCACGGACGTAAAATTCCCAAAATACTTGCGGAAAGGCAAATTTGAAATAATCACAAAGGTCTAGGGATATCAAAATAAGAATTTGACAAAGACGCCAAAACCGAAGTCACGCCTCTGGTTATGCCCAGTGAGATTAGGCGACAAAACATGTCAGCCTTCAGTAGACTAAATCTAAAATCCACTTCTGTTTACGTACGTGTAGATACGTGTATTTATAACAGTTGGAAGCTTGCTTAAATGAACTTTTAATTAAAGGGAGAAAAGCAAATAAAAAGTATATTGAAGTAGTTACACTACAGTCGATCAACTCTCGGTGTGTAGATATTTAACATTTAGTATCATCGTCAGTATAATCATTTAATACTAAAATTATTTAAAACAACGTTAAAACCATTAATATCTACAATTATTTAAGGTTAAACACTGGTATGCCATGTAAGTAGGAGAAACCCAATGAGAACCAATGGGAGGCCTCCAGTAGAATCATGGAAGAACCCCAATAGGGACCAATGAGAAACCCACACCGCGGGCTATCTAATTTGGAGGTGTCCCATACATTTCAGAGTAAGAGTTGTTTATAAGTTTCTGGAAGTGATTGTGATGTATTAATGGCTTTCCCGTGTAGTTTGTAAGTTTCCCAAGATTCTAAGAAGAGTCTACTATTCTTGTTTGTGATGTGACGGTGTAGTATTTTTGTTGAGTCCCAGTCGGGTTCGTGTCCGTGTTGTAAAGCGTGTTCTGCCATACGTGCGGCTACGTCTTCTTTCACAAGTGCTTGTTTGTGTTCTTTTTTTCTTGTTTTGATCATTCTTTTTGTTTGTCCTATGTAATGTTTGTTGCAGTCTTTGCATGGTATTTGGTATGTTGCGCCTGTGAGATCTTCTGGTGGAACTGGGTCTTTAACTTTTGTAAGTTGTTTGCGAAGTGTTGTGACAGGAGAATAGAATGTATGGATATTTGCCTCTTTAAGGATGCGAGAGATTGTTTCGGAAATGCCGTGAATATATGGAATAGATATGCGGGTGTGAGATGTATTGTTTAAAGATGTACTATTGGGTCTGCAGTTTCTGAGAATGAATTGTTTAGGGTATCCATTATTTTTAAGTGCCGTGTGTATGTGTTTTGTTTCTGTGTTTGAAAGTGTTTCATTGCTGCGGTGAGTTGATCTAAGACAATGTTTGCTTTCTTGAAAACTTTGTGTCATGTTGGATGATATGATTTAAAATCGAGATATCTGTCTGTATGTGGGTTTACGGTAAACTGAGGTGAAGATTGAGTTATCGTGAGATCTGTGTACAAGAACGTCTAGGAAAAGGAGTTTATTGTTCTGTTCTGTTCTGTTTCGTATGTGAATTTTATATGTGAGCTTAAGTTATTAAGGTAATGTAAGAAGCTTTGGAGTGTATTAGTTTTAAGTATAACAAACGTGTCGTCGCCGTATCTTTTCCAGAATTTAATGTTAAAATTCGGTGAAGACAAGGCAGTTTCTCAAATGACTCCATAACCAAGTTAGCTACAACACTTGAGACCCGGGATCCCATGGCAGTGCCAAAAACTTGTCTATAGATAGAACCATTTGAGGAGGAGAACACAGCAGAGTCCAGACAAAATTTCAACGGTGTGCAGTGTCGTGAAGTGTTGATGAAGTGCGTTCATGTAGTGTTGTGTCATTTTGGAGGCATGTAAGTGTAGTGTCGATAACAAGTGAACAGAGAAATTACACTGAATGAGACTATGAGGTCGTCGTCGTCAAGTTATAGATTATTTAAAGAGGTGCAGAAGGATTGGCTGGTAGAAACAGTGTAGTTGTTATTACTGATTATAAGAGAGAGTAGACGTGCAAGACGTTTTGATAAGTTATATGTAGGAAAGCTGCAGAAACTATTGGTCTGAGAGGAATATTTTGTTTATGAATTTTAGGTAATCCGTAGAAGGATGGTAAGCGGCCAGAAGTGCATTTTAAAGAGTCGTAGAGATTAAATGTAAGTTTTTTAGATTTATAGAGTTTTAGAAGGAGAGAGTTCATTTTGGATTGAATTGTTTGTGTAGGGTCTTTTATGATGTGGGTGTATGTATTTGTATCAGATAAGAGTGTAGAGACTTTATGTAAGTAGTCTGGACGATTTAAGACGACTGTAGTACGGCCTTTATCAGCTGGCAGTATGACAAGGTCCTTATCGTTCCGTAGCTCCCGGAGGGCAACCCTTTGCATAGGCGTTAGGTTGTCCTCAGGAAGTTTTGGACGCCGAAGGAGTCCTGCCACTCTGCAGCGGATATCAGCTGCAACACGTTCGTCAGTGTGATTATTTTGTAGAGCATTTTCTATGGAAGCGAGAATCTGTGGTGTAGGAATTTTAAGTGGAACAGGTGAGAAATTTAGGCCGAGTGATAGTACGAATTGCTGTTGTGGTGTGAGATTTTTATTTGAAAGATTTAGTATCCAGTTTTTTGTAAGGAGTTTTGGGTGTTTTGAAATAGAAGATCTAAGGTTGTTAAGTTTACGTGAATGAGTAAGACGAATATGTTCTTGGATTTTAGATTCTTGTGAGTGAGTAGCGGATTTAACTAGGAGCATGGTAAGAAAATCAAGTTTAGTATTTAGAAGGGAAGTAAGAAAGGATATTTCAATTTGAAGCTGAGCGAGTACGCGGTGACAGAGAGAAATTCTAGCGGAAAGAAATTTAAGACGTGTTATGAGCGATGCGATGTCCAAGGGCTGAATTTACAAGAGGTTTAACTTTAAGTGTGAAAGGGATAAGAGATTCCTTTTTACAAGTGTGGTTAAAGTGAAGATATTCTTTAAAACGGATAACTTTAATGTGTATTTTGATGTATTTACGAACTATTTGAAGCGTTTCCTGACCAAAGTGTAAACGAATAAAATTAAACATGGTGAAGTTAAGAGTGAGTAAGTTTAAGTGCGAGTGAAGTTTAAGCGCGAGTGAAGTTTAAGCGCGAGTGAAGTTTAACCTAAGTGTGAGTGAAATTAAAACGTTGTGAAATTTAAATATTAGTGAAGCGAAGTGCAACTGAAGTTAAGAGTGAATGTTGTTAAGTGTGAGTTAAGCGCGAGTGAAATTAAGTGCGAGCGAAATTTAAGTGTGAGTGAAGTTAAGTGTGAGTGAAGTTAAGTGTGAGTGAAATTTAAGAGTGAGTTAAGTTTAAAAAGTGAGCGAAATTTAAGTGTGAGTGAAGTTAGGTGCAAGTGTAAGTGAATGTGTGAAAAGTAATTTTCCAAAGTGCCTTTAAGGCCACATGACCTTTTGCTTCCAACAAGTGTAATAGCAACCTTGCCTTAGAATTTTTAAAGGTTCAGCATGAAGATCGACACCGCGAATACTATGGAAGGAGTACAATGCACAGTACCGTTTGGAATAAATGAATACTTACTAAGGATCTCCGGCTGGATGATCCGTTACCACAGTCCAGAAACTGGAACGCAAAAACCTGAAAGAGAAAGGATGAAGTGGAACTTCACCCGTGGTTAGTAAAATAGAAATAAAATACAGGGTACCAGGGAGGAAATTACATAAAAAGGTTAAACACTGGTAAAATAGCAATGAAAAAGATCACTCAAGCTTTCGGACGCATCAGCAGCAGTCCTTCATCAGGAGTAATGGCGATGTTATGTTTCTGTCTCTTTTTTATACTTGAAATTTCTGAAAAACCCTTCATAGAGTAGTCACCAGAATGGGATTATAAACAACTCTTACTCTGAAATGTATGAGACACCTCCAAATTAGGTTGCCCGCGATATGGGTTTCTCATTGGTCCCTATTGGGGTTCTTCCATGATTCTATTGGAGGCCTCCCATTGGTTCTCATTGGGTTTTTCCATTCTGCGGGACTACTCTGATGAAGGGTTTTCCAGAAATTTCAAGTATAAAAAAGAGACAGAAACATAACATCGTCATTACTCCTGATGAAGGACTGCTGCTGATGCGTCCGAAAGCTTGAGTGATCTTTTTCATTGCTATTTTACCAGTGTTTAACCTTTTTATGTAATTTCCTCCCTGGTACCCTGTATTTTATTTCTATATTACAATTATTTAATAACAATAATCAACGCGTTTCGGGCGAACAAATCTGTCGGCCTTCTTCGGGCAATACAAGAAACTAAAATGTCAACAATAAGAGTGGTGTTTCCATTCACATAAGTGTAGAATTGCCATTACGATGGTTTTTTGTAAAAAGAAACCATTAAAAAGAGAGAAACTAGTACAAGCGCCGTTTTATATAGATATTGAACTCCTTAAAAGAATTGTGGTTAATTGAGTTATAAATTATGCATATTAACTATTAACGGTTACTCGAAAGTGCGACTTTTGGTAAATGGTTATATTGAATAATACCTAGAAT